>JACEVL010001105.1:20000-42500 GCA_020284085.1 Aporrectodea caliginosa
CTGCATGCCCAGGACACAGTGCCATAATAGAGGAGACTCTATAATGGATGCGCTGCTGGATCTGGAGCCAATGGAGGATATCCCACATGTACACGGAGGGATGTAGCCAAACCTAGGGACACCACCAATCACACGAGCAGTCGCCCGCAAGGCCCCTCCAAGAGATGCAATCGGACCTGTGGAAGCCAAAAGTAGAGAGAGGAACTTACAGTAGTCTAATGGATTAACAATTAAGGCATGGACCCAGATGGAAGCAGAGGAGAAAGCCCAAGACATATTTATTATCCCGCTTGCTAATTGTCTGTGATGCGCCCTTGTAGCGGTCTGGCCGCGTTCCGACGCCACATAAATTGTAGCTATTATTATTTTTTTTTGTTCCCCCGAGGTAAACATGATCCCTCAGGGACTTCAAGATTAATTAAATTGTTAAAAGTCTGGAACGGTTAGAACTTCTCGGGCTCGGGCAGAAGACTGGCAAAGGTACCGCAGATTGCAACAGCGTTAAAGCGCTCTATGGCTAGAGCTATTCGATGGAACAAGTATGTGGCTTCGCGTTGACACAAAAGCTAAAGGTCTCCCGATGTCGGGATTATTATTATTATTATTATTATTATTAAAAACTTATTATTATTATTATTATTATTATTATTATTATTATAAAGAGAGAGCTGGATGTAGCTGGCGCAAGTGATAACAGCATGAACGAGTCAAAGCCGTAATATGTTCCACAAAACACAGGTCTTGGTCTAAAATGCAAAAGGCATCAATCCAATCGAATGGATAGAGTGCTCGGCCTGTAGAGTAGAGAGGACTCGATCGAGCTTCCACTCGGGCGGTCACTGTGTTGAGATCTTTTGCAAGTCCTTCACGCACAATTGCTTAGCGCTATTGCTGTTCTGTCGTATGGTCGTGTGCGCATTTCTGGACTTTGGAAGGAGGATAATGCTAACAACTACAAAGGTATTGTATTGTATATTATATACAACACAACGCTGGCTGGTTCAATTAAATAGGATCGTGCGAGCCAGTTTAGTGTATAATATTATATGCAAAACACTGAAAACAGACACTTAGGCCAAATATAGCGCATTCGAAGAACTTCACACAATAAAAATAATAATAGTCTTCGTTTAATGTTTCAAACCGATAAGTACGCAGGGTGATTACAATTCATAGTATGAACGGATGATCACAAGTTATTACAGGAGTCGAATTTAACTGTTTGGCAGCCATTCAAGGCGCCCATCACGTCCTACCACTCATGTTTTCAACTCCACCTAGCGAATGAAAAGGATGAGTCGACCTTAGGGAGGGTACCGGGAGCGATTCCGGGTCTGTTGCCTTTACGCTAGGGGTCTGCGGGTATACCCTTACCCGTACCCGACCCGTACCCGCGGGTCGGGTATTGACATTTTACGGGTCGGTCGGGTACGGGTAGGAGCATTACGGGTACGGGCGGTTTTACCCGTAACGAACTAAAGTTTTGGGGTTACGTGTAAATTATGTAATTGTGAGTCTTGCACCTTCAGATACTTACTATAACTGGCGGTATCCTGTCTAAGTACCATATCCTGTGTTGACCTATGGCCTTAGTGAGCTTGTCTTCATTTATAGATGCTCAATTTAAAGTTACAAAATAGCTTGCTTCCATTAGCACAATCCGATCGGAGGGTTTTTACATATTTATGTCTTATCTGAGTTTCAGTCCTGACAGCCTGTGTCGGAGGTTGCTGACGTCTAGCCTGGCAGTCCAGCAGTCATGTTTTCTTTAAAACAGGTTGATGCAGTTACGGTAGCTGAGGCAAGGCATGGTTGAAACACCAAGTCTGTCACCCCTTTACCTCTGAGAAATATTTAAACTATTCAAATAGCGGCATTTTGTTGCAAACTGCCGTGTTATGGCTGGCTGCATAAAAGTTATTATTATTATATTTTTAAATCGCCCGAGGTGAGTGTAATCCTCAGGTTCTAAGAAACTATCCAAAGAGTTTTGTCGTTCTGGAGTTAAAGGTTATTTTCAGCGGTCAAATGTGAATACGTGCAACGAAAAATGACAGCATAGAACCGTTGTGTATTGAAATACGCTGAAAGATGATCGAAAGTTATTAGTTATTATTATTATTATTATTATTATTATTATTATTATTATTATTATTATTATTATTATTATTATTATTATTATTATTATTATTATTATTATTATTATTATTATTATTGCTGTGATCATCAGTGATCGCCCTATCATTATTACTACTACGTGCTTTTTAAGACCATTGGACTAGTACGGACTGGGATCATAGGAAGTCCTATTAATTACGTAGCGGGTACGGTACGGGTACGGGTATACCCGCGGGTACGGGTCGGGTTGGGTAGTAATTTCGAGTACGGGTCGGGTACGGGTACGGGTAACGGTCCTGTGTTACGGGTACGGGTCGGGTAGCTGTCTACCCGCAGACCTCTACTTTACGCGCCAGAGTGTTACCACTCTCCGAAACATACATTCACACATCTAAGGTAGGCTATGATGATGGAAGACCGATATCCTGAGTTTTAGGCATTGATATTTCAGCTTTGAAAATAATTGCAGTTTCAGTTTTATTCATCGTAGTTTCCATTTGAGTTGAAGTTTCAGTCTAGAACGAAATAATTTAAATTTTCATTACAGTTTCAGTTTTGAAATAATTTAAGTTTTTATTACACTTTCAGTTTTGAAATTCAGTTACTGGCAAATTTGAGTGTCAGTTTCTACATAGGTATATTTGCATTGATAGACAACAACATGGAGGTACAACTGATTATTATGTTATCAGAGGTTAACTAATAGAAGCACTGTTCTGTCCTTGTCTAATGTATTACAAATCGATGAGTAACGTTGCACTACAGCAATACCTAGTAACTCATGAATTTTATTCACAAGCTGTTTATCAAGTTTCACAAAACCCTCATCTCGAGGTTCTGGTTCATTCTATTCCTGCATCCGGCAGTCGAGAGTCCAAAACGGAGCAAATTCTCTACACACATGTCTGTGATTCCGGCGCAGTAATTAAACCTTCTGCCAGAGTTGCCAAACGTTTATCATATATGGTGATGGTCGTGTGGCCAAACGCTCAGTGCATCCTGGTACGGTCTTGTCAAATATTCAGATAAGCTCTGAGTAGTTTTGTTTGACTGAGGTATATTTGAATGCGCCATGGTTTGCATTTAAACAGTGTTGACCATTGACAGGCTTTCTTCCATAATGTCGTTTTCCCCGTAATTTCATATGATTTACGATGCCGTAAATTTACGATTTCGCTATAATTATAATGAATCTGCAAAAAAACAGCCTCGCTGATAAATAAGTAGGAAGTTAGGAAGTTATAGGAACTTTGGCAAACATCGCGCATGATAATCCTGCGAATAACAACTACGATTTATATTATGTAACATATTTACCTTCAGATTAGTCGAATTTTTCCCACCAGCTGCAGACCACATGATTTATTGTTAGCCTCTGATCAAACTTTCGCTAAACACGAACTCATAATTATTCGCTTTGTCCTCATAATACAAAATACCGCCACACTTCGCTTTCTCGCTTACGTTCAGCTAATAACTTAGTAGCGATAAAGTCTTTCTTATTAGAGACATTTCGTAACCTAACTAACACTCACAGACGACATAAATTTGGAAGATTGAAAGTCATCGGATATCGAGTAATAACAAGAACAAATGGTCCGCCTAAATACGGAGAATTACACAGGCAACGATTTAGTCCAACTAAAGCCCGATAGCGCATTGGATAACACACTGGTATGGAGAGCGAGAGGTACCGAGATCGATCCCATAGGCGGACATGCTTTGTAGGCTGCTCTTAGCGCCGTGTATTGCAGGCTTTCTGTTTCTGTTAGTAATTAAGATTTATGTCTTCTGTCATTTGTGTTCTTGTGAATTGTTTCAATTGCATAACTGTACACTGTAACCGGTTGCGGTTTGTCAACCGGATTGTTTCAATGAGAATATCATTAGGCTATAACAGGAACGCAGAAATTTGTCTACGTATTTTCCACTATTTCAGTTCTGATATTACTCGTCGTTTCTATTTCTATTTCGTTTTCAACTTTTTAATTTCAGTCTCTATTTCGTTTCCGTTTTGCAAATAATTTCTCGTTTAGTTTCAGTTTCCGTTAAACGGAAGTTCATAACTTTCGTTTCAGTTTCTGTTTCAGTTAACTGAAATATCACTGGTTTTAAGAACATAACCGACTAATATAGCCTAATGCAGGCATGGAGAGATCGTTTTAGTCTTTATCAATTACCTGCAACCTGTCTCCTACTTTATGTACACACACGTTTGCATATAATCATTAGGTACTCGTCTTCACTTAATTTAAATAAGTCATATATTAAATATGATATATATAAATATATATATATATATATACTAACACATATTTATCATCGATTGATGCCTTTTGCATTAGATACCAGTCCTACAGCTGTTACTAAATAATAATAATAATAATAATAATAATAATAATAATAATAATAATAATAATAATAATAATAATAATAATAATAATAATAATAATAATAATAAATATGGTGAATCTCCCAAACTGAAGGGATGGTGAATCTCTGGTGAGTCCGAGACAGCTGGGAGTTGGCGTCTCTGGGGGCTGCGAGGCGGCGGTCCATGCTACCAGGCGATTCCTGGAAAACATGGATCCGGGATCCATTATGGTCAAGCTGGACATCTCCAACGCATTCAATAGCTTACATCGGGACAGAATGCTGGAGTCGCTGGAGGAAACCATCCCAGAACTGGCCGCATATTGCCACCTTGCATACGCTGACACAACATCCCTTCAGTTTGGGAGATTCACCATATTGTCGCAAGAAGGTCCACAGCAGGGCGACCCCTTGGGGCCCCTGCTTTTCTGCCTCCCACTCCAACCGACACTAACACGGCTGCTGTCACCCTTGGCTTTTGGTTACCTGGACGACCTCACTCTGGGCGGCAGCCCCGGATTGGTCAACGCGGATGTGGACTTGATCGAGAGGGAGTGCTTGAGCCTTGGCCTCGCATTGAACCGCGCCAAATGTGAGCTAATCACCTCCGATTTCACCGGCTACGAGCGGAGCTCTTTGAGTCAGTTCACGCGCGTCGACCCCTCAGCGGCCACACTCCTGGGAGCGCCTCTCCTCCCGGCTGAGGCCCTTCTTTCCACCCTCGACACCGGCGTGGCCGACCTCACAAGAGCACTCGAAAGACTTCAACATATCGCCCGACAAGATGCTCTACTAATCCTCAGGTGCTCCCTCGGCTCGCCGAGGCTCATGCATATACTGAGATGCACCAGCTGCTATGATCACCCACGTCTCATGGTCTATGACGGGATGTTGCGAGGAGGGATCGAGAAGATCTTGAACGCGGTGCTGACCGACATCCAATGGGCACAGGCTTCTCTCCCGATTAGGATGGGGGGGCTGGGAATTAGGAGGGTGTCATCGCTGGCACTGCCCGCCTTTTTGGCTTCGGCTGCGGGCACCCTCCAAATCCAGTCACTCATCTTGGGAACAACACCTGACCGCGAGGACACGGCCTACGCCTCTGCGCGATCGCACTGGCTACAATTGACCGGGATTTCAGACCCTGCGGATGTCCCGGGCCATAAACAGTCACAATGGGATGCACCGCTGCTGCAGCAGGTCCTTTCGTCGGTCAGCGACGCACTACGGGACCCCTACGACCAGGCTCGTCTGAGAGCCGCGCAATCTTCCCACGCTTCAGACTGGCTATACGCCCTCCCGCTCACCGCACACGATCTAAGACTAAGCGACGAGGCAGTGCGAGTGGCGGTCGGTCTGCGCTTGGGCCTGGCCATCTGCGAGTCGCACACATGCGCATGCGGTGCTCCGGTCTCGTCCAGAGGCTCGCACGGTCTCTCCTGCTCCCTGGGATTCGGCCGTCAGGCCAGGCATGTCGCCGTCAACGACCTCATCTTCCGCGGCCTCAACAGAGCCGGAATCCCAGCGGTCAAGGAACCATGTGGCCTCACCAGAGCGGATGGTAAGAGACCAGATGGTCAGACCCTGATTCCGTGGTGCAGCGGAAGGGCCCTCATATGGGATGCGACGGTGGTGGATACCGTGGCCGCCTCATACATCACCGGGACGGCGGCTGAGGCAGGGGCGGCGGCGGAGATAGCGGCCACAAGAAAACACGCGAAATACACAGAGCTACAGAGGAGATACATCTTCATACCGGTCGCCGTGGAAACCCTTGGGCCTCTCAACAAGGAGGGTTTCGATTTCATCTCAGAGCTTGGTCGCCGCCTGACAACAACTACCGGAGATAACCGTGAGACACGCTTCCTCTTTCAGAGCCTGTCGGTGACTGTTCAACGATTCAACGCAGTCGCCTTCCAGGGCACTATGTCGAAACTATCAGAAGGAGGAGTGCGATGGTCACAACAACACTAACGCTTTTTATGTTAACTGTCTCTTCTCATAATAATAATAATGGTGGTAATAATAATAATAATAATAATAATAATAATAATAATAATAATAATAATAATAATAATAATAATAATAATAATAATAATAATAATAATAATAATAATAATAATAATAATAATAATAATAATAATAATAATAATAACAATAACAACAACAACAATAACAATAACAATAACAATAATAATAACAACAACAACAACAACAACAATAATAATAATAATAATAATAATAATAATAATAATAATAATAATAATAATAATAATAATAATAATAATTCATAGCCTGAGGGAATAGAACTACCTCAGGCAAAAAAAAATAATAATAATAATAATAATAATAATAATGATAATAATAATAATAATAATAATAAACATAATAGTGGTAATAATGATAATAGTTGCAGCAGTAGTAGTAGTACATATTTACAAACAGCCCGCCGCATGAGTGAGCAGGGCCAAAGGAACACAAAACACACTACTTCCTAGTGCTCTAGCCTGACTATTCCTCGTCAACTCGGTTGCCTGTTATGCAGTTCTGTCTAATAATAGGCAAGATAAACTGTCTGCATTGAGGCGACATATTTGTTTTTGGATCAAGCTATTGTCTACCTCAACCAGACATGGCTTTTAGGTATGCAGAGGTTTCTGCACTGAGCTTACACGTTGTCAAGGATGTGTGTACACAGTGCACAAACGCTCTGTGGCATTGAAAGCCAGGACATACACTGGCTGCCATACACATTTCAGCCCACAAACTGAACACTAGTATTGCAGCTTAGGTGCATCTGCTGCTCTCACCGACAAGACTATTATTATTTTAGTGCCAGCTTTACAGCACTCAATAGTCGAGTCTAGCTTGAGTCGAAAACCAGCATTATAATGCATGCAGAGTTCTGTACACAAAATATACCGGCTTCAGTGTTTAAAGACTCACGGCGTTTGATGTTTGAAACGGTATGCACTTAAATTTATTATAATTATATGTAGACGGTCACAGTGGAAATTATCAACGCACGGATTGCAACAAACCAGGATGAAATATATGGAAATACGTTAATGTCAAAGCGGACTGGTCTTACTACTGGGTTATTGACCTGTATGACTGCTTGACTTTGGTATGCGATCGGTTGGTGTCTCGTGCATTAGACACATGCGAGATAAAAGTATGACAGAGACTATTATAGAAGCTATAGCAATGGTACAATGTTAGTAATGGTACAATAATAATAATAATAATAATAATAATAATAATAATAATAATAATAATAATAATAATAATAATAATAATAATAATAATAATAATAATAATAATAATAATAATAATTAATAATAATAATAATCTTTTCTTTAAGGAAGCGCCTCACAAACGCACTGCGCTGTAAATTCATGTTATGCAATTGAAATCTTAACTACTACAGAAAGTTCTGCAATACAACGGCGCTAATAGCAGCCTACAAAGCATATCCGCCCAAGGGGCTCGAACTCGGTACCTCTCGGTCTCTGTGCCAGATGTTATCCAATGCGCTATCGGGCCCCCGGTGAATATGAGCCTCAGATCTAAGGCTGGCTGCCCACAGATAGGATCTGACTGTATAATTTAGTTACATCCAGAAACAGTTAGACCCACGGAACGTCAAGGTGAGTGAGAACTAAACTAAAATCATATGCCACGGCATGGACGGATAGCCACTGATACAGCTAGGAAGTACAGAGGCTCATCGAGTATGTACCAGTGACTTTGAAAGGTTATACGCCGATAGGACGTATGGAAGGTGACCGTATACAGGTTAAATTAGTCCGTTTGCAAAGGTTGTGGTAGAACGTATGTAGTACATAAAAGACTGGCCGTGCGTTCGTATGTCTCTAGCTCTTTGCGAGAGAAGTACCGAAGCCTGGAACGTTTAAGACTGTTCAAAGGATGGACGGTCTAATCTTTATTATTATTTTATATGTTACATGTATTCCGTGATCTAACTAATAAAGAATCTGTAGGTTCGCAGACTTGCGTACCGGGTAGTAGTTCTGTTATCTCCCTTTCTAATAAAAGTTACTGTTTACTATTACAGTTACGTGTAGGTGGTTAATTAAAGGTTCTTGGTGATTTATCCTTGGGCTGATGACAGGGCCGGATTAAGACTTCCGGGAGCCCTAAGCCAAGAGCCGGATTAAGACATCCAGGGGCCCTAACCCCAAACATGGATGTCTGGAGGGGGGATGGAGGCATTTGCGCCCCCGGATTTTGCAAATATTTAAAAATTACTTATCATATTAGTTTTTAACAATGAATGGCTATGATTTTTCCACAGTTTCATTTTTTTATCCAAACTAGTCAAGATAGCCTGAAAAAGTTAAAATATATAAAAACATTGAAGCATTTAAAAGTTTTCTGTTTGAAATCAAATGCTTCCAAAAGCATTGGTGACTATTGGGATCCGCGCCAGACCCCTAATTGCGGCAGCCAGTACTGATGGTGACGTGATAGGTGGCTTTCGGCACCCTCGTTAGACTCCGTCCCAACAATTAAAAACTTTGACCCACTTGAAAAAAGAATTCTTTGAATGAATGACCCCCTAAAAATTCCTGTGGACGCCCATGATTATGTTCCGTTATACTAAATTTAGGTAATTTCTTAATTTTAACCCGCTTGCGCCCGGTCACCGTGTCAACAATGTGTCAATATGGTCGAATATTAGCGTTTCGCTATGAGCCTTTGACGTCTGCCGTCGGAAGCTAATAGAAGCCTCTGTACAGATTGAGAGTGTGAATCCGCAACTAAGGTCGGTATTCAGTAAGTAGTAACTCAAACTGACTAGCGCTAAATTATTTAAAATTATATAAAATTAGGAATTTGCTACAACAATTTGATTTAATTTCTCCGGATTTTGGGGGCCCCAAAACCTTGCGGGGCCCTAAGCCATGGCTTATCTGGCTTATGCCTTAATCCAGCACTGGCTGATGATGATGATAATGATGATTATGATAATTATAATATAATATGTTCCTTTTCAGATTAAAGTTGCGCTATAGAGTAGGTTATCTGAAATCCACATATATCTGAGAAAATAGCGTCGAGCTGACTGGGGTCATCGACTATGCAGTCAGATCGTGACCAAGGCAGTCGGGTCAGAGCTGAGGATGAATGTCTCTCCCTCTCCAGGTTCGTCCGCGAGATAGCCCTGCCGCACCGAGCCAAGGTGAGAGAAGGTTACTACGAGGAAGGCGACGCTGACGGCAACCGAGAATTCTCCAACGGGGATGTCATCGATGTTCGAAGGATCATCTGCCCTCTCGTCATTCTCAGCTACGAGGATCCGGTGTCACAGGAGGTCTTCAGGGTTTCCGCGACGACTCGAAACCCGGACGTTCGGTTTCACGTTCTAACCAGAAAGGAACTGACTGCAAAGCCACGTCACTTTCGTTCAGTACAGGAACTGATCGATTCGTGGCCGCACGTGGTTAAGTGTCTGTCTGAACACACGATCCTCTGCAGCTCAGAGGGAAACGAACCTGGATCCGTTACGATCCAGAAGGAGGACGAACTGAGACTGATCCGGATGATCTTTGACGGGAAGGGCGGATCGTTCCTTGAGTGTCGAGTAGAGAGGACGACGCAGCTGATCCGGCTCCAGCCGAGCTTTGCGGGATCCTTCGTCGAAATTCCAGATCGGAGGTCCTATACCCTACGGGAACTCGTTGACATTGCGTGCGTGGATAGGAATCTACGCGTCGACCACTCGCTGGAGAAACAATCGTCTTTGCCGAACGGGATTCCGAGCAACTACACAGGGGTCCTTGTGATGGAGAAACCCGAGGTTCTTGTCGAGATCTGTAGGATCTTCAGGTATGACGACAGCGAGAAGGACGTTCAGTCGCCCCCAATTCTGGTACCAATCGACTGTGACATACAGATTTCTCCACGGCACGAAGATTACACAACTCTCCCGAACGAACCGCGTAACCTCGTGGAGCTCGACGCAGTGGCTGATCACGTGTTTCCGGTTGTGGCTCGGATTGTCGGCTGGACGGAACAGTCAGGGATTCTTGTAAACCACGTGACGCGTCCCGGTGACCGCGTGATACTCTACGCAAGAACTGTCATTGATCGGGTTCTTGCGCACTGCCGTGAGAACTACTTTCTTATTCCGACGTCGCATTCCGGTCGCTTTCTGCGTCTTTACGGGAAAAGCCGGGAACCGACTGAAATCCAGCTGAACTCGATCGGGAATGAAACCTTTCCGTTCAATGTTCAGTACGATGGCGACGATACGCACACGAACACGCGAGACAATCTTCCTTCGACTGCAGTGTTGACGTTCAGTGCTTTTATAAAAGCGGATCCTTGCGTCGTGGTGTGCAAGTTGTTTGGGGATGTAATCGGGGAAGGGTTTCATCTTCCACTGAGGACGAATATTACAATACAGCTGGAGAAGCGAGTAAGGAATGGTGCGAAGGCTGCTTCGGGGATGTCGATGTTTGACCATTGCTCGGAGGAGATTTCAGGAAGCGCCTACAAGAAGCTCATGAAATCGTCGCCCTATGAGTGGACACCGGTCTCAAGCAACTTCACAGCCATGAGGTACGTGTAAGGTCACCTGTTTTCGCGTAGAAGTTGAAAATATTTACCTAGCTTCGATGTTTATAAGTAGCTCCAATATTGAAGTAGGTTCGATACTTGGGTAGCTTCAGCATTTAATAGCTTGAATGTTTATGTAGCTTCAATATTTAATTAGCTTCAATATTTAAGTAGCTTCGGTGTTCAAGTTACATCGCCGTCTCAATCCCCTACTGACAGTGTAGTAGTGTACAGTCAATGTACTCATTGCAGCTGAGTTGGCTAAGGGGCGCAGGTGGAACAGAAACCTCGAATGAAATTCTCCCCAAACAACTTGCACACCATGGTCCACACAAGGACCATGTTAAATCCACCCTAGGGCCTAGGCAATAGATGTTGTCCACGTTTCTCCATCACAAGGACCCCTGTGTAGTCGCTTGGAATCGTCGTACTGAACCGTCGTACTGAACACAGAACGGAAAGGATTTGAACCCCGACCTCTCGATTGACAGTTCAGCACGCGAACCACTAGACTATAGTGGACAAACCAATAACAGTCACTCCCTGGCCAGAGAAAGCACATAGTCGGAGAAGATAATATTATGGTTCAGCAATATCTTACCCTAGGGCCTACGCAATAGATGTTATCCACACAAGGACCATGTTAAATAATTCATGGGAAACGTTCTGGAAACGTTATGCTACCACTTGGTAATATCCAGTAGCCTAAAGGTATCGTTGAAAGCATTTAAGGAACCATATCGTGACAAACTTATTTCGTTTTTAGCAAAACAGCTGCTACAGTGGCTAAACCTCCGATAGTTCCTGCTCGCGATAGGAAATCTTCCACTTCAAATAACCACATGACAAAGTCGCCTGGTATTCGGGATCGGCCGCAGCTACCAGTTCCGATTAGCAAACTCGAAAACGAAGATTCCGATGATGACGGTTAGTAACTAATTACAAACCGCTAACTAGTGACATCTTTAGCATAACTGTGAAGTCGAAAACTCCAAGTTTCTTAGTAGCAGAGCGGCGTAGCAAAACAATTGTGCATTTTGTGATACAAGCATAAAATTTGGCACAGACGTTAGTACTGTTAGTACGAGATATGGATATTGGACCACGTTGAATTATTATGTCTTTGTGAAACTGCGGCCATTTTTTAAAATGGCCGACCGAAATGGAGATTTTTCAATATCTCAACTTCTGATTCACTTTACAATCGTGATCTTGCCGAGACCATGAACGCATCTTTAGCGTTTAGTTAAGCCACTGTTATTTTTCAGAGATATGTTCAGAGATTCGAGGTCGATTGCCAGGCGATAAAGATAGATAGGAACGTTTACTTAGGGGTTGTATAATAAATTATGTTAAAAAACATGAAAATTGGGACACGCTTTGATATGGTCGGCTTCGTTAGTTGCTGCTTAACGATCTTGGTCATAACAAAGATTGCTATAGTCCGCCCTCCTCTTTTCTCCAGGCTTGGGACTGACACTACCACAGGTATAGGGTTGTGGCGGAGTTTCTTGATATGGACCTGAACTGTTCAGATATGAACTCAAGGAAGGACAAGTGTCCTATTTTGCACCTACATGCAAGGTAGGGCACTTGCCCTATCTTGCACCTGTCTGTCACATAGGGCACTTGCCCCAAAACGACTGGTAATCGAACCATATCTATGGAATTGAAAGCAAAACTGACATTTATTTTGTAGACGATCATGAATACTGCTATATCGATGTTTCCGCCTTGGAAGTTGAAAGAAGACAGTCCATCTCGGGAAGCACGAAACACGGTTGGCTTTTCAAAAATAGGCGATGCCTCCGCTATTGTTATTATGAAAGATTGAGAAAATGAATAAGAAAATGATTGGGAAAATGTTGGGGTAATGATTGATTGGGAAAGTGATTGGGAAAATGATTGGAAAAATGATTGGAAAAATGATTGGAAAAGTGATTGGGAAAATTATTGGGAAAATGATTTATTGATAAAATGATTGATTGGAAAAATGATTGATTGGAAAAATGATTGATTGGAAAAATGATTGATTGGAAAATTGATTGGGAAAATGATTGGAAAAATGATAGTGAAATTGATTGATTGGGAAAATGATTGAGAAAATGATTTGGAAAATGATTGAGAAAATGATTGGGTAAATGATTGATTGGGAAAATCATCAAAACCATGATCGTGATGGCGATCCGCTGTATCATCATTTGCACAATTGCTCTACCAGTTGAGTATTGGCATTCAGAAGTAGAAGCCGAAGAAAAGTAAAGAGAAGAATAAGAACGCTGCATGATTACATTACATTAGATCACATGACGGGATAATGCATTACAGGTCTGTCATGCGTGGCTTTCTTTACAGCTGGTATCGTGATACCATCAAATGGTAACATTAGCCACTTTACCGTTGACGAAATGCTCTCCTTCCTCAAGGAAAACAACGTTCCAAGCAGCACGATCTCCGGCTGGAAAAAGGATCGCATCAACGGCCACACCTTTGCCATGATGACCGATGAGGAGCTGACCAGACAGGGCCTTGCCACTCCCGTCATCCAGTTCTTCAGAGACAGAAGCAAAATGCAGATCGTTTTAAACCAATACACTGCCTAACAATACTGAACAAACGGTAGAAAAACACAACTACAATGGGACACATTGCGAGAATAAGCTTATACAATATACACCAATAATAGACCTTAGTTTAACTCTGCGAGTACTCCCATGTGGAACCCTTATAGGACCCATAGTCCCATAAGGGGCCCGTTTAAAGCCCATGTGGGTCTCATCTTATGCCCATGAAAATGCTGACAGGGAAACTGGTTTATTGTTCATTGAATTAAGTTAGTATGCAGGTAGACCGTTAGCAAGTATTTATAAACCTGCATGTGATAAGATTAGTCTGCGCCAGAACAAGCAATTTGATGACAGTTCCCATGGTTGACTTATTAGCGGTTCCCATGGTTTTCTCATTATCAGTTCCCATCATCCCGTGTTGGCTTATTATCCGTTCCCATGCTTGGCTTATTATCAGTTCCCATGGTTGGCTTATTATTAGTTCCCTTTGTTTGCTTATTATCAGTTCCATTTGTTTGGCTTATTATCCGTTCCCACTTGGCTTATTATCAGTTCCCATGGTTGGTTTATTATCATTTCCCATGGTTGGCTTATTATCATTTCCCATGGTTGGCTTATTATCATTTCCCATGGTTGGCTTATTATCATTTCCCATGGTTGGCTTATTATCAGTTCCCTTTGTTTGCTTATTATCAGTTTCCATGGTTGGCTTATTATCGGTTCCCATATTTGGCTTATTATCTGTCATCGCTGCGTTTATGGACAATTGGTCATTTTGAGGGAACAACAAATCTCTTGGGAACAAATAATCGCTGAAGTTGTTCGGTAAACGATTCTTCAAAATAATTTCTTCCAAGTTGAAGAGAGGAGATAAAATGGGTAGAGGCGGGAACAGTAGAGGGGGATGAGTAACGAAAGCAGGTCGTGAGAGATTGAAGGAATGGGAGGAGTAGGTGAAGGGGAAGGAGGACAAGGTGGTGCGGACAAGGTAGAGGAGAGGGGAAACGGAGAATGGGGGAGCCAGCAAACACAAAACGATGCGCAGAATAAGCTAGTATGATTCTGGCAACAGCCGCAGGCGCAGCAGAAGCTGTGGTAGCAGTAGCAGTAGCAGCAGCAGCAGCAGCAGCAGCAGCAGCAGCAGCAGCAGCAGCAGCAGTAGCAGTAGCAGTAGCAGTAGCAGTAGCAGCAGCAGTAGCAGTAGTAGCAGTAGCAGTAGTAGTAGTAGTAGTAGTAGCAGTAGTAGTAGTAGTAGTAGTAGTAGTAGTAGTAGTAGTAGTAGCAGCAGCAGCAGCAGCAGCAGTAGCAGTAGTAGTAGCAGTAGCAGTAGCAGTAGCAGTAGCAGTAGCAGTAGCAGTAGTTGCTTGGTCGCGCTGAGCTGACTCACCGACAGAGAAGCTTTCAAGGTGACATGGTTCATATGCATGCATAGGTTATAATTATAGACCTATGTATCAAGTAGTCTACTAGGGTGTTCTGGTGGCTCACAGGCTAACCTTGGTAGGCCAAGTAGGCATATAGTAAAAAACTGACAATGATTAATGTCGAACAATGTAAGCTACTGTGAGGAAGAGCTGTATATATATACCGAACCCTAGGCTATATGTGTAATTATGTAAGGTCTTTTACGCTTCATGTTCGCCGGCAGATAGGGTATATACATACATGTGTTATGTCGAAAGCTATTGACAATAATAAAAGCCGAGCTTTGTAATCTGGTGTCACGATTGCAGTATAAGCTGGGCTTGTTTGTTGACCCATATAGGCTGAAAGTATTTTTTCTTATTTAAAAATTTGTCTTCACAAATTTATATAGCACTTCCTCGCACGAATCTCGTCCGAGGCGTTCCAGACCTGACAACAAACCAATGGTGATTATAATTGCAAATTTATATAGCGCCACTTAAAACGAGACTCATCTGAGGCTGTCCAGACCTACTACTGTAGGCTACAGCTATGAAACCACGGATGATCAAAAGAAAAAGACACGAATGTCGGCACTCACACGCCAAAGAGCAAACAGAAATTATGCAACCAAGCTGATGAGTTCCTGTCTCTGGTTGCTAGGCAACTTATTCCAACAATATGCACTCGTCACAGCGAAGCATCTATGCTAGACGTAGACATTCGAACGGGCGAAGCAAGTGTGTCTCGCGCGGGTGTCTACTGCACAAGGCAGCAACCTAAGCAGTAATCAAGTCAATATCCAGAAGACCTGTTCGTAAGACAGAGAAGCAGTCGGTGATAGGACAATTCGGCGCAAGACAATTCCTAGAACCTAGGTAGCTTATGGTGGATGAGCAATTTTAAAGACGGTTTTTGGGGTCCGATAGCCGTGTATTGCAGGCTGTCTGCTCTGTTACTATAGAGAGTTATGTCTTCTGTCATTTGTGAGGAAGCATATGATGTACATACCGGTTGCGGTTTGCAATTTTAAAGAATATTATTAGTACGTTCAGGTTGGGAACGAAATGAAACAACGAGGTCACCTTTGGCGCAGTAGGCGCAAATAAATAAATCTGCAGCGAAGGTTGGAAACAACCGAAACGAACAGCTCCTTCGGATTAGACTGAGCACAACCTGCAAGACAGTTATAATACATGAGCAATAGGTTTCTGCATTATATGTAACCTTTGTAATTTTCCCGCCCAAATCTAGAGTAAGCACCGATCAGGGCAGCAGTCACAATAGACTGTAGTTGATAAATGAAGTAAGACATAAATGGCATAGTCAACCTCGGTGCATATGAACGGTGCACATATGTATATATCTTTTAATATACACGCCTACTTATTCAGCCTAGTTTAATAATGACTACAAAACTGAATATGTGTAAGCCGTTGTTTAGCCTATGTTAAAAGATCTCAATATATATATATATATATTATATAGTATGTCTGCGCTTGCTGTCATTTCAAGCAGTCCGAAACTGAAGGTAAATTTACAGACACGCTTCGATTTTCAGCGTATGGAATAGAGCTGAAAATAGCAGCACTCAGACCATTGCCTTGTGCTCCTTTGACTGTGACAAGACAAACAAGATATTTTTGTTCGTGTCAACGTGCACTCGTTCTGGTTATATGTACATGTACCGTGTCCCGCTCACCTCATAGACTGGATAGAGACGGTAAAGTACAGCAAATTTGTTGCGGAATTTCAGAGTATTAAAACGTGCATGTGTGTGTTGAGAGTATACAGAACAACGTGTATTTACGTCTAGTGCAAAACAGAAAGGTTGTTAGATTTTTTAACGGATTTATTGTAAAAAATAAAAGGTTCGACGAAAACTATCATCTTTACAACTCAAATGTTCAGTCAGCCCAGTCAGCCATTTTAACCTTCAGGCAAGAGAAGAAAAAAGATCTTATATCCAATCAAGATACATGTAGTCGTTATAGTTGTTATATAGCGCCTATATTTAACAAAGGTATCATTACCGATTAAAAAGAAATACAATACAGCAATCTGCACTTCGAGTTTTCGCCGATAGTTTAGTGGTTAGCGTACTGATCTGTCAGCGGAGAGCTCGAGGGTTCAATTTACCACCAGGGTGCGAAACGCTATTTTGAGATTTCTGCTGCATCTGCACCATTCAGCAAACTTAGGTGTCAAATGAGTACACTGACCGCACACTGTCGGTGGGATGATCAGCAGATGATGGAGAGAACCGGACTCATATGCCGAGGCTAAGAAAGTGAAGTCGCTAACTCTTCATATCAGGATTAAATCAAGGGATTGGTCGTTTTCTTCTTCTTCGCGTGAACAAGCTTGTGCCACGCTCTTGAATAAACTGGTGCCCTGAGCTTCGCTTTCGAGTAGCGCTTTATAAGTCTGGAGTTTCCGATTCACGTTATAATAGCATAGCGTGTTCACCTTCCACATTGGATGAGTAATTTAGTAAAGCTATTGCATCGGATGGTTTCTAGTTTCCTCGTCCATTGTGTAGGCACCATTGCTGTATTAACTTGTGTTTATTAGATCTCTGTACATCAAAGTGCAACTAGCAATTGGCTTATAAAGAATATACTTATCTACTTACCTAGAATGATACTGTAGTTGTTTTTGAGCTCAGCCGAATGGTTCATCGAACTCAGGACCACGTTTCTCATGAGTAGTTAATAATAACCTTCACCTTATTACCTTTTGTAGGCTGCATACTATACTATCTTGCGAAATAGCAGTTCAAACAGCACTTACAGGATGGCAGAAAAGCATTCAGTCGATGAGGTAGAAGCAGACTTGTACATGAACCTGGAAGAATTTGTTACGAAGTACAATTTACCTCATTTTGCCAGAGTAAAGGAAGGAGTCTACGAAGCCTACACCGAGAAAAGCCTGGAGATATCCAACGGAGAACTGTTGGAGCTCTACCGTGTCGTATATCCCCTAACGGTCACGCTGGACTTTGTTCATTCCACTTCCGGTACCAAACAAACGGTTTCAATGTCTACCATGAATGACGATCTGAGGTTTCACGTTCTTACCAGGAAAGAGAAACCGTTAGTGTATCCGACGATCGCCGAAGTCATCAAGGAGTGGCCTCTGATGGTGAAATGCAAGACGGATGATACCAATAAAACGGGTTCCGTTGTTGACGGCGACGTTTTGCGTCGGCCTGCATTTCAGAAGAACGACGAACTGAGACTTGTGCGGAAGATGTGGGACGATGACAAGAAACTGGTCCTCGAATGCAAAGATCAAAGCACTAAGCAGCTCATTCGGTTGCCCGCATCAGACGTCGGACAGTTCTTCGAAATGACTGACCCAAAGTCCTACACGTTACAAGAGCTTATCGACATTGCTCTGGTAGAGAGGAGGCTGAAAATCGATCAATTGTGCAAGTGCAAACCGATTTCCTTGAAAGGGATTCCCAGAGATTACAGTGGAACGCTGCATCTAAGCAAGCCTCTGGTTCAAGTACAAGTATCTCGGCTACTGCAGGGCGAGTACAGTTCAGATTTCACGGTTACAGATCCCTTCCTAGTGCCAATCGATTGTGGAATCGTTATCTCACCCCGTGACGAAACTTACCAACAGAAACCAAGTATCTACAAGACGTATACTCTATCATCACTTATAGAAACAAGCAGCTTCAAATATCCATCAGTAGTGCGCGTTGTCAGCTGGAAGGAACAGTCGGGTTTCCTTCAAAACCATCTGATTCGTCCAGGAGACTATTTGGTGTTCTACAAGAGAAGATCAGTTAATTGGATCCTTGCTCATAGCCTGGATAAGTACTTTCTTATACCAATTACCAACAGAGGAAAATTCGTGTGCAAACGCAGCAAATCGCAGCTGAAGCTTGACCTACTGGAGCCACAAGAGTTTCCCATCAACGTTCATTTTTATAGCGACACGGACGGTAAACTTGAAGTTGAGGATCTATCGCTTGACGCTTTCATCAAGGACGAGCAGTGTGTTCTCGCGTGTAAGATTTTCGGGGATAGGGTTGGGACTGCGTTTCATCTTCCGCTGAGGACCAAGATCAGGGTTCTGCCGGTGGAGTGGCGCGGAGAAAGGCTGCCAAAGGATCCAACCAGATTCTCCACCTACGACGATTCTGTGGTGGAGATTCCGGCCAAACTGTACGAGAAAATCATGGAACATCCGTCCAGTCCGGGGTCACGGTAAGAGGACATATTTCGCTCTCCAGTTGTTGCTATTAATATCATCATCATCATCATCATCATCATCATCATCATCATCATCATCATCATCATCATCATCATCATCATCATCATCATCATCATCATCATCATCATCATCATCATCATCATCATCATCATCATCATCATCATCATCATCATCATCATCATCCCATTCATCATCATCATCATCATCATTATTATTATTATTATTATTATTATTATTTTAGCTGAGGTATCAAGGATCTAAACTCATGGATTTATGAAAAATTCGCTATAAGGAGCAGGAAATTTGTCTGGAGGGTCAGGCCTCGTCTTCAGGGTTTGCAGGAAAAGTGCCGTTGAATGCGACCAAGTTATAGCGTTGGACGCAAACAGACAGACGTTGGAAAAGAAATGATGTCTCGCATCTTTCGCCACCAGTGAAAGACATACAATTATTATTATTATTATTATTATTATTATTATTATTATTATTATTATTATTATTATTATTATTATTATTATTATTATGCATTATTATTATTATTATTATTATTATTATTATTATTATTATTATTATTATTATTATTATTATTATCGTAATTCATTTTCGTAAACCAGATCTGTTCTTCCTTCCCAGACGGAGCCCGCCTTATTACCTTCTCTGCCTCCGGCTCCCGGGACCTCTGGCAACTGGACTGAGAAATTCTTTGAGTCCCTTGAAAACAGCTGTATAGAAATGACTAGAATACAATTACGATAACCTTTTGCGTTTTGTATTTTGTAGACCAAAAGGTAGGTTAATTTCCGCCGTCGACCTGCATCCTTTTAAACCACGAAGGAGGTAAACCGTTCACAAGATCAGACTCAACGCAGCGCTCTTGAATAAACCGTTGCCCTGCTTTTGGCTTTCGAGTGGTGCTTTAGAAGTTTGGAGTTTTCGATTACGATTAAATAAGTAAGTAAGTAGGTAATATAGCTTTTTATTACTCCATTGGCAAACGCACAATGGGACATCGAAATAGAATGTAAAATAACGCATAGAAGTAATAATAATGTATACTGTATAGTAATAACAATGAATAGTAAAGTTATAACACATGTTAATACATGTAAAGTATCCTGGTAATGCAAACTGCTAGGCAGCGCTGAGCTTTCTCGGTTGCAGGCTCTTCCATCTGGAATGGCCTGCCATCGGAGCTGCGCTTGCTGCCTTTGACCAATCAAGCTGGGTTTATAAATCACTCAAGTCTTTTTATTTTTGCCGCAACCTTGAGAGCGCTCTTGAGTAGATTTCTTGAAGGGGCGCTATATAAATCTCCAGAATGAATGAATGAATGAATCCCTTTCTGGTGAGGAGGTCCACTGTCACAAGTCAGCGTTACATTTGTGCCTCTAGGCCAATGTCGATGTATCGAAAGGAAGAAAAAACTTTGGATGGATATCAAGAAAAACGTAACGTTTCATTCACCTGTAGGCCACTGTCGATGTAGCGAAAGTAGGAAGCTTTGGATTTCAAGAAAAGCTTAACGCTTCACTTACGCCTAGACTATGCTCGATGTTTGGAAAGCAGGAACCTTTGGAAATGCCGTCATGCTTGGAAGCGGCTGCCGGTTTAAGCCTTGCATTTGAAGATGACGAAGTTATAATAGATACAATGGGATTATTTTTATCAACAAACTTTCTACGGCTCCCTTTTTATGCCACCGAAAGACAGATGACATAGGCCTAATCCTTTAATATTTGGACGTTAAGTTTGTTAAATTTTCTCGTGTCCACATTTTAGAAAGCCTTAGCTTCGATCGCTTTCACACAGCATGCAAGCTGATTGCTTGCTAAAACAACTCGTAACTGTGTGTGTCGGATTTAATTGGTACATTTTATTCGATTTATGCTCATTGCTATTGTCTCTCTTTCTTCCCCGCAAATAGGTACCAACTGAGCCATTTTTTAAACTGGATGCCACGGCATTCTAGGGTGCCGTTATCTGCTTTAGGTGTGCCGCGGCTGGGTTATATTTGTGCAACCAGTTCTGCATCTGAAAACTGTAACAGTTCTTCATCGCTATTCGCTAGAGTTGGGCTGGGAGCGACTCTGAGTAGTTATCTTGGAGGGGCACTATATAAGTCCTCTGAATGAATGAATTAATGAATGAATAAATGAATGAATGAATGAAGTGGAGCCTTTTATTAGGCCAAGCTTTGCCCAGTAGTGAGATTTGGTCATTGGGTTTCTTGAAATCCCGACCAAGCACATCGAACATGAACTTAAACTCTGAAATTTCTGGTAAAGGTCCAGCGACTGTGCCTGTGAGGCTAAATAATAAACCGCCACTTCCATTACCAATTCTAAAGGAACGAAAGAAAGCAACCGGACCAACATCAGAACACGGTAAAGATATACTAAGTATAAACTGTGAATATAATTATATCGATGTGCATGTTTTTATGTAAAGCATATATTTATGCATGTATATACGTGCATATAATGTAGGCACGTGTCTGTATATGTATGTATGCATGTGCGTGTATTCATGCGTGTAAGTAAGTGTATGTGCATGCGTGTGTATTATACATGGATAATTATGTTCATGTATGCATGTATGTTGGTTGGTAGGTGGATGACTTGTGTGAGGGTGGGTTTGGACGGAATGAGTTTGGAAGGATGGGTGGGTAGATGGGTGAGTGGATGGATGGATGGATGGATGGATTGATGGATGCATGGATGGTTGGATGGATGGATGGATGGATGGATGGATGGATGGATGGATGGATGGATGGATGGATGGATGGATGGATGGATGGATGGATGGATGGATGGATGGATGGACGGACGGATTGATGGATGCATGGATGGTTGGATGGACGGATGGATGGATGGATGGATGGACGGACGGACGGACGGACGGACGGACGGACGGATGGATGGATGGATGGACGGATGGATGGATAGTAGAATTAGGGTGGGAGCAACTATCGGGTGGAGATATGGATGAACAGGAGAGTGGACAGATGGTTGGTTCGTTTCAAGCTGATTGTCATATGAATAATTTTACTAGTTTACATTAAACGTTCTCGTCAGGTTGGCAAGTAACTCATGGAACACGGTAACCGATTGGTTAGGTCGCCCGCCTTGTTACGTTGAGAGTACGGGTTCAAGCATCTTCTGAGACAGTTACTGTGTACACACTCTAACCAAATCCTTCTCTGGCAATTGCTCAGCGCCATCGA
>JACEVL010001105.1:47500-50000 GCA_020284085.1 Aporrectodea caliginosa
CAAAAAATGTCTGGCACCGCCTCTGTGTAAGAGCTAAACAAAACATTGTGCCCAGGGTGAGGATCGAACTCACGACCTTCAGATCGCTCAACTCTTCGATTTGGATTATGAGACTGACGCGCTACCTACTGCGCTACCTAGGCACACACGTTGAGGAAGGAATAAGAGCACTTGTTATTGACAATGATAAACTGGCTGTAGGAACTCATGACCTACTTCTGCTAACTGCAACTGAAAACTGACATTGAATGATATTAAACATTTTGCATCGTTTGTAGCATACAAGTACTGCTATGTCGTTGTGGCTGTTTAACGACACTGTTTCATAACATAGATGATTAGTGTCGCCCTCCTCCTATCTCAAGACTTTGGACTGGCACTACCAAAGTAGGCGTGTAGTGGCGGAGTTAACTGAAAATGCCAAGCATTCCATAACAATTATCTTCTAGCTGTTGCAGCAAGAGCTATAGCTCGAATTAGGTACGAGAAAACTATGTATGAACAATACCCGTTTCTCGGTACTGGAACTCCACTTAGGGGTCGTCCATTAATTATATCAACAAATTTTAGGCAATTTTTGCCCCCTCCTCCCTTGTCAACAACTGTCAAACATTGACGGACCCCCTAAAAAATTATGTCAACAATCCCAGGACCCCCCACCCCTACAAAAAGGAAACACAATGGTTCGATACATGTAGAATCATTTTTACATAATTAATGGACGACCCCTTACAAATCATGGTGTGTATAATAGGTTGTTTCAAATTAGTTAAATTCTTCATTTCAAATATCGTTCACAGCGTGAGGATCGAACTCAAGGCCTTCATATGAAAAACACACGCTTTGGATTACAGGAATGAGTCGCTATGTACTGCGCTATATATAGGCCGTGTGTCTAGTAGGCACACGTAAATCTATGTATGACCTACTTCTATAATAGAAATGTTATCGTAAAGTCCGATATGACGGGTCCAATGTTCTTTTTACACAAGTCTATACAAATGGTCATAAATTATGAAATAAACAGACAAATCAACCGAAAACTAGCAGCATAGAAGGGCAGCACTGTTTAGGCAGCTATAATACCGTTAAAACATTTGTGCCCAGGGTGAGGATCGAACTCACGACCTTCAGATCGCTCAACTCTTCGCTTTGGATTATGAGACTGACGCGCTGCCTACTGCGCTACCTAGGCACGCACGTTGAGGAAGGAATAAGAGCACTTGTTATTGACGATAATAAACTAACTGTTCTATAACGGCATAAGAATCGCTGACGTATTTCTGCTAAACGCATTTCATAATAATAATTATAGGGTCTATATCTTCTTCTGTGGCAGCAAACGTTAGCTAAATTCGTCATTCGAGAAAGCATGCCCAGAGCGCGAGGATCGAACTCAGGACCTTCAGGTTGGTCAACTAGCTGACGGGCCTTTTTGGGCTTTTCCTGATCCAACGACAGTAACATTTAATATCAACTGTTTATACTCATGTACAGCGCCCTTTCCTTCGGCCTCGGCTGTGCTCATGGCGTATACAAATGGGGGGGGGGGGGGGGACAGGGGACAGTCCCCCCAAAGTTTTGACTTAAGCCCTGCTGTCCCCCAAAATCCGGCTCTCGTAGGTACTCTGTCCCCCCCCCAAAGTTATGTTAGATTTTCGCCTCTGGCTGTGCTACGGCGCTATAGAAATCGTCTTATTATTATTATTATTATTATTATTATTATTATTAACTCTTCGTTTTCGAGTACGAGACTGACGAACAACCTTGGCAACCCAGAAAACCATGCATCAACAATTCTCGTTCCGTATTGGAAGCAATTTTCGCAAACGCTAGGCTTAGGGGCCGTTCACATGTTATATAACGCAAAAATCTCAATTTTTTGCCTACCCCCACCCCTAATAACGTTACATAACAGCAGCTGTGACCCCCAACCCTTATATTATATAACAGATATGCTTCCTACCCCCTACCCCCAGTCTATAAGCACATTCAAAGACATACAGTGGACCTTATTGTATTACACAACTGGAAACTTTCATTATTATTATTATCATACTGTCAAGTTGATATTGTCGAGGATTTATAACAATACAATGTTAGTTAATAGCACTTTAATAGTGACTGGATTATGTGTAAAGTTTGTAGGCCTACTGTATTAAATGTAGTTACTAGACTAATGCAAATTAGCAAATTAATCGTTTAATACTAGAAATGCAAGATGCATTAATAAAGCTAACTAATACAGCATGTTACCGCAACAGAAACGACACAGAATACAGCATGAAGAAGTGTAGCAGACATTTAAAAGTTTTCAAACCATATTAAAACACTTACAATTTATAGAACATAATTAGTCCAGTCAGTCCCATGGCAGCTGTAGTTCATACTTCGTAATAATACAATTGCCGTAACTTACAACACCACTATTCTAATTATCTTATTTTCAACTTGTAGCTGTCAGAACTGAGTCAATGGTATATAACCAATTAATTCATGG
>JACEVL010001105.1:60000-87500 GCA_020284085.1 Aporrectodea caliginosa
CCAAAATAATAGCCTAGATCCGCCACTGCGGCCATCCCTACGCGGACCTCAATCACCCACTCTTCCGCTACCTCTATCCCTTTTGCGGCATTCTTGTCTCGGTGTGACACTGTTGTCAACTGTCCGAGCAAGTCCTTTACTTCTGATTGTTCAGCGCCATCGATTGATGCTTGGTCAATGGATTGTGGCGTTTGAATAAGAAGAAGAAAAGGAAAAGGAGAAGAAGGAGGAGGAGGAGAAGGAGGAAGAGGAAGAGGAGAGGAGGAGGAGGAGGAGGAGGAAGAAGAAGAAGAAGAAGAAGATGAAGAGGAAGAAGATGAAGGAAGAAGAAGAAGAAGAAGAAGAAGAAGAAGAAGAAGAGGAGGAGGAGGAAGAAGAAAGAAGAAGAAGAAGAAGAAGAAGAAGAGGAAGTGGAAGAGGAGGGAAGAAGAAGAAGAAGAAGAGGAGGAGGAGAAGAAGGAGAAGAAGAGGAGGAGGAGAAGAAGGGAAGAAGAAGAAGAAGAAGAGGAGGAGGAGGAAGAAGAAGAAGAGAAGAAGAAGGAAGAAGAGGAAGAGGATGAAGAAGAAGAAGAAGAGGAAGGAAGAGAAGAAGAAGAAGAAGAAGAAGAAGAAGAAGAAGAAGAAGAAGAAGAAGAAGAAGAAGAGGAGGAAGAGGAGGAGGAGAAGAAGAAGAAGAAGAACCTTTTAAAATAGCCATGAGGCAGCCATGTGTATGAAGTGTTAGCGACCTCATTTTCTTAGCCTAGCATATGAGGGCGGGCGGGTGGCCAGTCTCTCTCCCTCACCTTGCCACCTACAGTATACGGTAGGTGCACTCATCATAGCTGAGTTTTGCTAGACTGCAGCAGCTGACGAACCATAAAACTCGGCACAAATTTCTGCCCTAGCGGGGAATTGAACCCACGACCTCTCGATTGACAGTCCAACACGCTAACCACTATAGACAACAAAGTGTCCCTTGATTAATTAATAAATCAGAATTGACCACGGGGCGTATTGCGGTTGATAAGCTTGAACAGCCCAGATTAAGGAGCACACACTTCGCGCAGGGATGGATTAAAGTAGTTGCATGGAGGATTGGATATGAAGTGCCCGGCTCACTCTCCGCGTGACACCTCGGCATTGAAACTGCCCATGCAAACTAAGACTCTATTATAGTCTCATGGCTACTTCCACTTTAAAACCTCAAGGCCGAAAATCTGCTCGAGGCATGACCATTCATCATCCGCGCCCCGGTTATGTAATAGCCATTGCGTTGTGTTTCCCCGATTAAGTGCAGTGTATTGATTTATGCGTAATAATCTCCGAGTCATATATACGTTTGTGCATAGTTGTTCCGCTGTAAAAAGTCGATAAACTTGTTCGTTTATAGCGTCGTATATAATATATATATATATATATATATATATATTTATATATATATATATATATATTCCATTACATCTATATATAACATCTTTTCCCTGGTGTCCAGGAAAAACAACCGAAAGATGGATTACAGAAACCGAAACGCATTTTTGATAATTGCTAAACACTTGAAAATATATCGAAAGCAGAGGAGTCGAGAGTAAGCCATATCCATTTGTATAGATGCAGTTTTTATGCAACGTTTCTCCTTAATAGTTCCTTGCTTCTGGAAAGATACATGTATTATATACATAGTGGATATAAGTGAAAAAGTATATATATATGTCTATATACATATATTTAAGCATACATGCTATATATATATATATATATATATATATATATATATATATATATATATATATATTTATATATATATATATATATATATATATATATATATATATATAGTAGCATGACGCCATGCCATTATACGAGGAGGATTTTTGAACAGAGAAAAGGCACATACTGTAAGCCTATGCTTATCGAAAAATACACCGACTTGCTTTTTTGGTGCATAGTTTTTCATCTCTCTACATACTATGCATCTATATATATATGTATTTATGGTAGTCCCTACAGTGTGTACGTGTGTATATTATGCTTGTATGCGTCCGATCATTTATGTAGCTCTTTTAAAGGAGTATAACTCTGCTTTTCGTATGCACGATGTATACAATGCTCGGGTCAGTGACTGTTGCAAGGTTTGCCTGACAAGGAAAATCACTCCGCCGAAAGTGAATGACCACAAGCCCTTTCTCGCTTTAGTTTACGCCCATCCGCCCACGTATGTCCGTCTGTCTGTATGCCTGCTTGTCCTTTTCTCTGTCTCCTGGTTTGTCCTTCTCTCTGACACTTGAGCTATTTATAGTCTGTCTGTCTGTCTCTTTTGACTCTTAGTTTATGTTCGTTCACTCTGTCTGCCTGTGTGTCTGCCTATATGTCTCTCTGTCTCTCTGTCTGTCTCCTTGTCCGTGCTTTTTATACTTTGTCTGTCTGTCTCTTTTGACCCTTAATTTATCATTCGTTCACTCTGTCTGCCTGTCTGTCTGCCTGTCTGTCTGCCTGTCTGTCTGCTTACCTGTCTGCCTGTCTGTCTGGTCCATCTATGTATCTCTGTCTCTGTTCCTCTGTTGCCTTCTTTATTTGTGTCGGTTCACTCGGATTATTTATCCCTTTCTTAGCACTACCGCTTTAACTCTGTCTTCCTCCTTCTCTGGCTCTCTGTTCCCGTCTGTGTCTGTCTGTCTGTTTGTCTGTCTCACTGATTGTCCGTTTCTCTGCCTCTTTGTATACAAATGTCTGTCTCTGTCTCGTTGCATTATCTGTCTCTTTGCCACTATGTCCCTCTCTCACTATGTCTGTGCTGTATATGTCCTTATTTCTGTCTGCCTGGATATCCTTATCTTTGCCTGCCTCCCTGTCAATCATGGCGATGGGGTTAATTCTCTTTTGCCGCCTTGTTCGACTATCACGCTCACCCTGCTCTATCCGTATGTGTGCTTGTGCTTGTTAATCTACCTGTGTGTGTGTGTGTCTCTGTCTCTGTCTCTCTCTCTCACTCTCTGTCTCTCTGTCTCTGTCTCTGTGTCTCTCTGCCTGTCTCTGTCTCTGTCTCTGTCTCTGTCTGTCTGTCTGTCTTTCTCTCTCTCTCTGCCCGTGTACGTGTCTCTCTGTGTCTGTATTATTAGCTTTCGTCATCATTTTTATGAAGTTACCCAGGCAGTTGCCTCTCTTGTCGCGTGTCGTTGGAACTCGGAGTTCAAAAGGGCAAATACGACCCTACAACAGAATATCGATGGCGCTGAGCAACTATGAGCGAAGGACTTGCTCAAGGTCCTTGCACAGTATACCCTACTCAACGGAAACTAGAGCCCGTATCATCCGCGTTACAAGACGCGCCCTTTTAACCACTCGGCTGTCCACTGCTGTAGTGACTACTAATAATTAAATAATAATAATAATAATAATAATAATAATAATAATAATAATAATAATAATAATAATAATAATAATAATAATAATAATAATAATAATAATAATAATAATAATAATAATAATAATAATAATAATAATAATAATAATAATAATAATAATAATAATAATAATAATAATAATATTAATATTAATAATAATAATAATAATAATAATAATAATAATAATAATAATAATAATAATAATAATAATAATAATAATAATAATAATAATAATAATAATAATAATAATAATAATAATATTAATATTAATATTAATAATAATCTTGTCTTTATAAAGCGCCTGACAAACGCACTGCGCTGTACATTTACAAGTTATGCAATTGAAACAACAAATCTTATCTACTAACAGAACAGGCAGCCTGCAATACACGGCGCTAATAGCAGCCTACAAAGCAAGTCCGCCCTACGAGACTCGAACTCGGTACCTCTCTATGCCAGTGTGTTATCCAATTCGCTATCGGGCCCCCAATCAGTAATCAGTAACTTCAGTAATCCGAAATGTAATCAGTAACTTCTATCGTGCCGGTGTTTAATGCACAAGGCATAATCCGATGGTGCACCAAAACGAAGTTCAAACGGACGTAGTAGCGATCATTGCCTATAAATTATATTACAGCCTCGACTGGCAATGTCCAGTGGCTGATAAATGACCCCGTGACCTTGGTCACGATGCGAGTTCATCGATAGATGGCGAGGACCCCGTTGGTCAAGCTTATCCGCGGGAAACAGGCGACGGATTTCTGAAGATGCATGTCATCGAGGTCGCTGAGAAATAGGTTGATAGTTTAGTCTCGGTGGACTAATTCGTTTAGGTAGATCGTCAAGGCAACGGTTTCATTGTCGTTGCCATAGAAACTACAGGGCAGACTCGTAAAATAACGCGATGTTCTCTATAATAATTGTGCTGTTAGGCATTTTCTAGTGTTAAATGAACAGTTTTTTGCGGACCACTTGAGCGTGCTTTGCACTGTCGATCGTGAATCCGCATAGCTTCACAATTTTAAATGTGAAATATACAGAAGTAGTAAAATATGGCTGATTGGCTTTCTGACTGATTGACTGGCTGATTGACGAGTTGGCTGACTTATTGGCTGGCTGGCAACCTGATGACATACATACAGACTCACTCATTGACTGACTTGACTGGCTGGCTGACCTGCTGGTTGGCTCACTCACTCACTCATTCACGATTGTCTAACTGACTGATTGACTTAGTGAATTAATGGCACTTACAGTTGCTGCTCAATGTCATTTGGATGGATCCACAGTTTAACGGCAGCTTATGACAACATAGGCCGTTGCCGCCGACAAAGATTAGTTTTTGGCATATTACAGCTCTTATACCAATGTCATTTAATAAATTAGTGAGGTATATATCTTCCGCTAATACCTTGTAAAACGGGTGTCTTAATAAGAGGTTTGGCCCCAAACTCCGCAACGAACCTACTCATCTTATCTCCGCTACAACGGCTTTTGGTTGGTGCTAGTCTCAAGACTGGGAAAAGAGGTGGGCAACATCAACAGCCCTGGCAATCGCCACTATACCCTACCTCTGGCAGTGCCAGTCCCAAGCCTGGAGAACGGAGGAGGGCGACGCTAATCATCTTGTTATAACACAGTGTCGTCAAACAGCAACTAACCGACGGCCATGCCAGCCAAAAGACGTGGCTAAACACAAGCGACTACTGCAGCTACCTAGGCGCATTTCATTTGCATTGATTGACGTTTGACCCTTGTTTGACCCTTGATCATCCGTGACATTGAGGTCACACGCTAAATCGACGTCGCGTCGCAACACGCCATCTGTCGTCGTCGGAAACCGAACACTAGGTGGCGTGCCACGTCGCCGCTCCTTAAGCAGAACTGATGAAAGACTAGGAGAGAAGAATTATTTTCCTGTCGGCTTTTGGGTCTGTGAGTTGCGTGTCCCTGTTTTGCTCTCACTGCAAACAAAGTGAATTAATTACCAACGGCGCCGCTATGATGAGAGAACTGATCGCGTTGCAAATGTACAATGAAAAATTAGAGTGATTAAGTCGCGGGTCAGTTAGTGCATTCAGTCATTTGGTCATTCAGTTAATCAGGCATTCAGTTAGTCCTTCATTCAGTTAATCAGTTATTCATTCATTCAGTTAATCAGTTAGTCATTCATTCATTGATTCATTCAGTTAATCAGTTAGTCATTCATTCATTGATTCATTCAGTTAATCAGTAAGTCATTCATTCATTGATTCATTCAGTTAATCAGTTAGTCATTCATTCATTGATTCATTCAGTTAATCAGTTAGTCATTCATTCATTGATTCATTCAGTTAATCAGTAAGTCATTCATTCATTGATTCATTCAGTTAATCAGTTAGTCATTCATTCATTGATTCATTCAGTTAATCAGTTAGTCATTCATTCATTGATTCATTCAGTTAATCAGTAAGTCATTCATTCATTGATTCATTCAGTTAATCAGTTAGTCATTCATTCATTGATTCATTCAGTTAATCAGTAAGTCATTCATTCATTGATTCATTCAGTTAATCAGTTAGTCATTCATTCATTGATTCATTCAGTTAATCAGTTAGTCATTCATTCATTGATTCATTCAGTTAATCAGTAAGTCATTCATTCATTGATTCATTCAGTTAATCAGTTAGTCATTCATTCATTGATTCATTCAGTTAATCAGTTAGTCATTCATTCATTCAGTATATCAATTTGCCATTCATTAAGTTGATCAGTTAGTCATTCATTCATTTAATCAGTTAGTTAGTAATTCATTAATTTAGTTAATCAGTTAGTCGTTCATTATTCATTAAGTCAGTCAGTATGTCAGTTACATATTATCCTCTCATTCATTCATTTGTTCATTCGTTCATTCATTCATTTGCCAATTAATTAATTAAATGATTCATTTGTTTATTCGTTCGTTCATTCATTCAATAGTTCGATCTTTCGTTCATTCATTCGCTGTTGTTGTTCAATCGTTTCTCCAGTCAGTCATTGGTCGAGAGATTTGCAGTTAAGCCACGCTAAGCCGTCTTTCCTCGCCTCCTATTCGACCCCTATTTGTATTCGAGTGTAACAACTGCACCGTTGTTCTTCGCTTCCACGCCGGACATTTTCCCGGTCAACAACCGGTGAATTGATGAGCAATGCGGCGACAATGGGTCTCCATATGACGGGCAAAAACAATGATTGATAGTTGGACGGATTGCAGGAGGGAGGGAATTTCTTTCGGCTGCTCATTTCTTTAGCGCCGCATCGAGCAATTATCTCGCAACGTTGACGAAACCACGGCAAGAAGAAGCAAACATTTCGCTATGATGAATCGCACCTGCGCTTGAGTTATTTCTTTGGCGTTTTCGGTCAGGTACAGGGCGGGCGGAAAAAGCTCTTACAGACGATGAAACCTTCATACGTAGGCAATAAAAATGGTGATTTTTTGCCTGTGAGCTTCATTTATTATCATAGAGTTTGTTTTTAGTAAATTAAAGTGTCAAGAGGGTAGATTTCTAACCAATTTCTTGTTTCCAGAAAGCTGTTAGTCTGAAGTCGCAGGAGACGTTTTGCTAGATTAGAAATATTTAATGGAAAGGGTTCGCGATAGACGAATGGTTAGTGTGCTGAACTGTCAACCGAGATATCGGGGTTTAAATCCTGGCCAGGGCAAAAAAAGTTTCGGGATTTATGCCCCCCGGCATCCCTTAGTCAACACAGCTATTGAACGCACACTGTCGCTGAGAAGATGAGACGGCGAGGGAGAGGACTCATATGCCGAAACTAAGAAAATGAAGTCGCTGACATTTCATACACATGACTGATCTCACACGCCGGCCAAAGGAATGGCCTTCTTCCTCTTCTGCTTTGTCTTCTTCTTCTTCATCATCACCATCACAACCACCTCCATCATCATCATCATCATCATCATCATCATCATCACCATCATCATCATCATCATCATCATCATCATCATCATCACCATCATCATCATCATCATCATCATCATCATCAGCATCATTCATCATCATCATCATCATCATCATCATCATCATCATCATCATCATCATCATCCATCATCATCATCATCATCATCATCATCATCATCATCATCAGCATCATCATCATCATCTTAATCATCATCATCATCATCATCATCATCATCATCATCATCATCATCATCATCATCATCATCATCATCATCATCATCATCATCATCATCATCATCATCATCATCATCATCATCTTCTTCTTCTTCTTCTTCTTCTTCTTCTTCTACTACTACTTGCTATTGTTCTTCTCCTTCTTGTTTTTCTTCTTCCTTGTTCTCCTTCTGCTTGTTCTCCTTCATGTTCTTCTTCTGTTTCTTCTTGTTTTTCTTCTTCTTCATCTTCTTCCCTGTGAAACCCAACGGCTCCAACTAAGTCGGATTAATTTCTCCGGAGACACCGTCTACAATGAAACAGCGTCTTAACGTAAAAGCGCCGCAGTCATCAACCTGGCGAATTACAACGTATACTGCAGACGTAGTTAGCGTTACAAAACGGATCGTATCCAGTGCCAGCACGACTCTGTCAACAGTTTATGGACTACTAAGTTCCGAGTTCCTGATCCGTTGCGTCGGCTTTTAACTGCTGGATTTCTCTGAAGATGCGTACCGTTTGACTAACAGGATTAAACGGTTTTATTTGCGTCGCTGGTCAACGTATAGTCTCTCTCGCCACAGCGCGGACGCTTTACTCTCCAACCCCTATATAGTCTCGAGCCTTTGTTGTTGGACGATTGAACCTGAATTTATGGAAGTTATTTGGGCAATCAGACAATCGCATACATAGGTGGTGTGGGATATTCGAGAACGGTTAACAATGTTTTTTGTCAGTTGGGGGAAGCGTAAATGTGTCTTTGACCGTCTTTTAACTCGCAGTCCAATTCATCGACTTAATCTGCAGTATATTGCTCCACCGATGATATTTAAAACTTTCTGAGGGTAAGCTATTCAAGAAACCTTGAACATTCCACCAGGTTTTTGGTAGCAGACATGTGTTTAATTAAAACTCGATCGTAATCGTATACCCATAAAATTCAAATTCTAAGACGCTACTCTGAGGCTTATTCGCGAGCGCTGCGTCTTGATAAAAAGGGTTGTATAGAATTTCAGAGGAGTCGTCCAGAACAGGAGTTCTGTATGGTATTTTAACTGCAGCGATAAAGCGAAGTCCTGTCGGTTCCACGAAATCGTTTAATGTAACAAAAGTTTAACGTAACCTTGGAGTTAAACAGTTCTATGAAACCACGTACTTGACATTTTATGTTACAACAAAGAAACCACTGCGCTGCATACGAAAAAAGCAGACTGTTCTCTTGACAGTTGGCAATGTGCATGATCACGCCTTGACAATACCACGAATTTCGATACAGTACAACTAAAATCCGATATTGTCTATTATTTTCTGACATGCACTTAGAAGCTGGGCCACGAAAAATTGTCCAGAGTGGAGAAGACCCGTAGAGAAGTTCTCGACTTCAAAAAAATACGATAGGACTAGTTAGAGAGTCGCGAGAATGTAGGCTATACTGTAGCTAGGATTAGTAAGAGTCACACAAATATATGGTATAGCAATAGGATTAGTAAGAGCGTCACGAAAATGTATGGTATAGCTATAGGATTATCAACAGAATCACGAGAATGTATATGGTAGCTAGGATTAGCAAGAGAGTCTCGAGAATGAATGTATGATAGTTAGGATTAGTAAGAGAGTCACGAGAATGAATGTATGGTAGTTAGGATTAGTAAGAGAGTCGCGAAAATGTATGGTAGCTGGGACTAGTATAAGAGAGTCACGAGAATGTATGGTAGCTAGGATTAGCAAGAGAGTCTTGAGAATGTATGGTATACCTAGGAATAGCAAGAGAGTCTCGAGAATTTATGGTAGCTAGGATTAGTAAGAGAGTCGCGAAAATGTATGGTATAGCTGGGACTAGTAAGAGAGTCACGAGAATGTATGGAAGCTATAGGATTAGTAAGAGAGTCGCTATTGGGCTCATTAGCTAATGAGAGATTAGCAGAGAGTCGCACGATTGACGGGACATACTAAAGCGAACCAACTTTGTAACGATCTCCGATAAACGATAAGAAACACAATACCACCGTCTGCACAACAAAACAAGACCTAAATGGATCGTAAAATCGAACGGAATCGGATATCATCGTTCTGTGTGGGTTTGAATCGGATCATATCGATAGCTATAAATCCTTGAATACAAATATCCCTTCAAGCGGTAGCCTATAAGCACTCTTCCAGGACATAGCTTATCTAAACTAGAATCGCTACAGCAATTCACATCGAACCCTCATTTGCATTGGGATACCGCAAACATACGAAAGTTGAGAAGAAACATACGTTACGTATGTTACACATTACTTTGTTTGGTACGGTTGCTTATTGGTTAGAGCGCTGGGCTTGTAACGCGGAGGATACGGGTTCGAACATCCACTCAGCTGGTCACTGTGCAATGACCTTGAGTAAGCCCTTCACTCACAATTATTGCTCAGCGCCATTTCGTCGTACTGTCGTGTGTGCACTTCTGAACTTAGGAAATGGAGCATTATCAAACGCGTATACTTGTATTCTACGCTTTACACGTCTAGATATGGAAGACACTCGTCAGAAATTGAAGTAAAGTTTAAAGAGGCGCAACTGAAATGACCATACATGTAGCCTACATCCAGAAACCCTGAAACCAGTGTTTCCGTGAACGTCTATAAATGGCCGTTTTTACGTCCGTAAAAAACGTCCAAAACGTCCAAATTTTTCGGTGTCATAGCGGAAAGCAATGAGATACGTCCAAAAATGTCCAGTTAAAAAGGCGCAATACGAAATGGCTTTGGACTCTATCCAGAAACACTGCCTGAAACTTTCACACTTGAAATGTATACATGCACAGCACATAGCATTCAACACGCAATTGATACCGTTTCTTCAATGATATATCATTATATAACAAAGATTATAACCGTCATTTCAGCGCATAAATGCAGCCTTTAAGACTGGCATAAAAGTTTATATAATATATATATATATAATATATATAATTTATTCACATGCAGGAAGTTAATATATATATATATATGAACTTTCTATATATAACATGTATATATAGAAAGTGTATATATTACATGCATGAGCTTTCTATATATATGCAGGGACGTAACTAGCGTTGGGCTTGGGGGTTTAAGCCTCCCAAACGAAGCTGAAGCCAGAAGCCCCCAAATAAATCAAACCGTCAGGCTCCACTATAGGCTCGGGCTACCGCATTCGCCATGTACAAGGCTTAAAGCCCTCCCCCCCAAACGAAAAGTCCTAGTTACGCCACTGTATATAATATGTATGTATAGAATATAGACCCCCATATAACTTTCTACATAGTTTATATATATATATGCAATTATGCATACGTAGAAAGTTTATATATATATATCGGCTAGCGTCATTAGCTCCATCTAGTGGGAATTGCCCGAGATCACTCAGTCTCTCACATGTTGTCGAACACCTCATTAGCAGTTTTATTTTCGACGGCCAGAAATCCAAGATTTATTTCCAAATCCGTGTCCCTGAATCTTTCAGTTCTCTGAGGGCAGTCGCCATATATATGTATATATAATAAGCAGGGGAATAAGCAATAAGCTGTGGAACTTTGGCCAGTTTCCTTTAATAGACGAGGACACAAGAGTACGTTATACATGCACTATAGAGTCCAAGAATAAGAAGACGAAGAATAAGAAGAGGAGGAGGAGGAGGACGAGGAGGAGGACGAGGACGAGGAGGACGAGGAGGACGAGGAGGAGGAAGAACAAGAACAAGAACAAGAAGAACAAGAAGAACAAGAACAAGAAGAACAAGAGGAGGAAGAAGAAGAAAAGGAGAAGGAGAAGAAGAAGAAGATGAGGAGGAGGATGAGAGGAGGACGAGGAGAAAGGAGGAGGATGAAGAGGAGAAGGAGGAGGGGAAAGAAGCGCTCGTGAATAAGCTGCGCTTAACTTTTAAGTATCGCTTTAGAACTTTGGAGTTCTCGATCACGGCTAAGATTTACTGTTAGGCCCTATCTGTTGCTTCTTCACGTTATAAAGATCCAGTCTAATTAATTCAAACCAAGAGTTTGGCGATCTGAAAATCGTGCGTTCGATTCTAGACGCAGGGCAAAGTGTTTTGAATGACAACCCTTGCAATTGGAAAACCATTTCTATTAACAAATGCGATTTACGAGTGCCGCAATAAATGTGACTGCTATCGTAATGCGATTAGCCCACTTCGAGCAGCGTCAACATCGTATAAATTGCGTTTTCAGTGACGATGTTTATGTTGACGAAGACGATAATGGATTTCTTCAGCATCTTCATCTTCCATCTCCCCCCCCATCCACTCTAGGCGGGGTTTTATCTTGAATTATATATTGCATTCAAACCGACATACATAGGGGCCTACATACATTCGTGCATGCATACATACATACATACATACATACATACATACATACATACATACATACGTACACACATACATACATACATACATACATACACACATACATACATACATACATACATACATACATACATACATACGTACGTACATACATACATACATACATACATACATACATACATACATACATACATACATACATACATACATACATACATACATACATACATACATACATACATACATACATGCACACATACATACACACATACATACATACATACATACACATGCATACATGAATACACACATACAGTAAAGGACTTGTTCTAGGTACCTACACAGTAACCATCTCAGAGAAGGCACAAAACCGTACTCTCTGCGTAAAAAGGCGAGCGCTGTTACCAGTCGGCTACCGTGTACCTAGATCGCCAAAGGGTAAAGCACGATCCTAGATTGAAAGCGTGCTGTTGCTTACATGTAAAATATGGACCGCGAGACCATACAGTACACATTCGATGAGTCAATATCATGTGTTATGGGGTTAATATCTTTTCCGTAGTCAGCAACAAACACAATCAAAGATTGACGAATATCAAAACGTGGCCAGTTCTCATAGCTAGATGAATTGCGAGTACGGACTGTCGACTGTTGACACTGTTTCCAGCAATAAAAGCTTCATTGGTATGCAGATGAATTAAAACTGTAGCCAACAGTTATGGTATATTATCGACACAAGACTGCAACAACTCGCGTGCTAACTTGATATGCGCTGTGGCCGAATGGATAGATCTGGAAGGTTACGGGTTCGAGCCTCCACTCAGGCGGTAACTGTGTAGGGACATTGAGTTCCTTACGCAGAGTTGCTAAGCGCCATCGATGTTCTGTCGTTTGGTCGCGTGCGCACTTGTGAACTTTCGAAGGAGAGCAGTATCAAATGCAGTTGTCTTTTGCGCCTCTGAGTAGAGCCCTTGAAGAGGCGCTATATAAATTTTATGATTGATTGTCTTGTATTGTAGTACTTGATGAACAATGCAGACAAAGCTTCCTTAAGTTTAGCCAATTATGGATTAGAAACGAGAAATACTACGTTTTTCACTGACTGACTGACTGACTGACTGACTGACTGACTGACTGACTGACTGACTGACTGACTGACTGACTGACTGACTGACTGACTGACTGACTCTCTGACTGATTAACTGACTGTCCGACATGAATAATGGTATTAACGAATGTGTGAATAAGTAAGAAATGGAAGAACCAACGAGCGAATAAATGAATCATTGGAGAAATAAACGAATCCAATCAATCAATCAACGAAAGACTAAACATTAATTATTAAAAGTAATTAATGCATTATCTAATCAATAATTAATGAAAGAAATAAACAACTGAGTCACAAGACAGACCAAATTACAACCAATTAAACCCTTTCCAGGGGCCGAACCTTGGTCCTTCGACCTGTTCACCAGTTCCTTTCCAGGTCCACCAGACGCCAGGCACCATGTATACGTCAGCGTTCCAATTAAGTGTCGGGTATGACGCGCATCCTATCGTAATCGCTGATGTAAATCAGTTTGATCGTTTCTTAATGATCGTCTAGATCATTTTTATGGAGATTTCTGATAAAGACGAGACTCGTTACAAGATGCAAAGTGCCAAAGTACAGGTAGGCTACAGCGGAATGGGTAAACATGTTTCTGCTGGAAAATTATCAACATCCTATGGTGGATATTGAGGACTCTCGTCTAATATGAGACATCGACATTGTGTTGAGAAAGTATTGCGTAGCTAGGAGATACGGCAAGGAAAGATACTCTAAGATAAAGTATGGTAAAGTACTGTAAGAAAAGGTAAAGTACTGTAAGGTAGGTACTGTACTGCATTGTAAGGTAAGGTACTGTAAGGAAAGGTAAAGTACTGTAAGGAAAGGTAAAGTACTGTAAGGAAAGGTAAAGTACTGTAAGGAAAGGTAAAGTACTGTAAGGAAAGGTAAAGTACTGTAAGGAAAGGTAAAGTACTGTAAGGAAAGGTAAAGTACTGTAAGGAAAGGTAAAGTACTGTAAGGAAAGGTAAAGTACTGTAAGAAAGGTAAAGTACTGTAGGGAAAGGTAAAGTACTGTAAGGAAAGGTAAAGTACTGTAAGGAAAGGTAAAGTACTGTAAGAAAGGTAAAGTACTGTAAGGAAAGGTAAAGTACTGTAAGGAAAGGTAAAGTACTGTAAGGAAAGGTAAAGTACTGTAAGGAAAGGTAAAGTACTGTAAGGAAAGGTCGAAAGTACTGTAGGGAAAGGTAAAGTACTGTAAGGAAAGGTAAAGTACTGTAAGGAAAGGTTAAAGTACTGCAAGGAAAGGTAAAGTACTGTAAGGAAAGGTAAAGTACTGTAAGGAAAGGTAAAGTACTGCAAGGAAAGGTCAAGTACTGTAAGGAAAGGTAAAGTACTGTAAGGAAAGGTAAAGTACTGTAAGGAATGGTAAAGTACTGTAGGGAAAGGTAAGGAACTATAAGGAAAGGTAAAGTACTGTAAGGATACTAAGGAAAGGTAAAGTACTGTAAGGAAAGGTAAAGTACAGTAAGGAAAGGTAAAGTACTGGTAAGGAAAGGTAAAGTACAGTAAGGAAAAGTAAGGTACTGTAAGGAATGGTAAGAGAGCATATGGGAAGGGCGCTATATAAATCTGCAACTACACTTACACTTACAAGACTTTCTTATTTCCTAGGCTGTCACGCTGAGAACGCCTCTGAATAGCTAGTACTGTAAGAGGCGCTTTACAAATACGATACAAATACAATTACAGTACAGTAACTGTTCCTCTTCCACATTATAAACGTCTAACCAGAGCAGACAACATAGACGATACCGAGCACATTCGTTTCAAAGATGTCGGTTGGTATAAGACTTAGACACGAAAACACATCTAATTAAATCTACAGACGGGTGGCAGCTTCCGGTCCGAAACCGGAAATGAATAGCATGAAAACGGGACCCATCACCAGATGTCAGCCGACGATTGAAGCGTGATGAAGGATTGCGACGAAAAGCAAAACGACAAGCATGATTGATTTTAGGACGGCCATTGTCCGTCGTTATGCTTGAAATGATCGGACAAGAAAAGAACGGCGCTATACGGACGTGTTGTGGAATATAAATGGGAAAACGACGACGTTCTTCCCGACTGGAGATGTTTCCATATTTTCTGTTGCATGCAAATGTTCCGATTTCTTTAACGTATTGTTCTTCGGGGAATATACTCGTCGAAAACGGGAACGCGTTGTGAATCGCCTTCTCAATAAAAGATGCTCACACGAAGTCAATCATTTCTTCGCCGACTAAGCTGGTTCCGTCCGCCAACCGCAAAGCTGTATTTAGTTAATCATCTATCTTGCTCACCCGATTAAATATTAAATCATGGAAAATTTGCGTCCAGGTAATTAATGAAATTTCCATTAAATTACCCGTTTTACCGGTGAAGATAAAACTGTCCTTCCGAAACAACAACATTACTCTACTTAATAAGCCATTAAATCAGCGCCTGTGGTTGGGAAACTTGCACCGATTGGCCGACCGTTGCATAACAGATACAACGAAGAGCAATTCGTGGTTGAGAGCAGAGCTAGGGAAGATCGATGGGCAGAGGCGAACCTAAGGACCTATAGATCTACCTATGCTGTCTGCAACCGAGTTATTCTAAGCATTATGTAATATTCACGATATACCGACTGACCTTGACCGCTAGTCACGGATGGAGATTCGATATACCGATCGGAAGGAACCATTTTGGGGCCCATGCTATTTCAATCACGCCCCAATCAACCTGACCTATCAAATATTAACACAAAATGGAAGTGGTTAACATTCCGCGGAATGATATACTAAATAGATCGCTTGTAGCGACATCATTGTCAATGGTAGTTTAATTATCTTTTTTGAGTTTGCATATTTTATTTGTGTATTGGTGAATAATTAATTCCTTTCTGCCCTTGAGGCCACGCGCACTGACATCAGAGTGGCGGAAGGGCCATTCTACCCGTATACCATACACGGGCAAAATGGCCCTTTCGCCTCTGGGTGACGAATACCTTTTTTTCTCGTGCACCTAATGACTCTAGGTCTGGTCGAATGTGTGCCGTTGAATATAATACTCAGAAAATGTCAACAGCACACTCCTTATCAAAACTGCCGGCAGAGGGAAGAGCCGCTAAGCCGAATGAAGTAAGTGAAGCCATATCGTACAATGTATGCACTTGAACTTGTAAGTAATGTTTCAGGTAATAGAATGAAGCCGTGTGTATAGGTGCCTTGAGATCGTCTATAAATAAATCATAATAACACACTGCACGCTCCAGGCAAGTCAACTACGCGCTGTTTTAAGTCATACTACCAACGAGGGACCACTGGTCGGTGACGTTATCGTGTGCCTCGGACGCTAGGGCCTTTCGTCGCTCCATAATTATTATGATGCAACTTAGTCCAGAGACTCGTAACATCAGGTTTTTTTTATCGTGCAGTTCTACACAAAAAGTGCAGTTCTAAATGAATCTGTGCAGCTGTAAAAGCATTTTTGTGCATGCAGCTAAAAAAGCTAAAAAATATCATTGTCATCTCATTGGGAATAATTTACCATGACTTTTGATGAAACGAGAGAAGGGCTTGTGCAGTTCTAAAAATTCCTTAATAAAAGCCCTGCACGGTAACATGATGTCATCTGCCAGATGTTGATGGGAATCCGTTGGTTGGGTTCCACGTGGGTGAGTGGGCCCAACACTAGTGGCTCTTCTAGTGTTTTGCATTGCTTTGTCTACTGGTGAAATATCTGTTCCAAATGACCAAATTTAACACGATTTGAGCTAACGTATTTCAAATGTGGGTGGTCGGTTGAAAGCAGACTTGCATACGAGACATACAACTCGAGACCGAGACCGAGACAGTGGGTTCCTAGACCGAGACCGAGACTGAGACAGTGGGGTCCGAGACTGAGACCGAGACGAGACACCAGGTCCGAGACAGTTCGAGACAGTTCAAAACGAGTGAAATGCACATTGGACCCAAGTCCCAAAACAATTTTTCTCAACTTTTAAAGTCTAATACAAGGGTCAAGTCACTGAAATCAGCCGATCACCTGAATTGTATAAACTATAACGAAATTAAATATTTCATCCATTCTGAAATCTTCTAAAATCTAAATGATTCTAAAATTTAAACCAACAAAATTTCATATAGGCCCTAGGCCTATTAGCGATTTAGCGACATAAGTCACATCACTCACCTTGGAAACTAGAAGCGTTTCGTTTATGTTGGCTTTACACAAACGACGAACGGCATGCCATTTATTTTGTTTTTCATTGATTTCAAACTGCGTGAATGCAAATTTCACGATTTCAGGTTCTTTATGAGACATTTTAAGATATTTGGAAATTTTGGACTGAAAGTGCAAACTTAAGACTGCTTTTTTTCAATACTCTTAAATCTTAATACCAGAAACACCGCTTTTTTAAACTTCCTGTCTGTTTGGCACTTTCGATTAACTAGTTATCCGTTCGGCACAAGTCAGTTTTATAGCGCAATACTGTACGAAGTTCCGAACAAAATACAGTTTGTACGAGAACTTTGGAGACCGCTTCTACAAGAGAACAAGACTTTCGCTTCGAGACAGTTTCCAAAAAAACAAGACTTTCGCTTCGACGCAGTTTCCAAAAAGTCAAGAAATGATCTCGAGACCGAGACCGAGCCGAGACATCAAAAACCTGTCTCGAGACGTCTCGAGACCGAGACAGTGTCTCGAGACAATACAACTCTGGTTGAAAGTCGTGGAAAGACGTAATGGTATTTTGTCATCATCCTCATCATCATCAACAGCGTCGTAGACTCGTCATCATCATTATCATCATCGTCATATCATCATCATCATCATCATCATCATCATCATCATCATCATCATCATCATCATCAATCATCACCACGATAATATGATGAATATGATGATGATGATGATGATGATGATGATGATGATGACGACGACGATGATGATGATGATGATGATGATGATGATGATGATGATGATGATGATGATGATGATGATGATGATGATGATGATGATGATGATGATACAATAATAATAATAATATTAATATTAATATTATTAATTTTAATATTAATGTTAATAACAATGTAACCAAAATTAATAGAATGACTTACCAACGCATAGGCCTACAGCTGCAGCTTGGGTGTATGATCAAGAATACCCGATAGAAAATTAATCTGCCTTTAGAGCAGCCGAGAGCCTTAGAAGAGAGTACAAAGGCGGAGTAGATTAGAAACCTTTCTCTCATCTATCGTATTTCAGCCTGATTCCTCCAAAAGGTTATGCATTTTTAAATTACAACGTCTTTGTCATTACGGTAAAGGTACCAAAGAAATCATTGGATTGGATTGAATAGAATTGGATTGGTGGAGACAGAGACCAAAGTACAGACACATCGGTGGAAAATTTTGTGATTTATTAGAGGCTTTGATGTTGCCCGGGAGTGAGTAGTGCGGCAATAATAGATGCGTCAAAGACGGTTCAATAATTCATCATACGCAGGAACATTAATAACGGGAGAAAAGAATTTATTACACGAGTCTTACAAACGCGTCAACAAATACAGGCCCACCAGTCTCGTCAGAATGTGTGATTGCGCAACGCATTGATTTTTATCCGCTCTACATGCAGGGTGTTGCGATTGTCCAGTGATTAGCGTGCTGGGCTGTCAACAAAGGGTCGGGGGTTCAAATCCCCGCAGGGCATAAAACTGCGTCGCGATTTCTGATCCACCTGCGCTCCGCAGTTAACTAAAATGAGTCAACAATGAGTAAGTTGACCGTACAGTGTCAGTGGGAGATGGACCGGCGAGGGAGAGGACGCCACTCGCACTCCTATGCCGAGGCTGAGAAAAGAAGTCGCTAACACTTGATGTCCATGGCTGCCTCTCAGTCTAGCTTCAGGGACTGCTCTTCTTGTCAACTCTATATAATAGTAGTCTATACTGTAACAAAAGAAGTGTTTTACCGGCAGACTAAAACCTACTAATTAACCTTATAATTGTTATCTGACATAACTTATCATACTTAATCAGACACTATCTTTTCTGAATCTACCCAACTAAAGCGTCTGCAGCTCATCCAAAACTCATTAGCCAGAGCCGTCACCAGAACGCCCAAGCGTCATCATATCACTCCCATCCTCAAATCACTCCATTGGTTAAAAATCCCAGAACGAATTCACTTCAAAGTCTTATCACTAACCTACAACTCTCTACAATACTCCCAGCCCAGATATCTTCGCGACCTCTTCACCATCCAGCCAACCCGCTCTATCAGATCTTCCTCCGTTCTCACTCTCTCTCTCTCTCCTCTCTGTCTCTCTCTCTCTCTCTACTCATCTCAAGTTCTCCAACCGAGCCATATCCAACACTGCACCACGTCTCTGGAACGACCTACCTCCTGAATTCCGCACTTTTTCGGTTCCTCAACCATCATCTCCAATCACCCACCATCATCCGCATCAGGCTCCTCTATCCATCACCGCCAAGGCTTTCCACTCGAAACTAAAGTCTCTCCTCTTCAAGAACTCTTACCCCGACTCAACTGATCCTGTACCTTCCAACTCTCGACCTAAACGACACCCACCTTAGCAGCTACTCTGACCCCTCTGATCCTCTGGAAACCGGACTCGGACCTCCTCGGACTACTCTTTTGGACAACCCTTCTGACTAGACGCAGCGCTCGTGAATAAGCTGGTGCCCTGCGCTTGGCTTTCGAGTGGCGCTTTAGAAGTTTGGAGATTACGATTACGATTACGATTACGATTACGATTTCTTAATTGTTTTATTTTACTTCACCTTACGTCAGCGTACCTTGCCTTATCTAATTTTACCTTTCCGTACCTGATCTGACCTTGACACACCTGATTAATTTTTACCTGGCATTACGTCATGCCACCTTTTTTGTCTAACCTTGTCTTGTCTTGTCTAACCTTCCTTACCTGGCCTCGCCTTAGATTACATCCGTTTGGGTAATTTCTTAATGTTAGCGTATCCACTTAGGTTCGTCACCATTTATTTTATTTTTTTATTTTATTTATAATTTAGTTTTTATTCTAGAATTTCCTAGCTTGCAAAATAGTTTTCAAAAATTTTCTGAAACATTTTAATAGTTTTACCAAAATGAGCACGGCATTCTCCTCATGTGTTTTTCTGATTCCTCTCGCTAGGAGCGCTAGTAATAATGCTGTTGCGAAGCCTTGTCTTGTCTTGTCTTGCTTTCGGAAGTATTATTATTCCTTAGAAAGTGTGACGTACTTTAGGGGGGGGCCTTAGATTACATTGTGACGTTGGGGGTAAAAATGGTCAAAAATAGCGTGACGTACTTTTGGAGCGTGGCCTCGCCTTAGATTACATCCGTTTGGGTAATTTCTTAATGTTAGCGTATCCACTTAGGTTCGTTCCTTTACTGCTGCCTGTGGGTCTTATATCTCCGGTCTATTCCTTTGCACACGAGTCTTAAAAGGTCAAGCATATCATAATCCTATTCCAGGCAGAACGGTTGTTCTCCTTGCTCTCTGCATGTGCTAATGAGAATGTATCAAAGCATGCAGCGTGTCTTTAATCAAAACATTTGAGAAGACCTTTAAACCATAATTAATCCTGTGCTGCAGGTGAATTGATGTTCTCGAGAATGTGTGTTGGATGGGCGTACGTGTCGAGGATGGCGAGACATCGAGAAGGAGAGACAGAGAGAAGCAGAAGAGACAGGTAGGCCGACAGAGACACAGAGATAGACCTTGAAAAGAGGGAAAATAGATTCACCGACACCGACAAAGCATGGAAAGTTCACACACACAGACAGAGAGAGAGAGAGAGAGAGACAGAGAGAGAGACAGAGAGAGAGAGAGAGAGAGAGAGAGACAGAGACAGAGACAGAGACAGAGACAGAGACAGAGACAGAGACAGAGACAGAGACAGAGACAGAGAGACAGAGAGACAGAGAGAGAGAGACAGAGAGACAGACAGAGAGAGACAGAGACAGAGACAGAGACAGAGAGAGAGACAGAGACAGAGACAGAGACAGAAGAGTCACACATAGACGAAGAGTTAGACAGAGAAGAGCAAAGTGGACTCATACACACCAACAGGTCCAACAAACTTAAGAACAAAGGATATCTTAAGGATCCTGAGTGGCCGAGTGGGTTGGTGCCCGCTCACCGCGCCGGCGCCCCGGGTTCGCTTCCCGGTTGGGTCGGATTATCAGAGATTAATTTCTCGGATCTTTACTGCGGGTGGCTCGGTCGCATTATAAACGTGGAGTACAATACAAACACAATACAACACATCACAATACAACTGGGGCGCGGTGGTGTAGGGATATGTTCGGTGCCTTGCAGCTCGAGGGTTGCGGGTTCGGATCCACTTCAAAGTCGCCGCGTAGGGACCCTGGGCAAGTCCTTCACTGCAATTGCTCATGCGCTTCGGCGTGAAACTCCGATTCAGCGTTCGCGCAGTAGTCGGGAGCGCCTCTGAATGGGAAATCTGGTTGGGGCGCTATAACAAGTGTTCAAATACAATACAATACAATACAATCTTAAGAGAGAGGCAGACAGACAGCAGAGGTTAATAGACAGACAGAGACAGACAGACACACAGAGAAGAGCAAAGATAGATGGAAAGAAATCGAAAAAGCCTAAAACGGTTTCCCCACAGAGAGAAACAGGCAGACAAACAGACTGAGACAGAGACAGAGACAGAGATGGTGAAACGAAGACACAGAGATAGACGGAGTGTGTATTTCCTTTTTAACGACTAGCTGTGTGGTAACAAAGACCATTAGCGTCGCCCTCCTCCTTTATCCAGGCTTGGGACTGGCACTGTCAGAAAGCGAACAGTGGCGGAGTTAGATGGAGATAGGCGGAGAAAAACAAAGATAGATGCACAGAATCCGTCAGAGCAGAAAACGCCCTAGGAAACTAATCGTAATAATGGCCAAAGAAGAATCTTTTCTCTTGTGCCAACCTCCTCTGTTGAAGACTTTACCTCCGTCGAAAGATGATAAAAGACTTCTACACGTTCATTCTTAAACAAGTCATTTTAGTAAATCAGTTATCATAAGGAAAATGTACATTAACTAATTTCAACAAGGATTAAGGGAAAGAAACGATTACCTGAGTTTACCCTACATTACCTATAGTCATACCTTACCTGAATGTATTTACTATGAATTTATTATGAACGACTGAATGTATGTATATATGTATGCCTGTATGTATGTATGTATATATGTATGTATATATGTATGTATGTATGTATGTATGTATACGTATATATGTATGTATGTATGTAAGTATGTATGTATGTATGCATGCATGTATGTATGTATGTATGTATGTATGTATGCATGTATGTATGTATGTATGTATGTATGTATATATATGCATGTATGTATATGTTTGAATGCGGCTGTGCATCAAGAAACTTGATATAGAGCATCTTGTCCTCAATTGTTGTTCAGGAATTGTTGTTGCGTCTTTACTGTGTCTGATGATGGTTATAATCATAGAGATGTGTTACCGTACTGTTACGGTATATATAAATATATCACTAGAGCGAGCATCTACTATCGATGGTGAAGCTTTGACCCTGTGGCCGCTCTCAACGGCCTTGACCCTGTGGCCGCTCAAAATGGCGAAACGATCGAAGTTAAATTGTGTAGCGTGTGGATGTGGCAACTTATTAAAGCCCGAAAACAAGGCCGCTGGAATATTATTTAATCGATAAGTTGTTATTTTGTGTCTGTTGTACTTTTTGCAAGGCGTAAGCTTCGAAAAGAAATTAAACAGTCTCGCTTAAGCTTGACTGCGTCCATGAATTTCAACCAATCAAAACGCGTCATTTCAATTTCCATTAACTGCCGAACTCTCGTTATAAGGTGTTATTATATCTATGATTGTGGCTTCAAATCTGTGCGAAGGGAAGATACGTCATGCTCCCTCTAGCGCTTATAATATATCTCATTGGTTATAATGATGTTTCGTTCCAATGATGACGATGATGTCGACTCTGACGAAGAATTCCCAGTTAGCCGCTGTAATGAGATTTAGTCGTCCAAATTCATCACTTGGGGCAGACATCCTTAATCCGTGAAGTCTATTATGTTTCTCTGTCGCTATTCAGCCTTTCATTCCGAACTAATTCGGACGAGACCTCATCTGACGGAGGAAGACAGACTGTGGTTTCCGGTGTCCCCCCCCACAAGTCTCCCCGTTAAAACCTATCCCCTCGGAGAATCTATTTCGGAGCAGTCTCTCCCATAAAGGCCTTTCTCCTAGGGGGAATCTATTTCGAAACAGAGTCTTCGCGGCTGATCTGTTTGAAAAAATAAATTGGACCCCTCCTGGTCTCCCGGAATCCCTATTCTAAAAGAAAGTCTGCAGGGAAAAGAAATATTTCATCCTCCGTTGAAGCAATCTCTCCACGGGGAGACTTTATACTTTGAGAATATAATAGAGTCAAAGTGTTTTAAAGTTGCCGATTATTTTAGTCAGCTAGATTTTCTGCCTTTATTGTAAATCTATTTGGTTTTAAAAGCGATATGTGACATGAAATTTGGAGTGGAACGGAAAGAAACGGGAAAGACATTATTTAGGTCCGGGAATACTCTGTTTTGGAGATACTCTGTTTTGGAGATAGGCTACTCTGTTTTGGAGATACTCTGTTTTGAAGATACTCTGTTTTGGAGATACTCTGTTTTGGAGATAGGCTACTCTGTTTTGGAGATACTCTGTTTTGAAGATACTCTGTTTTGGAGAAACTCTGTTTTGGAGATAGGACTCTGTTTTGGATATACTCTGTTTTGGAGATACTCTGTTTTGGAGATACTCTGTTTTGGAGATACTCTGTTTTGAAGATACTCTGTTTTGGAGATACTCTGTTTTGAAGATACTCTGTTTTGGAGATACTCTGTTTTGGAGATACTCTGTTTAGGGGAGATTCTATTTTTGGGAGACTCTGTTTTGGGGAGAATCTGTTTTTGGGAGACTCTGCTTTGGGGAGACTTTACATCGTGACGCCAGCCGCTCGATTGACGCTGTAACTCATGGACAGGCAGCATCGCAAAAATCGGCTTCGGAAAGACAGATTCGCGGCTTCGTCAACTCCAACCAAGCACTTCGTCTAAATTGGAAACTCCTTGACCGCCCAAAGGAATCACACAGCTGACAGAATTCCATCTGGCGTTGCAAGACGCACCGCCTTGGTTACAGGCGCTATGGTAATGCTATGGTAACGGGAGCGAACGAAACAGTGCGTCAATAAGGCTAATAGAGAATCTGTTATTTTTTGCTGGTGCAGCGTTATTGTATTTCTATGTGTGTCCGAGTTTATAGACTTTTTGACGTCGTCTGGAGTCTGACTTATTAGCGGTGAAGGTCTCTAATAACTCACAGCTATCTTATTATAACTGCTGTCACATGCGGATGTCTATGTCACGTCTGCGACGGACTTGTGCAATTTTGACGTCTTGAAAGGCTGCTCAATGTATGACCTACAGGCTAAAGGGACCTCGTAATCGTAATCTTTTATATCGTTATAGTATCGTAATCGTAAACTCAAAATTTCTAAAGCGCCGTTTGAAGCTGAGCGCAGGGCACCAGCTTAATCACGAGCGCTTAGTCGAGCCCAATGTGATACTTACCCGGCCCCTCGTAATCGTAATCGTAATCGTAAACTTCTGATTTCTAAAGCGCTACTCTAAGGCTAAGCGCAGGGCACCAACTTATTCACGAGCGCTGCGTCTTGTCAGAGTGGTTGTCCAGTGATGGTCAAGCGAAGATCCGAGACCGGTTGCCAGAGAGCAGAGCGAGGAGGCAGAGCGTTCTCTGTGCATAGACAGATAATCCGTTGGTTGCGCTTTAGATGCATGTGAGGCTCGCCAGCGATGGCTGCTCCAGCTGTAGTTGTTGTTCTTAAAGGCTCCAACATCATTTAGACAAACGCTTTGGCGTGGTACTAAAAATGCGCTCTATTAATAGCATAGATAAGCCAAACTACTTTAGCTTCTAAAGTCGCTATATAAATGTCTAGCGCCGTTCATGGGTTCCTAAAATTCGCTTCATACAAGTCCGGATACATGCATAAATACAATTAACCAATTAACTAACAGCGAAATTCAGCGTAGCCATAAAATGTAATTAATTTAATTAGTGTAATTCCAAGAAACTTACGCAAGTAAAATGCGACATGATGAAAAACGTTGCCATATTGTTTAATGTGTTACAGGGTAGGGCAATGTAATGTAGCTTAGTATGCTGCAGCGTAGACGGTAGAGTAGTTTAATGTGAAATGCAATATGCTGTACTGTAGTTTGGTACAGTGTACTGTACTGTAGTTTAGTGTAGTGTAGCTTAGCATGGTGTAGTTTGGTGTAATTTAGTATACTGTAGTGCGGCGTTGTGTAGTTTATTGTAGTGTATTGTCGCATAGTGTAGTGCGGCGTAGTGTAGTGTAGTGGGGGTAATGTGGTGTTGGGTAGTGTAGTGTAGTGTCGCATAGTGTAGTAAAGTATGGGTAGTGTAGTGTAGTGTTGGGTAGTGCAGTGTAGTGTCGCATAGTGTTGTTTAGCATGGTGGAGTGTAGTTTACTGCAACATAGTGTGGTATAACGTAGTGTAGTGTAGCGTCTTGCAGTGTGGGGCAGTGTAGCGTTGCGCAATGTAATGTAGTGTAGCATCGTGTACTGTGATGTAGTCTGGTTTATCTTTGCATAGTGTAGCATGGATCCTGATGTCTGTCATTTTTTAAATTCGCATATTCTGACCAATTCTTTTGCGGAGATAATGTCTGTCCAACCCACCGTTGCTAAGCCCTACAGCAAACCGCCCACACCCAAAGAAAAACTACTAGCTATAAGTGTCCGCAGCAAAAACTCCAGCTGCGGACAGCAACAAATGTACTTATTCTTTACTAGCCTACTAAAGTCTTAAATATAGGAACCATTTAACGTTTTATATCTAGACTCGAAACCGCGAAATCGTAAATTTCCATTGGTTGTAAGTTTCAGCACGCGCCGTCATACGACGAATTTGTATTGAAACGTTCAAAATGGCGGCGTCTATTTACGATTGACTCGGCCGTTAAAGAGGCTTAAGATGGCGGAGTTTGATTTCGTTTTCATTGCGGTCACTGCTCTCGTCTTAAAAGCGAAGATGGAGGCCATTGAGTTTCCAGTTTTTCGGATAACGGAGAGTATCAGTGGAAAATAACTGGTCGTCGAAAGTACACGTCAATGTGTTTTTGCGTTGATCTGATCTTTGCAAAGTGAATGTCTTGTGCCACAGCTGGTTGAGTGCGTCACTTGGCAGATGGCTGAATAACAATCCGGTTTGCCAGCAGACCGTGTCGTTTTTATTTTATTTATTAAGTTGATTTGCACAGTGCCACTCCAAGCGAGCGCCTCTGAACGGTTCACCCTACTTGAGGCGCTTTATAAATGTTTTAATACAATACAAAACAAAAACGAGAGGCGCTCTATGTTATGTCATGTTATGTTATGTTATGTTATGTTGACATATGTTATGTTACATTTTGGGTAACAGGACAATCACCCCCCGGACAATCACCCCCGGACAATCACCCCCGGACAATCACCCCTGACAATAACCCCCAGGACAATAACCCCCCGACAATTACCCCCCATATTGACTTACCAAACATCAAAAACTAATTATTAGACAATTAGTAGACAATTAGTAGACATCATAAACCACTGGTAGTAGACATCAAAAACTAATTATTAGACAATTAGTAGACAATTAGTAGACATCATAAACCATTGGTAGTAGACAATTAGTAGACATGAAAGATTTACCAAACATCAAAAACTAATTATTAGACAATTAGTGGTCAATCGGGCAAAGAGTAGACATAAAGAATTACCAAATTACCAAACATCAAAAACTAATTAGTAGACAATTAGTAGACAAATGGGGAAAGAGTAGACATGAAAGGGGTCAACTACTATATAAGAGAAATGGTTTATGAAAAATGCATAGTTTAACATTTTGATCTACATGTATTTCTATCCACGATGGAATTTTTTAAATCTGATCAAGGAAAAGATAAACTTAGTTATACATATGTCTAATAAATGCAATTATAAACTGTATGATTAATACAAATTACTTGTATATTTAGATAATCAATATATATCAATATGGGGGGTAATTGTCCGGGGGGTTATTGTCCTGGGGGGTTATTGTCATGTTATGTTATGGTATGTTGACATATGTTATGTTACATTTTGTTATGTCATGTTTATGTTATGTCCTGTTATGGTATGTTGACATATGTTATGTTACATTTTGTTATGTCATGTTTATGTTATGTCCTGTTATGGTATGTTGACATATGTTATGTTACATTTTGTTATGTCATGTTTATGTTATGTCCTGTTATGTTAACATATGTCATGTTAGGTTAACATATGTTTTGTTATGTCATGTTATGTTAACGTATGTTATGTTAACATATGTTATGTTATCTATCCATCTATCTATGGAATTTATATAGCGCCCCTTCAAGATAACTACTCAG
>JACEVL010001105.1:92500-97500 GCA_020284085.1 Aporrectodea caliginosa
CGATATCCGCTGTTTCTCCGACCAGAAGTCCTTGCGCTGACTTCCGTCTAGACCTGGCTTCCGGCTGTCGCGACTGATGCGCCTCATCATGACGGAAAACTTGAACTTGCTATCGTCGCTACTGTTCGTCTGACGAAGGCTGAACTTGGAGCGGTTAAGGAGTGGCGAGGGGTCAGCCGGAGATCGCGGTACCGTGAGGTACTGCGAAGGAGATCTGGCGAGTGTGTTGGACGAACTTGAAGTTCGATCGACGGGTGCAGCTCGATCGGATCGGGACTTTAGGGCGAGTTTCAGATTTCTGGACGATTCTCTTTTCTGACTTGCGGTAAATTTCGTCGTCCTCTTCTGGTACCCAGAATCCTCCGGTCTTGGGCTGGTTTCCGGCGGATTGATCGCCCACTCGAACCGATCGCTTAGTGTGCGTTTGTGCGTGATTGACCGGTCTCGATAATGGTTTCCTGCGCTGGTTGTCGACAGCTTTGTCTCCAAGAACTGTTTCTTGCTACTTGTTGGTAAGCGTTCGTTTGGAGACTGCTTCTTCATAATGCGACTGGGTACGGAGCATGTCTGGGCGGAATCAAAATGGGTATTTTTCGATGGTATCGCTAAGGGATGTTGCTTCTGCGTCACCTGTATCTTAAAGGGAGGATCTTCGCGGGGTGATGAAGATGTTCTGTTGGCGATAGAGTTCGTTTCTCCATCTGTCTGTTTCAACTTGTGATTCTCTCTGGAGTTGTTAGCCTTACGTCCGTTGGGGGAATTGACGAGACCATTAGACAGCGTAGTATCTTCCACAGAATTAGGCTTTGTCTCGTTCTCTGCCACGGTACTCTCATTCTGGTTACGGTCACCCTCCCCATGACCCGCCCGCTCTGCATCGCAAGGGAAATTGTCATGCTCACCTGCTCCGAGTTCTTCCGGATTTTCCTCCGCATCCTCCGCGTCCTCCCTCGACGAACCCGGACTTCCGTTTTGACGTCCCATGACGCTCGGTGGATTCCAGTCCGTCTGGTCGCTTCCGTAAGTACTTCCGGCCACTCCGCTTTGCGCCGCGAGCGAGAGAGTGGCCGCAGCGCATGCGCGGGCCCTGAGCCTCGCCCTGGTCGCGAGGAATATCTTGACGTATACGAACGTCATCAGGCAGAGCGGTATATAGAACGACCCCGAGGCGCTGTAGATGACGAACCCTCTGTCGTCCGTCAGCTGACAGACCTGTTTCTCGTCGTCATAGAGGGACTCCCCGTGTCTGTTGTTCCACCCGATGAGGGGCGGCACGGAGATGACGGCACTGACCATCCAGATGACCGCTAGGTTGACCATCACCCGGCTGACGGTCCGGCGTTGCGAGTAGGCGATCGGGTCGTGGATGGCGCAGTAGCGGTCCACCGCGATGCCGCAGAGGTTGAGGATGGAGGCCGTGCACGTCAGGATGTCGGAAGTCAGCCAGATGTTGCAGAAGACCTCGCCGAAGATCCAGCGCCCGTCGAGGACGAAGGTCACGACGTTGAAGGGCATGACGATCAAGGCCACGGCAAGGTCGGCGCAGGCCAGCGACACGATGTAGAAGTTCTGGACGTTGCGCAGAGGACGGTACGTGAAGACGGACAGAATGACGAGGATGTTGCCGATGACGGTGACCCCGATGCAGGCAGACATGAGGACGACGTACCCGATCTGTTCCTCCATCGACATCGGGTCGTCTTCGCTGTCTGACCCAGAGGTATTACTTCCGGTCACGTTGCTCAGGTTCTTTCCCAGTTCCACGGTGCTTCTTCGAGCGGTCATGGCAGCGTTGACTATGGATAATTATTTAATTATTTGAGATGTTGTACAGCACCGGCTTCATGCAAACACTCTCTGCTTGCGACCGATCCACACAGAGCCACGTTCACCGAGAATGATGAAATTCCACGAAAAAATCTCAATTCCACGTAAAAATCCCATCGACGTAGATGAGGTGAATAAAATCTCCCAAAATTATCTCCAAGTCAAATAGAATTAAGTTCCTTTCCAGATAAATTCTCCCACACGGTCTGTTTGCGAGGCGCCGGCTTATCCTCAACCATGTATGTCGATGCAGAAGGCAGACAACGTTATCCAGAACAAACTGTTAGCCGTAAATCTCAAGGCTTCTGCAGCCAGTTGTGTATCGATAATCTCCGGTACATTACATCGACGACGGTAAATTACCGTTGATGACGGTGTTCTACTGCATGCATTCGCGGCATGGCAATCTTACTATGCATTCAATCTGCCTGGGTTATTAGTACGTGTTTCAGAGTCGGCCAGCTGGAACCGTTAGTCTGCGAGTGCATGCGACTTATACTCGTACATGCAACTTATACTCGTGCGGGCGACTTATACTCGCGCGGGCGACTTATACTCGACTCGTGCAGCGACTTATAAGTGTCGGTTGCTGCGGCGTCAAGCATTGATGCCTTTGTCGGTATGGGTGCGGCTTTGAAATTTATTTCCGGTGTAAAGCACTATGTACGAACGGAATGGCCTTTGGCTGTCGCAGCGACCCGACCGATACACCTCGGCTTCGCTAACGACTGCCGGTGGGTGCACCGGTAATGGACAGGGGATGGATGCGGAAACTTGATGAATATGCTACACCGTTGTCGTCTTTTCCCCTGCTGTTTCTGTCGCTCTACCGTGGCAGTTTTTCGACGACGGAGCCAATTAGTAGGTGGTCGTTAGAGCAGAGTTGGCAGAACTGTAGTTGCTGGTGGCTTCACACACCCGCGGGCAAACGAGAAGTCCTGTCCGAGTGCAATGTCGTTGCAGCTGTGCTCCGGTAGATTAGCGACGTCTACAAAAGTAATGGGCTGGTTGAATGCAAGGTTTTTGCAGATGTAGAATTTTACGACTTTCGCTGATACGAAGTCTGACCGTCTGTCTGTCTGTCTGTCTGTCAGTCTGTCAGTCAGTCTCTCTCTGACTCTCTCTCTCTGTCTGTCTGTCTGTCTCTTTCTCACTCTCTCTCTGTCTGTCTCTCTCTCTCTCTCTCTGTCTCTCTGTCTCTCTGTCTCTCTGTCTCTTTGTCTTTCTGTCTCTCTGTCTGTCTCTGTCTGTCTCTGTCTGTTTCTCTGTCTGTCTCTGTCTGTCTCTGTCTGTCTGTCTGTCTGTCTGTCTCTCTCTGTCTCTCTGTCTCTCTCTCTCTCTCTCTCTCTCTTTCTCTGCCTCTCTGTGTGTATGTGCTGTTAAGCGAGTGAAGAATCGTAAATTCTACGGGCTTTTGCAGAGAAGCTTACCGTGTGATATGCAAAAGAAAAATTTTACGAGTCTTACACGCCAAATTTTATCGTATTTTATGGCATCGCTAAATTTCATGGCTTTTAAAAAATTCAATGAACTGCACAATTTGCAGAAATAAAATGCCATTGATTTATATACCGGCCAGTATATCTTTGCAAAACTTGTAGGCCTATGATTTGTATACAAGATTTCGATTTTAACTTCCATATGCTAGCACATAATATAAATCTTACAATATATTATGTGCATTTAGTAAACTTGTGCCTGACAGGAAAAGATAAATAAACGTTACTTGTTCGTGGGGTGCGCGATGGTATTGTATTTGAACACTTGTTATAGCGCCCCTACCAGATTGCCCATTCAGAGGCGCTCCCGACTACTGCGCGGACGCTGAATCGGAGTTTCACGCCGAAGCGCATGAGCAATTGCGAGCGAAGGACTTGCTAGGTTCCTACGCGGCGGCTTGAGGTGGATTCGAACCCGCAACCCTCCAGCTGCAAGGCACCGAACATACCCCTATACCACCGCGCCCCAGTTGTATTGTGTTGTGTTGTATTGTATTGTACTCCACGTTTATATTGCGACCGAGCCACCCGCAGTAAAGATCCGAGAAATTAATCTCTGATAAACCGACCGACCCGGAATCGAACCCGGGGCGCCGGCGTGGAGAGCGGGCTACCAACCCACTCGGCCACTCAGGATCCCTTATAGTGGTTAGCTTGCTGGACTGTCAACTGAGAGTTTTGGGGTTAAAATCCGTGCAAGGGCAGAAATCTATTTTCAGATTTATGTTCCATTTGCGCCTCCTACCAACTCAACTATATGAGTACACTGACCGTACACTTTCGGTGGATAGATCAGACAGAGAGGGAGAGGATTGGCCACCAACCTCTTCTGCCATGGCGCTTTCAGTGGCCTGTTAGCTTAAGGACAGATCCTTTTCTTTAGGACAGTCATTAAAAAATACCATCGGTCTGAGTTTATAAAGGGATTTTTAAGACAGACATTAACATTTTGCAAATATCTACTTTAACTGCCGCTGCTGTATAGTACACTGTAGAAACCAGGCTCTATAAAAAAATATATATATTTATTTACCAATGTGTATGATTCATATTCACTACAGGGATAAGAATTCCTTGAATCTCTTCATTAATCTTTGCGTTTCGTAATATCTGCTCTTGTTTCGCCCTGACATCATACTGTTAATATCTGAGCAAAGTGATCTACACAATACAGCTGTACACATATACATGCCAACATGAGATTGCGTGCATGAATACATTCACACATACATGCATACATACATACATACATACATACATACATACATACATACATACATACATACATACATACATACATACATACATACATACATACATACATACATACATACATACATACATACATACATACATACATACATACATACATACATACATACATACATACATACATACATACATACATACATACATACATACATACATGCATACATACATACATACATACATACATACATACATACATACATACACGCATGCATACATACATACATACATACATACATACATACATACATACATACATACATACATACATACATACATACATACATACATACATACACACACATACATACATACATACATACATACATACATACATACATACATACATACATACATACATACATACATACATACATACATACATACATACATACATACATACAT
>JACEVL010001105.1:102500-155498 GCA_020284085.1 Aporrectodea caliginosa
GACGGAGAGAGGAACTAGAAGAGAAAAAGAGAAAGGAAGTGGAAGGAGATGGGAGCAGGAGAAAGGATGAAGAAAGGAAAGGAGAGGTGAGAGCAGAAGGAAGGAATACGTGAGAAGGAGGAGATGAGACTAAAATAGGAGAGGATGGAGAGGAATAGTGTGTGAGGTACGGGACGAGAATCGAAGAGACTAAGAGATTTGTAGAGAAAGAGAGAGACACAGACAGACAGACAGACAGACAGATGAAACTAAAATAGGAGGGGATGGAGGCGAATTGTGTGTGAGGTACGGACGAGAATCGAAGAGACTAAGAGAAATGCAGAGAAAGAGAGACAGACAGACAGACATACAGAGACAGAGACAGAGACAGAGACAGACAGACAGACAGAGACAGACAGACAGGACGGACAGGAGAGAGACAGACAGACAGACAGAGACAGAGAGAAACAACGAAAATCAATCAAGAAAGAGAGAACGCAAAATCTGGAGAGCAACGACAAGTAATAAGGGAGATTGAGAGAGGAGAGACAGAGAGAACGGAAGAAAGAGACAGAGAGACAGAGAGAAAAAGAAAGAAAGAGTGAAAGAGAGAAAGAAGGAGAGAAAGAAAGATAAAAAAGAGAAAAGAGGAGCGAGAAAAAAAGGTATAGAGAAAGCGAGAGAATGTGAAATATGTAATTCTAGGAGAGTCCGCAAGTGACGGTTATATGGCAAAAGACATAAAATATAAAACGGTCGGAAATGAAGCAGCAAAAAAGAAGGGAAGGTTAAGGCAAAGACAGAGTTAGACACGCAAACAAGCAAGAGCATACCCACAGATATATACACACATCCACAGACGGGTAGAAACAAAGGCACCGAGACAAAAAGGGTGATAAAGACGGTTGGTTGGCTGACTTGAATGGTCCTGAATAGTGGCACGCAGATGTAATGCAATGGCTAACCTCATTGAAACGAACGATGTAATTGTTGCTTAGTTTAGGAGGTACTCTTAAATGACATTGACAGTACTGTTGACAGCCCAAACATCCTAAAAGTAGTTTGTTACCAGGGATCGGCAAATTACTCGAATTGCTCTATGACATGAATTACAATTTCAAATTACAAAATGCATGGCAAAATGTAACTGAATTAAAAATTAAAAATTAGGCTACCTCATTTCAATTGCGTAATTTCAATTACGTGATTTCATTGCGTAATTTCAATTAGGGCCTACGTGATTTCAATTACATAATTAAATTACGTAATTTCAATTATGTAATTTCAATTGCGAAATTTCAGTTACGTAATCTCAATTACGTAATTTCGATTACTGTCCATCCCTGCTTGCTACTCACCATGCTATAGAAAGTGTGTCTCTATCACAATTGCATTAATTGCAATTACAATAACGATTACAATAGCTCTTACGCATTCTACTCTCGTTGTGATCCGTCCTGAGGGTACACTCGACCCCAATCTCTTACTGAACTACTTTGTTGACAGGAAAGCAGCGCTCTCGACACTACATGTAGACGCTTCATTGTTCCGTAGAATCTTCAGTAACAATAAATCACATTACGTTTGATTAGGAGAACTCTCAGAAGATGAAAACCGAAGTTGTTGGTAGTCCACGCTTCACAGTTCAAAAGCCATTGAACTCTGGTCAACGGTCAACCACAATGCTTAAAGTGAGTCCCTTATTCACCAGGCTTTTCGTTGTTCAACCATTTCGTCCGATTATCCTTCTCTGGCCGTAAAGTTGGATCTGTTCTCGGTCAAAGATCTTTTCTGTTGCTCGTCCTGGATTTTGGAACTATCTTCCTGCTTCTACTCTTACTGCTCAGTCGCTAACGTTGAAGTGAACCTCTCTCCCTGTATCTGTCCGTTCTACTAAGTCTCTTCTCCCTGCATCTGTCCGTTCTGCCCATTTGCTGACGTGATTCGTTCAAAACCTAGGACGTATACCTTCACAAATTACTCATCCACCGCTGGCCGTCTTTCGTTCTTAGACGACTAGCCTTCTGGGTTTTGGCCTCAATCAATCAATCAATCAATCAATCAATGAATCAATCAATCGATCGATCAATCAATCAATCAATATTCGTTTAATATGTTAAAGGTTGACTTAGACGCAACGCTAACATCTATACCAGACCACATTCGAACAGAATAATTTTCAGCCATTTGCGAAATAGAAAGAAGAAGCTTTTGTCTCAGGCTGTACGGAGGCCTGTTCGAGAATGTTACACGTGTGCGGTGTATGTGGGTATGTATCAGGACATTTAATATAGCGCATTTTTAGTATCTCACAAAAGCTATTTCTGCGGTAGCCTATATGATGTTAGACGTCATTTAGAACTAGACTATTACATCAGGTGGCAAAACAATGCACAGTAAAGTAGAAAGAGTCGCCACTGGCGAGCCCACGCACACACGTGGAGCCAACCAACGGATTCCTGTCGACAGTTGACAGATGGCATGGAAGTTCAGAGTCTGTGGACCAAGTTGAGTCCATAGGGGCCGTCCATAAAGTACGTCACGCTATTTTTGACCATTTTACCCCCCTCCCCTGTCACAAACTGTCACAAAACTCGGACCCCCCCCTTAAAGTACGTCACACTTTCAACATAGAAATAATAATACTTCCGAAAGCAAGGCTAATACATAAACAAGGCTTCGCAACAGCATTATTACTAGCGCTCCTAGCGAGAGGAATCGTGAAAAACACATTCAGGAGATATGCATTTCATGCTATTTTGACATAAAACTAATTAAAATGTTTCAGAAAATTTTTGAAAATTATTTTTAAAGCTATGAAATTCTGCTAAAAAATAAAAAAATAAATTATAAATAAAATTAAATTAAAAAAGTGTGACGTCACACATGGCCTGACCCCCCTCCCCCTGTCACAAACTGTCACACTTTCTTAAACCCCCTCCCCTGGAGCGTGACGTACTTTATGGACGGCCCCATAGGGTGGAGAGACGACAGGTGACAGCGTTCGCGGTGGTCCATATCAGTGGTCTATGTGGTTGGTCCATTTGGTTCATGCGTACGGTCTCAGTGTGTAGCCAGAGCCATGTCCGTTACATCGTGGAATACACTCTTTGATGGATGAACATCACATGACCTGAGAATGAGTCCTTCTCAGCAAAAGGTCTAGGATGGGCTGCACTTCCTCTTTGTTCTTCAATATTTGTGTAGCGCATTTCCGCAGATGATGTAAATGTTCCAATCATTTTCTAGAATTCTGTATCGTCTCTTGTCCCGTTTTTCAATATTCAGCCTTGCCGTTGCAGCTGCTGATTCAGCTGTCTCCGCTGCTAAAGCAGCTTCTGCGAAGTCATTTCCTTTACGATTGGATGTACGACTGCCATTTTTTTTAACCCGAGCTAGATATAATCCCTCAGGGACAAAAAATATGTTAGAAGTAAAAAATAGTGTATCTGAAAAATCAGACCTTGTTTCAGGCCTGCTAATAGCAGCAGCAGCAGCAGCAGCAGCAGTACTAGTAATGTTCAAGTATTAGGGGCACACATTACTTAAAACAAATAGTAAGAGGAAATGCGATTGAACTTAATGAACAAAACGAAAATTAATAATTAATCAAGTAGTGGAAAAACATTTCTGCCCAGGGTGAGGATCGAACTCACGACCTTCAGATCGCTCAATTCTTAGTTTGGATTATGAGACTGACGCGCTGCCTACTGCGCTACCTAGGCACACATTTACGGCACGAATATTAAGAGCGTTTGTTATGGTATAGGGACTCTTGACTTATTTATGCTGCAAAGTAAAATCTAGATAATTGGTAATCTAAAGCACCGTGACCAGAATGAGGATCACATCTTGCATTCATCATCATCGTCGTCATCGTCATCATCATCATCATCATCATCATCATCATCGTCATCATCATCATCACCACCACCACCATCATCATCATCATCATCATCATCACCGCCATCATCATCATCATCATCATCATCACCACCACCATCATCATCGTCATCATCATCATCGTCGTCATTATCATCATCATCGTCATTATCATCACCACCACCATCATCATCACCACCACCATCATCATCATCGTCATCATCATCATCATCGTCATCGTCATCATCATCGTCGTCATCATCATCGAGCGCTGCTGATTTCTGAGCGGCGCTATATTAATGTTTGATTACAATTACAATTACATCATCACCACCACCACCACCATCATCATCATCGTCATCATTCTCAGTTCCTGACGCAAGCCTTTTGGCGGCGATGGTTACGAATACATGATCTCCATTATCCTGCGTGATTTTTCAAGTCCATTGTTCCTGTCAGTGTTATATTAGTCCAAGTGATGTTATGCCCTCATTTATATTTTCTATCCAGCGCATTCTTGGTCTGCCGTTGTTTCACTATCCTTCGAATCTTGCATTATCGCTGCCCTAAATTTCTAAGTGTGACTTTTTTTAAGCTTCTCAAGTTGTAAGTTTCTCAACTTGTATGTTTCACAAGTTGTAAGTTTTATAAGAGTTGAGAGTTTCTCAATTTGTAAGTTTCTCAAGTTGTGAGTTACCTAAGAGTTGAAAGTTACCTAAGTTTCAGGGTTCTCAAGTTTGACAAACTCTACAGTCTGCCAATTGTGTGTGTGTGCTTCTAAGATTTCTAAGGCTCAAATTTCACAAAGATTGCAAGTTTGGTTGTTTCTAAGTTTTCTAATACATATATTTTCCAAAGATTGTAGGTTTGCATGTTTCACATGCGCTAAATTTCTAAGTTTTACTATTTTTAAGCTTCTCAAGTTGTAAGTTTCTCAACTTGTATGTTTCACAAGTTGTATGTTTCACAAGTTACAAGTTTTCTAAGAGTTATAAGTTACTCATGTTGTCAATTTCTCAGATTTTAGGAGCTTCACATTTCTCAAGTTTCGCAAAGATTGCCAGTTTCACAAAGTTTGAAGATTTCTAAAGGTTTGAAGTTTCCTAAACATTTTAATTTTCACAAGTTGCTACAAGTTTCGCAAAGTTTAAAGTTTCTAAAGTTTCAAATTTTCTAAGAGTTTTCGATTTCTCAAGTTTTCAGCTTGGAAAGTTCTCAGTTTAACAAATTTTAAGTTTCACAAGTTGTAAGTTTATCCAATTGTATGTTTCTCAGGTTTTAATGCTTGCCAAGTTGTATGTTTCTTAAGTTGTAAGTTTCTCAAGTCTTAGGTTTCTCAAGTTGTGAGTTTCTCAAGCTGTAAGTTCTCAAAGTCTTAGGTTTCTCAAGTTTCTCAAGTTTTCTAAGAGCTTTAAGTTTCTCAAGTTGTAAGTTTTATAAGAGTTGTAAGTTTCTCAACGTGTAAGTTTCTCAACTTGTAAGTTTCTCAAATTTGATCAACTCTACAGGATACCAACTGTGTGTGTTTCTAAGATTTCAAGTTTCACAAAGATTGCGAGTTTGGATGATTCTAAGTTTCCAAGTTTGTGTTCGAAGTAAAAAATAGTGTATCTGAAAAATCAGACCTTGTTCCAGGCCTGCTAATAGTAGCAGCAGCAGTAGCAGTAGCAGTAGCAGTAGCAGTAGCAGTAGCAGTAGCAGTAGCAGTAGCAGTAGCAGTAGCAGTAGCAGTAGTAGCAGTAGCAGTAGCAGTAGTAGTAGTAATGTTCAAGTATTAGGGGCACAAATTACTTAAAACAAGTAACAAGAGGAAATGCGATTGAAGTAGATGAATAAAACGAAAAATCTAATAAAATAAGTAATGGAAAAACATTGTGCCCAGGGTGAGGATCGAACTCACGACCTTCAGATCGCTCAACTCTTTATTTTGGATTATGAGACTGACGCGCTACCTACTGCTCTACCTAGGCACACATTTACGACAAGAATATGAAGAGCATTTGTTATGGTATATGGACTGTTGATTCATTTATGCTACAAAGTAGAATCTTAGATAATTGATAATCTATAATATCATGGCCAAGATGAGGATCAGAACTTGCATTGATGATCAGCAGCAGCAGCAGCAACAACAGCAGCAGCAGCAACAACAGCAACAGCATCATCATCATCATCATCATCATCATCATCATCATCATCATCGTCATCATCATCATCATCGTCATCATCGCCGCCATCATCATCATCATCATCGCCGTCATCATCATCATCATCATCATCATCATCATCATCGTCATCGTCGTCATCATCATCATCATCATCATCATCATCATCATCATCACCATCATCATCATCATCATCATCATCATCATCATCACCGTCATCGTCATCGTCATCGTCATCGTCATCGTCATCATCATCATCATCATCATCATCATCATCACGATCAGTTCCTGATTTCTGACGCAAATCATTTATCGGCGATGGTTACGAATAGATGATCTTCATTATCCTCTGTGATTTTTTAAGTCCAATGTTCCTGTCAGTGTTAGTCCAAGTGATGTTCTGTCCTCATTCGTATTGTCTATCCAGCGCAGTCTTAGTCTGCCTTTGTTTCACTTCCTTCGAATCTTGCATGATCTTTGTACGAGTTGGAGAGTGCAAATTGATAACCCTAAGCTATAGCCCTAATACCTTCCCTTGGCTTCCCTTGTCTTACCTCAATATTTATCTTACCCTAGAGACTTACAGACCTGTGCCATCGGTTGATGCCTCGTGCATTAGACACAGGCGCAATAGAAGTTGCTAATTACATTACAGTAGGCTGCAAATTTGCAGAAAGAATGTGCCTTGAAGTTAATTAATTTGCTGATGCTGTTGCAAAAACGCTTAGTCGTTAGGTTTCCAACTGCAGGTGGATTTGCTGCGGTGAGAGGGGGACAGGGAGCCAAGGCAGCGTCGACACGCTAACGTCTTTGATGTCTGGTGGTTTTTTCAATACGAGATCGATCACGATAGTTTGTTCAGCGCGAAAAAAGACTCGCAGGTATTATGGCAGACGACGACATTCAGAGTCTGATCACGACGACACGTGACGACGTCAAAGCATTCTGGGTAATTTTGATCCACTGGTCCGGATGAGATTATGGCGACGCCGTAAAATGGTAGACGGCGACGAGAGACCAGTGTGGCTGCGCGCTGATCAACGGGGAACCAGATGGAGGACGTCGCTATGTTAAAGACAACCTGTCACAAGAGGTCTTACTTTCGTAATCGTAATAGTAAAATCGTAAATTTCTAAAGCGCTATTCTAAAGCTAAGAGCAGGGCACCAGCTTATTCACGAGCGCTGAAAACTAGATGGTAGACTAAGCTATTAAGGTTGATTAATTAAACCCAGCATCTTATCCAGCATTCATTTTTGTTGTTTCTGGGAACAATAAAATTGAATTGAAGTGAATCTTAAACAATAAAATAGACCAGGTTCTGGGATATTATGTTGTTCCAGACTATGAATAATGAATCTTAAGGGTTGATAGGGAACGGTCGTTTGCTTGCCTACATGGCACAACGATCGCTAGCCTATGTTTAAACTGCATTGAAGGATTTAGTTGGGCTCTGAACTTCGTCTGAAACTGACGTTTAATTACGGATAGTCATGGAGGTTCACTCCTTGTCATTTTCGATTAAAGAAAAGTTAATTCGAAAAGAAACGCTCAGTTTTATGGTGCAAGGGTGCATCGAGTTAATTACTCTATCGATTGCACTATTATGGAACGTTATGACTTCGAAAGACAACTTCAAACTCACAAGCTGAGATGTCGCTAGCTTGCAATAAAGCTCAGCTAAGTGGATCGAACGTTATAAGTATCCCGATTAGCGAGATTCGGTTGCGAATGATACGACACTTTCGAAGTAGTCGTTCGAGTTGTAAGCTACTGGACGATGTTACTTGGACGAAAGTTGTTATTGAACTTATAAGAGGTTTCATTGAAGAATAGCCAAGGCCGCCTATTACGCAAGATCCACCGCAGGAACAAGATGCATGCCGACGGGGTATGATGGTATATTGACGTTGCAAGTGATCGAACAATTCACAACATCCACCTCAAAGTCGCCGCGTAGGGACCCTGGGCAAGTCCTTCACTCGCAATTGCGCTTCGGCGTGAAACTCCGATTCAGCGTTCGCGCAGTAGTCGGGAGCGCCTCTGAATGGGAAATATGGTAGGGGCGCTATAACAAGTGTTCAAATACAATACAATACAATACAATACATACATACATACATACATGCATACACACACACACACACACACACACATGAATACCTATACTCAAAACGCTGTGCATGGTCGTTTGGCAGGAATAACCAATAAATCTCCGGCCATCACTAGCACACAACATTAATAATAACCGACATATTTCCTGAACATTCTCCTTCAAGTTGGTAGGCCAACAAATAACACACAATGATTGATTCCTAAGGAAAAAACTCACGCAAAACACTCGCCATACAAACATTTCACTTATCGCCCACTTTGACGGTAATAAATTGCTCTTGAGCAGATGTATTCTTTCCTCGCTCCGGAAGGTAAAAACTCCTCCTGACCCGGGGCACAGAGCCCACCAAGCCCAATTTATAAGCGCCCATAAATTGACTGCTGGCAACCAGACTGCCTTGCAATTTCCCGGGTCGCGTGGCCAGCTATTAATTAAAGGCGAAGCGCCTCGAATTATACGCCGGCGAGATGACTCGCGGCAAGGGGATTACCCTTCTGCCTGTCGGGGAAGATGAATAGCGATGGTGAACCCTCGTCCGGCTTCCCCCATATGAATGGCAACCGCATGCTCAACTCCGGCTGAGGGTACTAGTAATAGGACGAGCGCTTCAGGGCTAGAGCCCGTTGAAAGCTGATGCATGTGGGGCAGTAACGCTTGCAGTGTCTAGTGAAACTTGAAATCTGTTGGGGCTTTCGTAGGGTTTTGGTGTGCTACAATTCAATGCAAGGTTTCTTGTGTCAGAGATGGGCACGGTTAATTAAATTGCTAATCGATTAGAAATAGAATTAGCTACTGAAATTTGCTAATCGATCAGAATTAGCAAAATCTTGTAAGTAATCGATTAGAATTAGAATTATCTGCTTGTCTAATCGATTAGCTAATCAATTAGTTAAACTGCTAATCGATTAGAATTATAATTTGCTACAGAAGTTTTCTAATCAATTAGAATTAGAATTAGCAAAATATTGTTGCTAATCGATAAGAATTTGAATTAGCTGTTTGTCTAATCGATTAGCTAAGCGATTAGAATCTAACCGATTAGTTACCCACCTCTGTTTGGTGTGTACAATACTATACAATACAATACAATACAATACAGCCGACTTTTGAATCGATTACGCAATGGCGTGTGTAACAAGCGACGTCCAGAATTATATCAAGTTCCTCAGTGTCTCGCGCTATCAGACACTTCGTCTCGAGACAGTGGTCGAAGTGGACAGCTTCTTGAATCCTTTATTCTTTTCAAGGAATTGTCCAAGTGATGAGCCATACAATTCACGAGGAAGGGGGGGATTTCCAACAACCAATGGCCACTCGAAAGACCAATAAGTACGAGTGCTAGGATTAATCGTGCCAAGGTTATGGTCCTTTCGTGGGAACATTAACGGCGTCGCACCCATCCAAAGAGACAGCGGTGATAAAGGTTCTCACCAGATCACTCATTAAAAATGAGCAGGGTCAAGGTCATACGGTCGCTCAAGCACGGTCCGTACACGGGGACTTTAAAAGGCGTGGCACCCATCCAGACGGACAGCGGTGGTAGAGCTGTACCGTTTATACGGCCATACGCGTAATCGGGCCGATTATTTGAACAATCGGTATAATCGGGTATCGGCAGAAATAATCGGTTATTCGGTGCCGATGTCAAAATTGTGTTATAATTTAATAATTTTACTTGAATTATTGCATATTTCAAGTTTTTAATCGATTTTCATTTATCGTTTTACGTCCCTTATTATTTACGCATTAGAACATATATCGTTAACAACTTCCCAACTTAATTTAAACGTCCACCCTTATAGTTGTGACGATAGATTACTGGTTTATGTTTCGGAGCCGAACATTTTGACTAAACAAATAATGAAATATACGGTCTCATAATGGGATTTCTCAGTTTAATAATCGGCTATACGGGGTATCGGTATCGGCAATTTAATAATCGGCTATACGCGGTATCGGCATAATCTGCAAAAAGCGACATCGGCACAGCTCTAAGCGGTGGTGAAGGATCTCCCACCCGATCAATTCATTCAAAAATGGCGTGGTTCGAGGCCATCTACGGTCGCTATCGAAAACCGTGTATATGTACATTTAACGCCAGTCGACCATGATGACGTGTCTGCTTCATTCAGTGACGTTGCCGTTTTAACAAAAGATTGACTGAAGGGGTGGCAGGTTTATAGTGATTGGCTGCCTGAATCGTTGACTAGATAAATGACTGAACGAGAATATGGACGAAGGAAAGAACGAAGAAAAGAACGAATGACTGACTGACTGACTGAATGACTTACTTACTAACAGACTGACTGGATGACTGATTAACTGACTGACTGAGTGACTGACTGACTGACTGACTGACTGACTGGCTTACTGACTGATTGACTGACTGACTGACTGACTGATTGACTGACTGACTGACTGACTGACTGACTGACTGACTGACTGACTGACTGACTGACTGACTGACTGACTGACTGACTGACTGACTGACTGAATAACTGATTGAATGGCTGACTGGCTCACCGACTAATTGATATACGAGTAAAACTCCCGCCTCTGAAAAGAACAGTTAAGTCTTCTATATTATGAACTGAGGAAGTGTACTTGCTTCATCACTGAGTATCCTACTTAAATATAAAATTAACTAATATTTATATAGCGCAAAATACCGATAACTCATCAGAGAAGCTACTGACCTCCAATGAATTTCTCTCTCGACTGACTGAATGATCAACTTACTAAATGATTTAATTACTAAATAAATAAATGATCGAATGAATGACAGAACGAATGAATTGTTGACCTACCACGAGCATCACAAATTCATCCAAGGTCTTCTTCCTGCAAGTATCCACGAGTATTTGTTCATTTATATGGCGCCAGCTCTGAGATTGAAGTAGCGTCTGCTGACAGTGCTCAGCGATCCCACGAAGCTATTGGACTTTGCAGGTCAATGCGACGAATGCGTTCAGCGGTTGGCGACTGAATGAAGACTCCATCATAATATTGCAGTGTCGTAGTCCATCCGGTAGAGTGCTTCGGATGTAATTCAACGGATGCGATTTCTAGCCTGCTGAGGAAACTCAGCGGCAGACTTCGGCATTGTTGTAAGAAGAATGCGGAGAATGCGAAAAAGAGGAGGAGGAGGGTGAACAGGAGGAAGAGGAAGGAGGAGGAGGTGGAGAAGAAGAGAAGAAGAAGAAGATGAAGAAGAAGAAGAAGAACAACAACAACAACAACAACAAGCACATGAACAAGAACAAAGAGGTATGAAGTGTTAGGGACTTCATTTTCTTGGCCTCAGAATATGAGGTAGTATGACCAGCCTCTGTTTTGCCGCCTGACCTTCTCACCAACAGTGTGTGCTCAGTATACTCAAAGCTGAGTTGGGTAGGAGTGGAGGTGGAGCAGAAATTTCTGAACAAATTTCTGCCCCGGAGGGGATTTGAACCCCCCCTTCCCAACCTCTCGGGAAGGAGTCCAGCACGCTAACCACTATACTATCGCGTACCCACATGTATTGTATTGTATTGTATCTATCAATTTATATAGCGCCTTTCGCAGTGCACACCAATCAACATGGAGTGGCGTTAACTTGGAAGTAAACGCAAAATCTTATCCAGGACCTTGAGATTCAAGGACCGAAGGCCAGGCATATACAATTATATATTCCACTATGGGAAAAGGAAGCGCTTCTTGTTAACAGACAGTGGATCGATAGTAACGTCATTGTTTGTCGCCTCCTGTGACACGATCATCTTCTTCGTCCTTTCACCTTCTGTCAAACCAAATATGATCTGCAAATTTAGATAGCGCCTTTGTCAGAATACACAGAATACCAATCGATGGTCGTTCGTGAGAAAAATCACTCTCTGAATGCACAATGGTCGTGACAGAATGACAATGCGTGAAGTCCGCAAATGCCTTATCGGGTGGTGCCAGACCGAGGTCGGGACAAAGGAGGAGGGTGACGTTAGACATCTTTGTCATGAACACAGCGTCGACAACAGAGCTATACTGCTACTAGTGCTGCTACTATTACAAAATAAACGACAACTGCTACTACAACAGCGTCTATGAATATATGGAGTGACTACTACAGTTAACTGCTGTTGATATTATACTGCTGCTGCTGCTGCTGCTGCTACTACTACTACTCGTGTTTCTTTTTTTGACGTTCTCGTGTTTATATTGTTAGGGTCTCATGGCTGAGTTCTAACCGGTCCCTAGGATGGGCCATAGTTTTGCTTGGGTATGCAATATCCACAGTGTGAATGACAGCAGTATTCGCATTTTTAATACAAGTTTTTGATATGAATCCTTGTAGTTTTCATAATACAACATTAAGTCATGTGAGTAGTTTCAAGCACACACACATTATATTATACACGCATGATACATGCATACACATACATACATTGACACGCATAAACACACGTACACACACACACACACACACACAGAGCATCACAGACTATATTCCAGAGACTAAGTTTCCTGGTTCATTTGCGTCGTTCATTTGCATTTTTACAATTAAATTAATAACGACCAAATTATCGCAATTTATATTTAACATCATCATGATCAAAACAGATTTATAAACAATTTCAGGGACTATAAATGTCTGGATAAATATAATACAGAAATTTAGTCTATACATAGATTAATATATGTATATACATATATATAATTATATATATATACATGGCGGTGTAATATCAGGTATACGCTTATACTTGCAGAGTTATGTAACGATGAAGAGTCGGTGATCTGGATAGTCCTATATATAAATTTGGTCTAGACAATATATATATATCATATAAATATATAATATATAAGTATATATAATATTGCAGGAATCAGGTATGCATATAATGCTGATCTATGTAGTGATGAAAGAATCTGTTATCTGCTGCTTCATAAAGCATCACGACAATACAGCCTGACAACTACATGAGAAGTTTATATATGTATATTGATATATGAGCAATATAAACAAGATATGTATATATAACATATACCTATATACAGGTATATACCTACAAATATATATTATATATATATATGTATTATAGTTTACTGTGTTAATGCGTGTTCTTGGAACAGCTTTCTTTTATGGCTCTGCAGACTCTCATAGACATTCATACAGAGAGACAGAGATATAGAGAGACATCGAGAGTCAGACAGACAGAAACAGACAGACAGACCGAGAGCGAGAGAGACAGAGAAACAGAGAGAGAGAGACAGACAGACAGACAGACAGACAGACATTGCGAGAGAGGAGAGAAAGGCAGCCGCAAGCAGAGACACAGTGACAACCCACAGGCAAAGAACACAAACACAGACAGAGGCATAGAGAAAGATATCGCGAGTCCCTCAAAAAACGAAAGCGATACAGTAAAACACACACACACACACACACACACATTCACACACACAGTGACTAAGACAGACATACAGACAGGAACGCACACATACAACCCAAGAGCCACTTAGCCAGAGCTGCAGAGTAAGAAACACACACACACACACACACAAACACACACAAACACACAAACACACACACAAACACACACACAAACACACACACACACTACACGCGCGCACACACACACACACACACACACATCCCAATCTTATTTATATTTCATCTGCACTCTATAATTGCAATCCACATTTTAAAAATATGTTGAGTAGGGCAAAGTCGGCTATAATTATATATATATAAATGTCGTTCAACTTCAACGACGGACATTATAGTGTAAAATGTCAAATCTGACCATGCAGGCTCTGTTTCTCGGTTACTATGCGTGTGCGAGAGCTTGACAATGGCGAATATTCCAGCAATTTGAGCAGCTTTTGCAGACCAGATAAGCCCATTGTTCTGGTAGTGATCTCTAACATTGTTTAGCCTTATGAGATCAGCAAAGAACACCTTCTAGAGGTTAACGAAAGCGCTATATAAATAAAATTACACTAATGTTCAGCTTGGCTACATTGCTTTAAAAGTCATACAAGAAACACGTACGCTACATATAGATATCTTTTAGGCATCTAGAAGAAAACCAAAGTACATTTTGTGGTAGTTCCTGGAGTCACTCGCTAAGGAATGACCGACTGACTTGATGAGTTAGCGACTGATGTAGCGACTTAGTCGTAGACGTTGTAACCAACGTATTTTCGACGCGACCTGTGCCTGTGCGTGCAGTCGCCATTTTAATGAAAGCGATTTCGTGACGTCTTGCACCGTTACATACACCACCTAAAGCAGGTATAGTAAGTAAAGAACTGGTAGTAATCTTACATCGATTGATTATATATTAGTCCATCGCAGTATGGGAATTGTAAAAAAATAACTGGGGGTTTAGACGTTGATTTATGTGCAGTTCGGGTGTGAAATGTAGACTTTGCTATGGGAGCCTAAGAAAGGCTAGGGGGTTGAACCCCCAACTCCCCGGCAATTCTCACCCTGGACCATCACACTGTGACTCGCACCTTATTAAGCAAGTGTCACTCCAGTCCTTTGTCAAAGCGAAACTCATTAACTGCGATTAAAACAACAAGCAAAAATAGCAACGTAAACGAAATCGTTAGTAGTCGATAGCTTAGCGACTGGCTTCGATTTGAGAGCTTAGCAGCGCGGTGGTTCCGGAGACTTATACAGAGAGGGACACGTACGGAGTACTACGGACGTTCCCACAACTCAATGCATACAGCGGACAGACAGACAGACAGAGACAGACAGAGAGACAGAGAGAGAGACAGACAGACAGACTGAGACAGAGAGACAGAGACAGAGAGAGACAGAGAGAGACAGACAGACAAACAGAGAGAGAGAGGAGACAGAGACAGAGACATAGACAAAGACAGAGACTGAGACAGAGACAGAGACTGAGACTGAGACAGACACAGACAGACAGACGGACAGAGACAGACAGAGACAGAGACAGATAATACATCCAGATACTAAATTCAGTCGGGATTCTCGACCGGGCTTTGTAGGGACGGAACGTGCGTGCGAAATCCCCGGAAAATAGATCCCGTCCTGTCATCCATGCCATGGCCTTCAGTCCCTTCCCCTCCCGTCGATAAAAACAAATCGATTTGCGTCAAAACATAATAACTGGCAGCATCCAGCTTAACTCTGACCGCACAGATCACGAATCCGGCAATAGATACCACACTTGATGACGTAGGAGCGTCAAGGCTTCCCGCCAGTTTCGCAATTTCTAGTCATTGGTTACAATATACTCCAAGAATGATTTATTACAATTTTTCTGACTTACTCATCTAGCGGTCTAGAGCAACTAGATGCAAGATAAAAGATAATTTACGTGCGGTTATATAAGTGTGTGTGCGCGGGCGTGTGTGTGTTGTGCGCGCGCGTGTGTGCAATATAAGATATTTTGCATTATATAGTACATAGTTCTATTTATAATATTTGTGAAGATATATTAATGGGCTTGTTTCTATAAATATATGGGCTCGTTTCAATAAATATATAAATATTTTATTAATATAAAAATCTATAACATAACAACGGTTTCGAGTGGTTAAGACTTCAGAAGACTGTGTTAGAACCTTTGCAAGTTAACCTGCAATGGCAGCAATGCATAATAGCCCATCTCTCCCAGCGTCCTCTTAAAGGCTAAGATAGTGTCCAACGTGACAGTAATCATAATAATAATAATAATAATAATAATAATAATAATAATAATAATAATAATAATAATAATAATAATAATAATAATAATAATAATACAACGCTATAACGCAATCGCGTTCCGAGGCACTTTCGCCAACCAGGACACCGACGAGTAGGGTCATCTCCAGACAAATTACATCATATAGTAATCTCTAAGTCCCTGAGGGATCCTGTATACCTCGGGGCATAAAAAATTTAAAAATAAAAATAATAATAATAATAATAATTCAACGGCACTTTTCCTGCAAACCCTGAAGACGAGGCCTGACCCTCCAGACAAATTTCCTGCTCCTTATAGCAATTTTTCATAAATCCTGAGGGATCCTTGATACCTCAGGTAAAAAATTTAAATAATAATAATAATAATAATAATAATAATAATAATAATAATAATAATAATAAAAATAATAATAATAATAATAATAATAATAATAAGATTAATAATAATAATAATAATAATCTAATAATAATAATAAGTCCCTGAGGGATCCTGTATACCTCGGGTAAAAAAAAAATAAAATAAATAATAATAATAATAATAATAATAATAATAATAATAATAATAATAATAATAATAATAATATTTAGCGTCTGGACTGAAACAACAGTAGCCCAGGACTGAATGACGGCTTATAAAATTATTGAAACAGCCATTTTTAATCAGACTGTAATAAGTTTGTTGGTTTTATGAAGAAATAAATTTGTCTCATAATAAATAATAATAATAATAATAATAATAATAATAATAATAATAATAATAATAATAATAGTAATAATAACACAACTAAGGAACCAGCAGGTTTGATGAGATCTGACGGCGGAAGACCCGATGGTCTTACACTGGTCCCGTGGCGGGTGGGCCGATGCCTGGTCTGGGATGCGACCGTGACTGACACCATGGCCGCTTCTTATTTGTCGGACACTTCCCGGACGGTTGGAGCGGCGGCCGAAAGAGCAGCAGTTCGGAAACATGAGAAATATCAACCGCTATCTGCTACGCACTTCTTCATCCCTCTGGCTTTCGAGACCATGGGTCCAATAAACCACGAAGGCCAGGCCTTTCTCTCTGACCTAGGAAAAAACTCAGTGCGGTCACTGGGGATCCACGTGAAACGTCATTTCTTTACCAGCGTGTCTCCTTAACAATACAACGCTATAACGCAATCGCGTTCCGAGGCACTTTCGCCAACCAGGACACCGACGAGTAGGGTCATCTCCAGACAAATTACATCATATAGTAATCTCTAAGTCCCTGAGGGATCCTGTATACCTCGGGGCATAAAAAAAAAATAGTAATAATAATAATAATAATAATAATAATAATAATAATAATAATAATAATAATAATATAATAGTCTTCTTTTTTATTCAAACTGACAAGTATGCAGTAAGATTTACATGACACAGTAGTAACAGACGATGACAAGTTTAGGAGGATTCGAATTTAACTCTATGGCAGCCATAACTCATTTCATCACCGCCATGTGGTGAATGGAAGGCTGAGTCAACCTTATTATCATCCTAGCCATTCCACAAGTCCACAACACTTACACTGACGAATTTCTGCCATGCTTACTGCTCATGCATAATGTATTTACCCTAATGATATATTTGCATACTTTTATTTACACAGTATGTATATATATATATACACACACATATCACATGATTGATAGAGTTTATGGTAAAGACATTAGGCATGAGACACATGAAAGCATAATATATATATAATATATATATATAATATATATATACAATATTTAGGCCTATATATATTATATATATATATAAGTTGCCGTTAAAACTGGTGTATAAATTTTATGAAGACTTGGTTTAGAACTTTAGATGCCCATAAAAGTCTGGGCTCTTTTAGTCTTGTTATATTTATAGCGATTCATGGCTCCGTGGGCCCGTAAAACAGAACTAACGCTATATCTGTCCATGTTATAATGGTAGAAGATTCACTTACAGAATATTATTATTACCCGGAACAAAACGGTCCCATAAAATAAACCCATAACCCCATAACCATGATACTGCATGTTTCTTTTAATATTAAATAGTCACTCATGGCGTGTTTGGTTTTACATATCATAACATTAATTCAGCATTCATTTTGCACAGTGGTATATTTAGTTGTACATTATTGCTGAAATTACATCACTTTTAACAACGGAACCCATTAATTAGCAATATTGTATATTATTGCGTACATTTTGTACTTTTGGATAAACAAATATAAGATTATGTGTGTTTTGAAACTAATCTATGTATAAAAGATACACAAAATCATCCCTACACATGTTTATATAGTATAAATGTACATCCATACATATATATCCATACATATATATCGGTTTACATTGTAATGCTGTATATATTCAGCCATTTTCACACAGATTACGCGTATTATTATTTATTTTGATCACCGGTATTCAAAAGACAAAGATGTAGGTATGCAAATGAAGCCCTTCATTCCCTCTAAAGAATGGTATCTTTTTTTTCTCTTACAGGAAGACAAATGAATACACTACAGACAAAAACTAAGGGGGAGTCCTTCCATTCAGCCATTTTTCACGCATATTACGCGTATTATAATTTATTTTAAGCACTTCCGGTTGTCTGAGGTCAACTCAGTGACCACAGAAATGTAGCCCCACATTCCCTCTATAGAATGGTAAAATTTGTGTCTCTTAATATTAAATGACAGATAAGATATTGTCGAAAATCTAGGGGGGGTGTGGTATCCACCCCCCTGGTGCCTCGGGTATATTGGGTATAACTCTTGAACGGTGTGAGATATCATCTCACATTTTACCTCAAAACGTGTAAATGAACCCCTACAGCTACCTAAAAGGTCAAATTTTTATTCCATACGGAAAAGTTTGAGATGAAAAAAAAAACCTAGGGGGTGGCAACCACCCCCCCTTGGTAGCCCGAGGGTTAATAGTCACTCATGGCCATGCATTAATCGCTTCAGTGAGGCTATTGCTGTTAATATGTGGACTTATAAAGAACAGTATGTGAACATATAAACAGACTAGCAGTTTTTACCCGGCGTTCGCCCGGGTATTCCTCAGCGCCCGTGTATTTGAATTTAACGACATCTTCGTCAGCGCCCGTGAATTTGAATTTAACGCTGTGCACATTTTTCGTGTATCCCTCTGGCGAATTTACGCGCTGGCTTGAAATTGTTTAATATCAGCTCTACGCGATATATACTCCTGCACAGCTAGATTTCAATGGCATTGAAACAGACTATGACCACATCGAAACTTAAAATGTCCAAATATCGGAATTTAAAGTAAATTTTGAGTTGAAATAAAGTTGGGTTGAGATCTATAGAAATTCAAATGAAAACGTTCGTTAAAAATTTCGTATCCGTAAAGTTTTGCATTGGCGAATTTTTAAGTCCGATGACCTATAAATTCAGCCGTGGGCGTGACCACTTCTGATTTGAAATCAACGGTCATCGTGATTGGTTGCGAATCAGAGCGTCGACCTAGATAATTCGCGTGACGTAAGATTGCATATTAATATAAGCCTTCGTGACGTGAACAAATGGCAATACTGTGGCCGGTATTGAAATAGTTTCGTCGAAAAGTTGGAAATTTAAAATGGCCATATATCGGCGTTTAAATAAAATTGCGAGCTGAAAATAGTCGCGTTGACCTAGACGCGGCGTAATAATGTTTCGTAAATTTTTTCAAATCGCTAAAGCGTTCCGTTTCGGATCCTTTAGCCAGACGGACAAACATACGGAAGGACAGAAAAAAGAGACTTGGATTATATATATAGATATGAATATGTATAATAATAATAATAATAATAATATCTTTTCTTTAACATCGCCTGACAAACGCACTGCGCTGTACATTTACATGTTATGCAATTGAAACAATCTTAACTAGTTAACTACTAACAGAACAGACAGCTTGTAATACACGGCGCTAATAGCAGCCTACAAAGCAAATCCGCCCTATAGCGGGCTCGAACTCGGTACCTCTCGCACTCTTCGCCAGATGTTATCCAACGCGCCACCGGACCCCCCATGCATATATAAAAATGTGTATGAATGTATACAGATAGTTATAAGTATGTATATGTATACATACCAATGTATGTGTAATATTGTGAATATTAACAGATATGCTTCTCCAATGTAAATATGTTTTCTATCATAGCCTCCAAAATTCAATAAAATTTCACATCATGAGAGCATAACAGTTTTCAATAAAATCGCCGAATCTCTTTACTTCACGAATCACAAAACTACCCACCATCACACACACATACACACACGCAAGCAAGCAAGCATACAAATACACACACAAATACCCATACACACACACACGCACCCACACCCACACACACACCCACACACACACCCACACACACACACACACACACACACACACACACACACACACACACACACACACACACACACACACACACACACATACATATATATATATGTATATTTGCCTGCGTTTATGCACATAATTTATGCGTGTGGCTGTTGTATTTTTATAGCACCTAATATTGAGTCCATCAAAGGCTCCCTTCAGATGCCTGGGGATGTTGTGAAAAATATCTATTGAAGAGCGACAAGTTTATGGGTTGAAGTTGAATAAAGTTTCGCAGTTATTAAGTCATATTTCCGCAATCAATATTAAATGAAATATCATAAAGTTGATTCCAAGCAGCAGAAGACCCGCCTGAGCAATGCCAATGTAAATGTAGATATAAATGTTACTGTGAATGTTACTATATAAATATCATGCGAAATGTTGTTACTGTGAATGACTATAAAACCTAATGATAAATGTTACAGTGAAATGCGAATGTTACTATAAATGTTACTGTGATCGTAATCATTACTATAAATGTTACAGCGTTACTTTAGCTGAGTAAACATTTCTGTTACTGTGTAACTTAACCTATTATCTGAGTAATGTCAAATGTAAATGTGTAAATGTTACTGTGTAAATATAACTGCATACATGTAATCGTGTACATGTAACTGTGTAAATGTGACTGCAAATGTAACTATGTCATAGTAATCGTGTAAATGTAATGCAAATGTAACTGTGTAAATACAATTGTGTAAATGCAACTGTGCAGAAGCAAATGTGTGGGTATAACTATACAACTGTAACTGTGTAACTGTAAGTTTGTAACTGTAACTGTGTAATTGTAACTCTGTAACTGTAACCCTTGAAACTGTAATTGAAGCAATGGTCCACTATGTAGTTTTATAAGGTGCTATTTGTCACATTTCTAAGGTACTATTTGTCACATTAATAACGTACTATTTGTCACATTAATAACGTACTATTTGTCACATTTATAAGGTGCTATTTGTCACATTAATAACGTACTATTTGTCACATTTATAAGGTGCAATTTGTCACATTATATTCACAGTCAAGCATTATAAGCCTCGCTATCAACCGTCGATTTAAGATAGTAATCTTTTCTTGGCATCGTATCCGCAAGCCCTTAAAAGCAATTTTTTCAATCCCCATTTTGTGCATTCATGTCTGGATCGTCTGTGATGAGTTTCTCTGCGAGTGGCGCAACATAAATTCCCGATTGCAATCGCACTTGCAATTGCCAGTTCTGAGTTCTGCGTTGATCGTTGGGAGGAAAGGAATCGATAATCGGTCTATTTTGGGAAAATGGCAACGAAATTAGAAGAGGGAAAATGAGCGGAAAGATGAATTCTGAAGGGAATTATTGGTCACCGAGGATATTATCAGTGTCCTAATCGCGTTGGTTCAGTCCTTGTCTTGTCTGGCTATTTGCCTTCCTGCCTATCAGTCTGTTTGTCATTGTCTCTGTCTCTCTCTGTCTTTCTGTCAGTTTCTCTATCTATCTGTGTCTCTGTCTCTGTCTATCTCAGTCTCTGTCTGTCTGTCTGTCTATCTGACTGTCTGTCTGTCTGACTGTCTGTCTGTCTATCTAACTATATTCTGACTGTATGTCTATCGGACTGTATGTCTGTCTATTTGCCTGACTGTCTGTCTCTCGGTCTGCTTGCGTACGTCTGTCTGTACGTGCGTAATGAATGTTTGTAGTTCATTTATCCGGAATATCTTTTATATTTGCGTTTTGAATCGGAACACGAAGAGACAGATCGATTTAGACGCATCGAAAGACGCCAAGGGAGGAATGGAGACAGGCGCCGAGGGAGGCAGGAAGGGATGGTGGAAGGAGGGAAAGAGATACAGGGAGAGAGGGAGGCAGGGAGAGAGATACAGGGAGAGAGAGGAGGGAGAGAGGGAGGCAGGGGGAAGAAGGGAGGAAGGAAGGGATGGTGGAAGGAGGGAGAGATACAGGGAGAGAGAGGAGGCAGGGAGAGATACAGGGAGAGAAGGAGGCAGGGGAGAGGGAGGCAGGAAGGGATGGTGGAATGAGGGAGAGATACAGAGAGGGAGGCAGGGAGAGATACATGGAGAGAGAGAGGAGAGGGAGGGAGAGAGGGAGGGAGGCAGGAAGGGATGGTGGAAGGAGGGAAAGAGATACAGGGAGAGAGGGAGGCAGGGAAGAAGAGGGGAGGCAGGGAGGCAGGGAAAGAGGGCGGCAGAGAAAGTGGGAGGAAGGAGGCAGGGGAAGAAGGGAGGGTTCGGGAAGATGGGAAGGGATACATGGAAGGAGCAGAGAGGCAGGCAGAGTGGGTAGATTAGATATGATGGATAAATGGATGAATGGATGGATGGATGGATGGACGGGTGGATGGACGGATGGATGGATGGATGGATGGATGGATGGACGGATGGACGGATGGATGGATGGATGGATGGATGGATGGATGGATGGATGGATGGATGGATGGATGGATGGATGGATGGATGGATGGATGGATGGATGGATGGATGGATGGATGGATGGATGGATGGAAGATGGATGGATGGATGGATGGATGGATGGATGGATGGATCGATGGGATGGATCGATGTATTAATGGACGGATGGATGGACGGACATACGGACGAACTGGATCGATGGATGGATGGGACAGACCGTGCGATCAGTTCCTGGTCAGTGTCCATGCTTAATTGGACCAGGGAACGAGCCACAGCGGATGTTTCTTCCCTTGCGCCATTCAATTCGATTATCCAGCATGAGCTATAAAGCCATCGATTGCTATCTGGCGTTTTATGATAATGTTTTATTATCTGCAAATCTGTTCAACCATCACCATGACCGATTACACATGTCCAACCCAGGCAGAGAGGTCCATATGGATATTCAGAGACATACATAAATGCATGCATACATAGCATATAGAGCGATGCATAGATATCTTCTTCTTGAAGGGCGATATATAGATGGATGGATAGATAGATAGATAGATAGATAGATAGATAGATAGATAGATAGATAGATAGATAGATAGATAGATAGATAGATAGATAGATAGATAGATAGATAGATAGATAGATAGATAGATAGATAGATAGATAGATAGATAGATAGATAGATAGATAGATAGATAGATAGATAGATAGATAGATAGACAGATAGATATATACATACATAATTTATGTACATTCGTAGGGTATACATGCATGCGTTTATACGTACTTACATAGGTACATAAATATGTACCTACATGCATACATACATGTACATACATACATGCCACGATGATAGATACGAACATACATACTTCCATAGCACATCTGTGCAATGGGTCGACTCTTGAAATTATATCAGTAACAATGCATCATAAAAAATTATATCCGTAACATACAAATCATACAATACAATAAATAAATCGCAGATCATATAAATACACTGTATTCAAATTCCAGAGCTACAATTTATCAACAGAATTTAATGATGTGGATAGACACAGGATGAACCGTAGATTGATGATAGTGACTGGCAAGCATCCAGCCTGACGAAAAACTGGTGTCGGTTCACTCAATCGTTGAACAACTATAACTCTGTTCTAAGTCCCTATACAGAAGAGAGTAAGTACCGTTTCAGGACAAAAATAACTAGCGAAACTTACTTATTATTCGTTTCCCATCTTACTAACAGGTCCACACTCTGTCAATCTATGTGCAGATCTTTAATTAACACTTTGTGACTGGGAAACCAATGCAGTTCGTTGCTAAAGTGTTTACACTGGAAACATCCGTCTTTCACCTGAAAGTAAATATCGTACTGGATAATTAATGTGCTGTGAGACTCACTAATTAATCAGCAACCATCCTACTAAATGGCCAACGCTGCATATCTATCCATCTCTATGCAGATCGTTAATTAGACTGGAAACGCCCCTACTCCACAGATCCTGTCCTGATTCCTCCGCTTCCACTTGCCTCTCTTCAATTCTAAACAACATCTACCGAAGTTGTCTAACTGTCCTACTTCCTGATGATTGAATCTCGACATGGAATCGAATCTGGTCTTACCTGCATATACTGATTCTGCCCGTCGAGCACTGCTCTGCTCTGTTCATGACGACTTGGCGAAGACCCATTCGCCCGCACTGCTACAATGCGGCGCCGATCCTTTTCAGTACGTGTAGCTGGTACGACAACATGGAACGAGCTCCAGTTGGCAATACTCCACCTCCCTAACTCTACCTGCTCTCAGTTCCATCTGCTGCTTAAGACTACCTTCTTCCGCTTGGTCTGGGTCGGGAGCATCTCTGTGTAGCAATCTTGAAGAGGCGCTATATAAATTCTGATTGTCCCGATTGAGTGCCTGTGAATAAGAGACTTAGACTTCATAGGGCTCTCTAGAAATCCCGAGATTCCGATCACAGTTACCGATATTTAGTACTTTACCCAACATCTGTATCTCTGTAGTATGATCAGGAAAATGTTACCAAGGTCTTTCATTCTTCTTCGCTGTTTTTAGGCATTGCCTGACCATTGGACATATGGTCCATATGTAGTAGCCGAATAGATAGAGCGCTCGGACTGTAACCCGGAAAGTACGAGTTCGAGCCTCCTCCTCCCTGCGACGGTTACTGTGTGGGGGCCTTGAGCAAGTCCTTCACTCACAGCTGCTCAGCGCCATCGATTGATGCTTGATCATTAGATTGTGGCGCCTAATAAATGCACAATAACAGCAATTATAATGGATGACGAATTTCTACAGTTCACTGGAACTATAGCTCTGTGAACAGTTAAACGTCGAAGGCGCTGGAGATTACTGAAATGAGAAATGAAATTAGTTTTCCAAGTGATGCTTTGGACATTATCCTCGGGAAATAGACGACCCATTTCAACCCTAAAACCTATCTGCTCTCATACGACCTATTTCGACCTTTAAACCTGTCTGCTCTCGGACGGTGCAATATTTCCTCCGATGTCTTCACCGAAATTGAACGCTTATTCATCATCATTTTAATCCAACGTTCATGCCAACAATACGTCTCTCACGGAAATATGATTTATACGTCGAGGCTAAAAAGTCTTCCATCATTTCGACTCAGCACACACACACGTGTGTGTGGATGGGTGTTTTTGTGAGTGTGGTGTGTATGTCCGTCAGTTTTTTGTGCGTAAAATTGTCCGTTTCAAAAAGCAGTCAGTTATTCATAGACCTTTCAGTTGAGCAGAGCATAGACCTTTCAATTATTGATACTGTAACAGATGGAGAAATGAATAGGTACAGAATAATCATGTCTTTGTCAACAGTGACTGATTTCGGTCCTGGTTTTTAATATCTTTTTGCTGTAGTCCATTGCTAGAACTATCCAGCCAAAAGGCAGCCCTTCATGCAGGTTGCACGACTTAAGTTTAATATTATAAAGCTTCGCGTTTGAAATCGTGGAACACGGTAGTCGATTGATTAAAGCAGTGGTCTTGTGCTGCGGAGAGTGCAAGTTCAAGCCTCCTTGGAGAGGATCACTTGAGCAAGTCAGCTGAAGGTCCGCAAAGTCAGTCAAGAAACTGGTCAAATTGTCTCGGAATCAAGAAATGCCTATTAAAAGTTGACAAAAACACTTATTGAGCTAGCAGTTAAAGGTCAATAGAGTCATAGAAATTGGCTAAACATGCATTTAAATCGATGTTAATACATTTTGAGGAATTTAGGTGATCGAAAACGAAAACGAGAAAAATAATCAATCCGGTCGTCCTGCAGGGGTTTGGGAAGCGCTGCCATAGACTACCTCTGAGAGACAACTATAAGTTTTGAAGTGTTAGCGACTTCATGTTCCTCTGCCTCGGCATACGAAGGCGGTTGGTCAGCCATCTTCTTTACCTTCTGATCTTCCAACTGACATTGTACGATAAGTGTACTCATTATAGCTGCGTTGGCCAGGGTCGCAAATGAATCAGAATTCAGGAAAAAAATACTGCTCTGGTAGGTAGACATTTGTTTTGAACCGATTTGAACCCCAAACGTCTCGGTGACAGTCCAATGCAATAACCATAAGACAACCGTGAATCACCATCATCAGTGAGCGCCTCTGAGTAGAGCTCCTGAAAGGGCGCTATATAAATTCTGATTGATTTATTGTTTGATTGTTTGATTCGATTGATTGATTGATGGATGGATTGATTGATTGATTGATTGATTGATTGATTGATTGACTGACTGATTGATTGATTGATTGATTGATTGATTGATTGATTGATTGATTGATTGATTGATTGATTGATTGATTGATTGATTGATTGATTTGATTGATTGATTGATTGATTGATTGATTGATTGATTGATTGATTGAGCATCATCTGTGGCGTGCTCCACTCTGAAGTGTTGTATTTTCCAGAACACACAACCAGGCGTCTATATTCTGGGCTCGTCTCGAAGTTCATTGGATGCAGGTCATCTACTTCAGCTTTTCAACGTGTAGCGAAGTCGTCCAAACGGCCTCTTCCAACTCCTCAGATAGCCAGTAATCATTGCTTGCAAGGACCTGGCATTGTATTGTGGTCAACTTCGCAGCACGCGATGTGTCCGAACAACAGGTCACCCAGGGAGTCGTTACAGTAGACAATGATTGTCAGTTTTAACATTGCACCGTGCCAACTCAAAGAATGACAATGCTGACGAGGTTCATAGCTTAGAACATAACGTTTTCCGCATTTCAAATGTCACAGCGATTCATTTGTTTCAGCTCATGCACGGCTTCTTGTCAGATCAAACTGGAATTGAAGCATATGACTCTCGCTGTCTCGAAGAATCATAACAACCCATCAGAATCTTTTATCTCGTCGATTTTTCATTGTTGCGAGTTCGACCGATCATATTCACAATAAGGAGGCTCTTGACATGACATCTGGTCACAGTTAATCTCTCTGGATGATGATTAAATATGGAAATGTTGACATCAAGCCCTATCTGTCAGAGCGTCGGTGACAGAAAATATATTGGAGAACTTTAGCGAATGTTTTTCGTCAGGTAGAAATTTGAGTTCGAATTGCATTCAATTCAGATATGAAGTTATGCCTTTCGCGGATATCATCTATCATGTTCTCTCATTTTATCTGGTGACGGTAATTGTTATGCCACACCTTTGCAAAGCTGCGATCTAGTAGAATGATTTCCATAACCGATTTGAAACACCTATGAATGGCTATCAGTGTGACCACTCTCCATTTTCTGAAATCCCAAGCTCTTGCCAGAAAATTCCCAAGATTGCCCAAAAGCGTCCCAAAAAATCCCAAGTTACCGAAAAGGTAAAAGTTTTGAAGAATTTCAGAAAAAAATTTTTTTACAACCGCCAAAATTTCATTTCTGATGACCTTTTTTTGCTTTCTTGTCATTTTTTTATACAAAATTTCTTCACAAGGCCAATTTTGCACCTCCCCTCATTACTCCACTGCTAAAACCCCAATTCCTTCCCTTAGAAAAAATCCCAAATTCCTTTGCAAAATCCCCAGATCCCAAGTCGAAAAAGTACGATCTTGGGAAAAATCCCAAGCAGTGGTCACACTGATGGCTATGACTGATGCTAACAATCAACTGCCGCGTTTCGCTACTATATAACATCAGTTTTAAATCGTTTTAAAGGTGTCGAAAGAGTACGTTATAACAAATCCACGACATTGTTCTACGTTTAATATAGCGTCGATTAGCAACGTTTTAGAGGTGTCTAAGAAGCTCAGTCCGCTAAGACAGAAGCAGCTTTGGTGTATAAACAATTTTAAAGAGATTACATTACCATAATTAACCATACGGTCCATACCTCACCCTATCTTGCTTTACTGTTACTTTCCCTTTCTATTACTTTATCTGTAATGTTACCTCATCCTTAATGTTACATTAACTTTTATGCAATTTTAACTATAATGGGAATTTATCTGTAGTGTTATATTACCGTTGAGTAACTTACTTTTACTGTCATTTCACTTTTGTTTTTAATGTACTTTTACTTTTACTCTTACTGTAATTTTAGGCTACTCTTGCATTTACTGTCATTTTGCTTTTACTTTAACTGACGTTTTACTTTTACTTTTAACCTTATCTGTATTGACTGTTACGTAATCATTTTACTTTACCTTATCATGTTAGCTGTCATTTTATTTGTACTTTTACTGTTTTTAATTTTTAACTTTCACTGTCATTTTACTTTTAGTTTTGCTTCACTTTTACTTTTACTGTCATTTTCCTTTCACTTTTATCTCCACCAAGGTCTAATGCACTCGTAATCGTAATCGTAAATTTATATAGCGCCACTTCAAGAAATACTCCTCAGAGGCGCTCCCGACCTGACAACTAGAGCCAAACCACGATCGAAAAGAATGGTTTTCAAACGCCTGGGGATAAGGGGCAAGGAGAGACCAAGAAGCTCATTACGGAGGTTGCTAGGCAACCTATTCCAGAAAGATGGACCGACCACAGCAAAGCTCACTATTAGGCTACCGGTTTAACTTTTACTTTCAAATTCGATCTTTAAACTTATTTTTTCAATATCTCATTTTCAGACTTGCGTAGGCCCTGAAAGGTTCGTAGGCCACAGGCACAGCGCCTAATCAGCCTAATAGATTATACGACCCTGCGGTAGTCGATTGGTGAGATCGGTCTCTTTAGACACCTCTATAACGTTCTCAACCGACGCCATATATATAAGCATTTAGACCCGCAATCATACTGTAAATATTCATCGCACGTAATTTGGCAGTGCCAGTCCCAAGCCCGGAGAATGGAGGCGACGCTGATCATTAACAGCAACTAACCAACCAAATTATACTCGTACTCTGAAGGCTGCGTTATGCCAACTGCGCTGTGAGAACTGTCATCAGCCTTGGTTGCCATAAAATGACCTTAAACTCCGGATCCATCATGCATCCAAACACTATAGTAGACACTTCAACTCGGGGTAAATGCGAGATCAAGGTCTCTGACAGCCACAAGTAAGTAAGTAAGTAAGTATTTCCTTTATTGAGAAGCACTAGCAAACGCACAGCACTGTACATAGCAAGATTAATACATTCAAACAAATAAACAAAAATTTCTATATACAACTATAGAATTGAATGAGAGGCTTTAGTGTACAGAGGAAGAAGAGCTAGAGCTAGTCATAGGGGGAAAAAAGGGTTTAAATAGCCAGATCTAGGGAAAACATATCGTTTATTTGTATAGCATCCGGGCAAGGAAGCATTTCTGAGACAGGTTGTCAAACATGGGAAGCTCACGGTTATGGGGCCGTGGCCGCAGGGAGTAGCGCGATTGCTTGATCGGTGGCAACAATTTATGCAGAACATGACAAGGATTGTGCAGAATACAGGCAAAGAGTCTAGTATCCGCATTGCTGCAGAGAGTCTCAAATGAGGGAGAAGATGGAGGTAAGTACCCCTGGCGTACCAACCTTCGGATAATTCCCTCAAGGGCCTCCCGTTCCTGCACTCTCGCAAAGCCCCACCACACAGGCGAGCAATACAGCATCATACCAACTGTAGTGGCACGAACTACATCAAATAAACTGTCCCCGAGAGCCCATGCGACCTCAGGATCCGAAGTGCATAAAAGGACTGCCTTGCTTTTATGGTCAGACGTTTAATGTGACTAGAGAACCCAAATTTCGCTGTAAGCTCAACACCAAGAATATTTAGGGTTTGCACTCTTGCGATACCTTTTAGAGGAGGGGGAACATACCGATGGTACCCCGGGGACGCGTGAAAATTATCTCACAGGATTTGCTTGAGTTAAGCTTGAGGTTGCAACTCTGTGCCCATACACTAATATGCTCAAGCTCAATCTCAGTTGTAGTGATACAAGAAGTCATTAAACACGCCAAATAATGAAATACTGCATTTAGACACATTTAAAACGTGTCCTAATCATCGACGTATATTGATAAAAGTTAATGTAACATTAAGGATGAGGTAACATTACAATATACGTCGATGGTCCGAATAACGCGTGAACCAAGAAGCCTCTAAAATATACCCATGGCAACCAATGACAACCTAAAACGAATGGCTTACAATCAGGAAATGACCTTATATACAATTAATGTTTTAAAACACCAAAGGCCACAACAGCCATAGGAAGTCCTTAAAGTTTTCGAAATAATAAATAAATAAAATAAACGGTAGAGGACACTTAAACTTAGGGTAAATTCGACGTCAACCGTGCTAACAGCCACGAGATTCCTAGAAATGCTTCAGTGGATGCATATTACAATACTGTAATTAGACACCTTTAAAACGCGGCCAACGAATCCAATTTATTCGTCAGCCTAGAGAAGACGCTAGTTCAGATCTTTGACTACGCTGGTATCTGAGTCGCGCATTTTGAAGGAAGTTGGGTTCGACGTCAACGACTTTGATGGCCATTGATCACAAACCCCGCCTCTTCATTGTTGGTCGTGCTAGTTCCAGGCAGATAGAGGACGACAGCAACTCTAATCATCTTTATTATGATACAGCGCTGTTAAACAGCAACTAACCAGAGTACGTTATTTTACACATGGCTGCATTATGCCATTGGAACGGTGAAACTATTCAAAATAATTTCTGTCGACGTCAACGGCCTTTGTTTCCATAAGATGCCGTTATACTCAGGATGAATCACTAGTACGAGCTCCATCCTCCTATCCTGAAAGGCTGAAACAGTAGGCTAACTGTCTAGGGACCTTGGGCAAGTCCTTTACTCGTATAATTTCTCCCGCAGATAATTATTTGATACGTAAAACTTTCATCACTAGCATGATTATATAAGGTCTGATCAAGATTGGCTGTCCTTAGATATTTGCGAGACTATTCTGTTTGTATATAATAATAATAATAATAATAATAATAATAATAATAATAATAATAATAATAATAATAATAATAATAATAATAATATCTTTTCTTTAATAAGCGCCTGACAAACGCACTGCGCTGTACATTTACATGTTATGCAATTTAAATCTTAACTACTAACAGAACAGACAGCTTGCAATACAACGGCGCTAATAGCAGCCTACAAAGCATATCCGCCCAACGGGGGCTCGAACTCGGTACCTCTCGGTCTCTGTGCAAGATGTTATCCAATGCGCCACGCCCCCCACCCAAAAGTTATACACCATTATATTATACACCACGTAGACTTCTCTGGGACGTATTATATAGAACTAATGTCGAAAAACATTCCCAATAATTATGGTTAGTTCCATATCTTTAAATAATAACTGCGCTCTTTGTTTGCCATGTTCATATTGATTATTGAACCTTTCTGTACACTTCTTAGTATGAATAGGCTTTCAGAATAGGGCTATATTGAACATGGTATGTCAATATGACATAGATGGTTCGATGTTAGTTTAGTTCGATTGGAAGCTCTGCAAGTATTTACATGTATAAATAAATTTCAGAAGACATTTCAATAAAATATACTAAAGTCCACCAAAAATGAATAATTACCCTTTGAGGCTACAAAAAAGAGCGCAACACAGACTTTAAATGGCCTTCACAAGAAGCTTAGACCATCAAAAGAATCGTATGGTTAACAAAAGAGCCTTTGGACCAAATAGAAAAGGAAAAAAACAAATGGTCAAATGAATTGTACATAATTAAATATTAATTATTAATTAACGATTAAATATATATTATCACAGCTCTACGCCAACTACCTGCATACCATCGCAATTGAAAAACCTGCCATACACGAAATCAACCACGAGAGAAGCACACGAAACTGATGAACTGAACTATTATAAATAGACTGTAAAGACGTCAACGGCCTTTGTAGCTATAATGATGTTGTTGAACAATGGAGTAATGCAACTACTCCTAGGCTACTACGACTCTGAAACTCTTTCCACCGACGCTGTAAAATAGTTAGTAGAGAAAATTAATCATTACACAAAACCAGGTAAGGTCAAGGTCAGTGCAGCTGACAGACACAAGATGTCGCTAAATACGCTTAAAGATAAATACTGCATTTAGACACCTTTTAAACGTAAGCGACTGACGCAATTTATTCGTCAGCCTCGTTCAAACGCTAGCTAAGGATTCGGCCAGATCTTTAAAAGAAGATCTGAATGCAATTATCTTCGATAATTGCATTCACATTCACATATCAAAGGCTTTGATGGCCACAAACTCTCCACTGCATATTTTGGTGATGCCAGGCCCAAGTCTAGCTTAAAAAGGAGGGCAGCGCTAATCATCTTTGTTATTAGTGATGACACTATCTTAGGGCTCATTGTACCCCAGTATCTTCTCTGCCCAGTCGTTTCTCCCTTCGGTCCTCGGCCCGCGGTCACTTGGTTGTTTCGCGGGTGCGTACTTCTACGGCCTGGTCTAGGAGTTTCGCTATTGTTGGTCCCAATAGCTGGAAACGGTTACCTCAGTCCGTGAGGACTGACCTTTTCTTTATTTCTTTTGACCAGTTCCGCCAGCGCCTGAAAACCTCTATCTTTACCAGTGAAGACACTGGCCCGGGTCGGGAGCGTCTCTATTTTTGAGTGGCGCTATATAAATACTCAATTACGATTACGATTACAGCGCTGTTAAACAACTAACAGAATACTAGTGGTCGTCACTAAAATTTAGTAAAGCAAGGTCAAATGGACGCCAACTCCATTTACAACCACTAGATGTCGCTAATTAACTAGGTGTCCTAGTTAGCGGGATCTTGATCCCTTTTGGGACTCCTCTTGCGGCCAATCCTGATACTTTATGTTGAAATGTTATGTGTTTTTCATTTGGCTTCAATAAAAGAGATTTGATTGATTGATTGATTGATTGAAACACGCTTAATAATAAATACTGCAATAAGACACCTTTAAAACTTGTCCGACTGACGCAATTTATTCGTCAGCTTGCATAAAATGGTAATTTAAACGAAATTTTTTCTCAAACAACTGTTTCGACTTCAATAGCTCAAATAGCCAAATACTCTGCCGCTGTCCTTTTCGGGCGGTGCCAGTTCCAAGCCTGGAGAAAGGAGGAGGGCGACCTTAATCATCATTGTTATGACAGTGTCGTTAAAAAGCAACTGACCAAACGCTACTTGTGATCGCCACATAAAATTTGCAAAGCAAGTTAATGTCAATGGCTATGGTGTCACAAGATGTCAGGTGCGCCAGTCCCAAGCCAGGAGAAAGGAGGAGGGCCACGGCCCTGGTTGCTATAAGATGTCTTTAAAACAGAGACTATTATTAAACGCTATCTTCCAATTACCATTGTCGAGAACCAGTTAAGATCATGAGCTGGGAAGCACTGACTTCAGTAGCGACTTCATTTTCTAAGCCTCGGCATAAGGAGGGTGCGTGGACTCATAATAATAGCTGAGCTAGTTAGAAGTGAAAGTGGAACAGAAATCTCGAAGCAAAATTTTCCCTTGGTGGAGATTTGAATTCCCGCCCTCTCTATTGATAGTCCAGCACGCGAACCACTACACAATCGATTACCCCCAAGCCCAAAGAGAACTCTCCTAGTTCTAGTTCAATGGGGGTTTTATTTCCTGGTTTTATCGGCGGTTAAAATAAATTCTAATCAAACTGATATAAAAGTAAAAGCCTTACTGTCACGTAGGCAGAAAAGAAATCCCAACATAATTCCAGGTCTCTCCATTGAATTTTTAATCTTTACCTGGAGGCGTAGTCTTACCGTACCAAGCTCCATCTCTAGCACATCCTCAGAATTCGTCATGACTTTCATTTTTGCCACTAGATATCGCTAAACACACTTAATAAAAAACTACTGAAATTAGACACCTTTAAAACGGGTTCGACCGACTGAATTTATTCGTCAGCTTCGTTCAAACGCTAGTTGGACAACTGTTTCTGCTTCAATTACTTTAATAGTCATAAACGCTGCCACTGTCGTTTTCGTGTGGTGCCAGTACCAAGCCCAGATAACGAAGGAGGGTGACGCAAATCAGCTTTGTAATGACACAGCGTCGTTAAGCAGCAACTGATCAAACGCTAGTGATAGCCTCATAAAATATGTAATGCAAGGTATTGTCAACGGCCCTGGTATCACGAGATGTCGTTAGACACACTGGATAATATCTTTAGATACAATGCAATATAATACTGCATTCCAGAATCAAGATACCTTTAAAACGGTTCCATCTGACGCAATTTATTCGTTAGTTTCATTTATACACTAGCCAACTCTGCCACTGATCGTACTTTGTCAGTGCCAGTCCCAAGCCTGGATGAAATAGGAGGGCGGCGCTAATGATCTTCGTTATCGCACATTGTCGTTAAACTGAAACTACGGAAACGCTAGCCAAACTCCACCACTATCCGTAGTGTCGCTTATGTCAGGTAGTGCCAGTCTCAGCCCTGGGTAAAGGAGGAGGCGACGTCAACGACCCTGGTAGTCGTAAGATTTCGTTAAAAAACGGGAACCACTACTAAACGTTAGCTTCCTTTTACCATTGTTGAGAAACAGGTCTATGTCGACGTTAACAGCCGTATTAGTCACAAGATGTCGTTAAACAGAAATGTGGCGATATGTGTGAACATTCCTATTCCTACATTCCCCAAGGACCGATAGCGCATTGGATAACATTTGGCGTAGAGAGCGAGAGGTACCGAGTTCGAGCCCCGTAGGAGAGACATGCTTTGTAGGCTGCTATTAGCGCCGTGTATTGCAGGCTGTCTGTTCTGTTAGTAGTTAAGATTTATGTCTTCTGTCATTTGTGTTCTTGTGAATTATTGTTTCAATTGCATAACTGTAAACTGTACCGGTTGCGATGTGTCAACCGGATTGTTTCAATAAAGGAAGAATTATTATTATTATTATCAATTGAATTTAGACACCTTTAAAACGTCGCCGTCTGACGCAATTTAACCATCAGCTTCGTACAAGTGCCATTATCAATATTTTGGTTGATAAAAATTGCGATGATACTTTCAATAATTTGGTAGATTGCATTACATCTATAGCGAACCAATCAATACCTAGTAATAATCTTAATAATAGAAAAAATAAAAATAAGAAATTTAAACCTTTACCTTATTGGAATGATAAGTGTAATGAAGCCATTTATAAGAGAAATCAGTATAGGAATAAAATGATTAAAACAAGAGAATTGACTGATTATTTAGAATATAAAAAGCAAGAGGCCGTTGTTAAACAGACCCTGAAAACAGAAGCAAAAACTTGTTGGCAAGCATATTGCTCTGAGCTAACAGATCAGACAAAATTGGGTTCTGTCTGGAGTTGGGCAAGAAGAATGAATGGCATTGCAACCTATAGTTCTATTCCTACTTTGACTTATAATGGATTAGTAGCAGAAACAAACTTAGAAAAAGCAAATATTTTAGCTAAAACTTATGAGAATACTAGTAATACCCAGAATTACAATGATAAATTTGTGAATTATATAAAAGATAATAATTTGCAAAATAACCCTCGTAAGAATGAAAGTATTAATGATCATGAAATGGAAATCTTAAATGAGAAGTTTGATATTAGTGAATTGAAACAAGCTATTAGATCAGCTAAAAATAATAAGTCACCAGGTGACGACAAAATACCTTATGAATTATTGAAACATCTTCATAAGAATGCTCTTAAAATTCTATTATTATTTTATAATGAAATCTGGGAAGAAGGGAAATTGCCTACTGATTGGCATCATGCTATTATTCTACCATTATTAAAACCTAATAAAGAAGCCTCAAATCCAGAATCTTATAGACCAATATCACTTACCTCTACCTTATGCAAGGTAATGGAATCAATGGTTAATAAACGTCTTCAATGGTTTTTGGAAAAAAATAATATAATTTCAAAAAATCAATCTGGCTTTCGAAAATATAAAAGTACAATGGATCAAATTCTTAAACTTCAGGATACTATTCTTAAAAAACTTAAAAACAAAGAACATGTTCTAGCCATTTTCATTGATTTTGAAAGAGCTTATGATATGTTGCATGTCCCTACCCTTTTAAAGAAATTTCAGAAATTGGGAATAGTCGGTAATACATTTAACTGGGTTGAAAGCTTTCTGTCTAATAGAACGTTTCAGGTCAAGGTAGGGGCAGAACTTTCTGATAAATTTATACAACAGAATGGTACTCCGCAAGGTTCAATAATTTCTCCTATTTTATTCCTAATAATGATAAATGACATTCCCACAGGTGTGGATGGTGTAGAAATGTCCCTTTTTGCTGATGATAGTGCTATTTACTTAGGACATAGAAATATTAAAATCTTAGAAAATAAAATTCAATTATCGATCAATTTAATACAAAATTGGTGTAATGAGAATGGTTTCAAAATATCTATTAATAAAACGACTGGAGTCCTCTTTTCCAAAAGAAATAATTTATCAAAGATTACTATAAAGATTGATCAAAAACAAATTAAAATAGAAAATAAAGCAAAATATTTGGGTGTAATTTTTGATAGTAAAATGAGTTGGAAGCCACACATTGATTATATTGTTGAAAAATGTAAAAAGAGGTTAAACCTTTTAAGAGCAATAAGTGGCTATGGTTGGGGAGCTTGTAAAAAAACACTCCTTACCATATATAGAGCACTAATCAGGTCTATTTTTGATTATGGTGATGTTGCATATTCTTCAGCCTGCAAGTCTTATTTGGATAAACTCTCATGTATTCAAACTGAGGCTCTTAGATTATGTTGTGGAGTTCCAAAGGGTACTGCAGCATCAGCACTTCACAATGAATGTGGAGAATTACCACTTCATTTAAGGCGACTCCAAAATTCACTAAAATTTGGAGCTAAAATTTTGGGTAGTAAATTTCACCCCCTTACTAGAGTAATGGAAAACCACTGGACAAATGTTTTTAGGACATCTGATAGTAGGGAACATTCAATCTATACTCGTACCACTGACTTTTTTTCTTCACTTAATACATCATTTATTGGCCCATCTTTCCCTTCTACTCCTCCTTGGTGTAACAAGGAAATAGAAGTTGATTTAACTCTGAAGAAATATATTAATAAGAAAACTGATAATCCTGAATTTCTAAAACAGTATGCCTTAGAATTAATTTCTAAATATGACTCTTATATACATATCTATACTGATGGGTCAAAAGTAGATGACCTTGTTGCTGCTGCATTCACAGTACCGAGTTTAAATGTCGATAAGAAATATAGATTGTGTAATAAGTCAACTATATATGCAGCCGAGTTGACTGCAATTATTGAAACTGTTCTATGGATATTAAACAGTGAATGTTATAATAACTGTAAGTTTGCGATTTTCTCTGATTCATTGAGTGTTCTTACATCAATAAAGAGGTCTTACTGTCAATCTAGACCTATTTTATTAAACGATTTACTATATCACATTAGCAAATTAAATTCTAACCAAATAAGATTCATTTGGATCCCAAGTCACATTGATGTGGCAGGCAATGATAGAGCAGATACCTTGGCTAAAGAGGCTCTTAAAATTGATCACATAAATTCTATTAATTATCTTGAACTTCAGGAAATTTATACTTTAATAAAACTTTATATAATAAATAAATGGCAAATAGAATATAGTAATGATAGTAGAGGTCATTTTTATAAATCTATGTGTCCAACTGTTAGTACAGATATTAAATATTTAGAACCTTATAGACATAAGGAAGTTCAAATTTCTAGACTACGTCTAGGAGTAGCCAATACTAATCAAAGGCTGTTCATTATAAAAAGGCATGATGATGGTCTATGTGATACTTGTAAGATCAGGGAGACAATCCATCACCTCTTACTTGATTGTAAAAAAGAAGATATTTCGGAGGTATTAAGAAATAAATGTCAATTATATAAACACGAAGTTTCCGTTAAAACTCTTTTGACGGTAAATTTATTTCAGAATGAAGTGTATAGGTTGGTTAAGATAATTAATAAAGGTAAAATTTTGTAAATGGATGTTTTAGTGTGTGTGTGTTTTTTTTTTTAATGCAAATGGTTTTATATCTTATTCAAATCTGTAAATATTTAATTACTCTTTTACTGGTACATTGTTATTATGCAATTACATGTATGTACTGTGTTGCAGTGTTGGTTGCAATGCTGGTTACCATATTATCATTATTCAACTTTGGTTTTTCAATAATACATATTACATATGGTGTGGTTTGGTTATTGTATCACAGTAGATATTATGTTGCATGGTACTGCGGTACTGTGTTGCAGTGCGGGTTATTGAGATATTCATAAAGAACTTCTTATCAACTGTTGATTTTTGAATATGTTGTGTCAAAATAACAAGAACTGATGTGAGAACATTTTAAATATTACCTATTGGTAAATGAATTTCTGTTATTACCATATTATTGTTATTCAACTTTGGTTCTTCAATATGGGATGTGGTTTGGTTTGGTTGCTGTGTTGCGGTGGCTACTATGTTGCATGATACTTAGTAATGTGTTATAATAAGAGATCTGTGATTATAATTTTAATCGATTGAAATTATACTTTAAACAATTATAATACATGTATGCTATGTTATTGAATGAACTTGTATTACATGTATAGTATGTTAGATACATGAACAGTTTAAAAGAGTACTTAGTAATTTTTTTTATATGGATCAATTGCTGCATAGTTACATAACATAGTTGAATTTGCATGGAATCTTTTGTCAGAATATAGAAATCATAGACAGAATGAGATGAACAGTTACTACCCTATGTTACAAAAATATTGAATATTAGTGAAATTGTAAAGCTCTGTTTGACACATTTGATGGTGTCATTCGGACGCTATAAGTTTCTTGTAAACATTTAATTGTATATTTCCTGTATTGTCGTCAACGGCCTTTGATGTCATAAGACGACGTTAAACGTTGGTTTAAATAAAAAAGTGCCATTATCACTTGACAATTTCTAATATTATTGCCCTGAACAATCCGTGATGTCATATGACGACGTTACACTTTGGAATAAAGAAAAGTCGCTGAACCATCACAAACGCTCAGTCAAAGCAAAATCGTTAGGCAGGTACGTTGAGATTAGTTCCTAGTCAAGACCGACAGTTAGACTAGTTCAGTTTGATTTGCCTCTTGCAATCTCAGTGGAAATTTTTCACGAAATTGAAAACACCCCTTTTTCGCAAATCTCGTCCTTATTTATTCGTCCTTTATTCCTAGGGCCCAACTGCACGGCTGCTTCAAGTCTCAATACCGTCCACAATAATAATTATATAATAATCTTCGTTTATTGATTCAAACTGACATGAACGCAGTTTGATTACAAGTCATAATTATAGTAGGGCTTCAGCTTCGATTGGGGGCTTTAGGCCCCAAGCCGAATGATAGTTACGTCCCTGAGCCTCGATAAAGTAGGAGGGCGACGGTGATTACCTTTGTTATGATAGAGCTCTGTTAAATAGCAACTAACCTTTCATTCGCCAGGTGGCGTTGCTGAAATGGGCGGCAGGACACATTGGCGCCTTGCATGGCTGCCATACAGTTAAATGTGACTCCCGTAATAACTTGTGATCATCCATTCATACTATATGACTTGTAATCAAACTGCGTTCATGGCAGTTTGATTCAATAAACGAAGATTGTTATATCATTATTACTCTCGTGTATAAGCTCGTGAATAAGCTGGTGCCCTGCGCTTGGCTTTCGAGTGGCGCTTTGGAAGTTTGGAGATTACGATTACGATTACGGTGAACGGTGTTGAGAAGTGAAGAAGCTGTGGAGTTGGGCCCTAAGGATAAAAGGACGAATAAATTAGGACGAGATTTGCGAAAAAGGGGTGTTTTCAATTTTGTGAAAGATTTCCACTGAGATTGCAAGAGGCAAATCAAACTGAACTAGTCTAACTGTCGATCTTGACTAGGAACTAATCTCAACGTACCTGCCTAACGATTTTGCTTTGACTGAGCGTTTGTGATGGTTCCAGCGACTTTTTCTTTTGTGGGCGCTGTCGAAGTCTCAATTTATGATTACTATTACGCCTTCCCCATTGAACCAATGGTTCCCAACCTTTCTGAGGGCAAGTCACTCTTACTAAAAGTCATTCAGTCAACGGCGATTGGCCATAATTTCATTTAGTTTACCTTTAAGTTACTTCTCGATTACTTGTATTAAGCCAAGGTGTAGAGAAGTAATAAAACAACTGATTTGCTCCACGAGAGTTAATCGATGGGGTTCAATTGGCCCTGATGGGGCGATTAAAGAATGTGGGTCCCTGCCGCGGCCATTCCAGAAGATGTCAAAATGAAAACAAACTCGAGAACAAGAATTCGGCGAATGGGTAATCAATAAAATCTGCAGTTCCCTGTCCCTCCGAAAACTAAGAACATTCCAAAGGCACATAATTATATGCATAATATTTATAATTTATATGACATTATTTTATGTATGGTGAACATGATAGTCAGCGTTTGTAGGCCTTACAGATGATTCAATCATAGCATAAGGTTAGGTGTGGTTAAGGTCGATGCCGCTGACAGACACAAGATGTCGTTAAATACGCCTAAGAATAAATACTGCATTTGGACACCTTTAAAACGTAACCAACTGACGCAATTTATTTGTCAGCGGCGATAAAACGTTGGTGAACTCTCTGCGTAGTTCTTAGAACGGTAGTTTCGACAGCAAAAGCTATGACGGACGCAGATTTTTCTAGAGTCGTAATCGGGTAATCGAGTATTTATATAGCGCCACTCAAGATCAGAGGCGCTCCCGACGCGGGACAGTGTCTTCACTGGTAAAAAGAGAGGCTTTCAGTGTCGCCAGTCCAAAGCTGATATAAAGTAGGAGGGCGACGCTCATCACAGCAGACATAAGATATCCATAAACATTTGGAATAAATAAACGCTCGTGGGCACTTACCCTGCGGTTAAATTCGACGTCAACGGCTCTAATAGTCACAGATGTGGTTAAAACACAGCAAGCTGCATAAAACAACAGTATAGTATATAATTTTATTAATTTATTGAAATGAGTGACAAACCGCAATCAGTGAGTTGCGATTAGACACGTCTAAAATGCAGCCAAAGGAATCTTTCGACGGAGGTAAGGTCAAAGGCACTAATAGCTACAAGATGTCGTTAAACAGACGTAATAATAAATAATGCATTTAGACACCTTTAAAACGTGGCCAACTGACGCAATTTATTCGTCAGCTTCGTTCAAAGTAAGGGAATTGCGCTGTAATATGACCGAAAGCTAAATAATCTTTGTCGGCGACGCAACGGCCTTTGATTGTCATAAGCTGCCGTTAAACTGTGGAACACAGTAACATTGGTCGTCGGAGCTTAAGTTCAAACATTGGTAAAGTACAGAGCTGTAATATGCCAATGCAAAGCTGATCTTTGTCCTTTAAAACGGTCTAAGTTGTCATAAGCTGCCGTTGAACTGTGGATTAAATCCAAACATTGGTGTAAAAAAAACACACGGGTAGATTCGATATTAATGGTTCTAATAGCTAAAAACTCCCCACTACTTTTTACTGTACCTAACCTAGACATTGACGTAACTAGGACTTCGTTTGAGATGGCTTTAAGCCTTGAACAAGGCGAGTACACCAGCACGAGCCTATAGTGGGGCCGGGGCTTGATTTATTTTAGGGGGGCTTCAGCTTCGTTTGGGGGGCTTAAGCCCCAAGCCGAATGATAGTTACGTCCCTGAGCCTCGATAGAGTAGGAGGGCGACGGAGATTGCCTTTGTTATCATACAGCTCTGTTGAAAAGCAACTAACCTTTCATTCGCCATAAGGCGTTGCTAAAATGGGCAGCTGGACAGATTGGCGCCTTGCATGGCTGCCATACAGTTAAATGTGACTCCCGTAATAACTTGTGATCATCCGTTCATACTATATGACTTGTAATCAAACTGCGTTCATGGCAGTTTGATTCAATAAACGAAGATTGTTATATCATTATTACTCTCGTGTATAAGCTCGTGAATAAGCTGGTGCCCTGCGCTTGGCTTTCGAGTGGCGCTTTGGAAGTTTGGAGATTACGATTACGATTACGGTGAACGGTGTTGAGAAGTGAAGAAGCTGTGGAGTTGGGCCCTAAGGATAAAAGGACGAATAAATTAGGACGAGATTTGCGAAAAAGGGGTGTTTTCAATTTTGTGAAAGATTTCCACTGAGATTGCAAGAGGCAAATCAAACTGAACTAGTCTAACTGTCGGTCTTGACTAGGAACTAATCTCAAAGTACCTGCCTAACGATTTTGCTTTGACTGAGCGTTTGTGATGGTTCCAGCGACTTTTCTTCTGTGGACGCTGTCGAAGTCTCAATTTATGATTACTGTTACGACTTCCCCATTGAACCAATGGTTCCCAAACTTTCTGAGGGCAAATCACTCTTACTAAAAGTCATTCAGTCAACGGCGCTTGGCCATAATTTCATTTAGTTTACCTTGCAGTTACATCTCGATTCCTTGTATTCAGACACCGTGTATAGAAATAAATAGCACAACTGACCTGCTCCATGAGAGTTTATCGATGAGGGTTCAATCACTTCAATGGGCCCTAATGGAGCTGTAATATGCCAAAAAATAATCTTTGTCGGCGGCAACAACCTCTGTTGCCATAAGCTGCCGTTAAACTGTGGATCCAATCCAATCCAAACGTTAAACTGAAACTACATGACTAACGACTGCGTTACGAACCGCGAGCAAATTTAAGATCGATACGAATGGTTCTAATAACTAAAAACTCCGCCATGACTTTTGCTGGTGGTATACCAAGCCTAGACAGTCACGTAACTAGGACTTTTGTTTGGGGCTGGGGTTGGTGGGGGGCTTTAAGCCTTGAGCACGGTGAGTGCGCTAGGACGAGCCTATAGGGGGCGCTTGATTTATTTTAGATGTAGGTTTCAGTATTGTGCTTGACGGGCTTAAGCCCCAAAGCCTAACACTAGATACGTCCCTGAGTCTCTGATAAAGTAGGAGGGTGACGGTGATTATTACCCTTGTTTTGACGCAGCGCTGTTAAACAGAAACTAACCGAACGCTAGTGGTCGCCACAGACGATGTTCTGTTAGTAGTTAAGATTGTTTCAATTGCATAATATGTAAATAAACAGCGCAGTGCATTTGTCAGGCGCTTAATAAAGAAAAGAAATTGATGATTATTATTATTATAATTTGTAAAGCACAGTGACAATCGAAGTCAACAGCCCTTACAGCCATTAGATGTCGTTAGACACTGGATAATATATGCCAAAATTAAGACACCTTTAACACGGTTCCATCTAATGCAATTTATTCATCAGTTTAATTGAAACGCTAGCTTGAACATCGTTTTTATACGGGTGACATCCACGCCTCAGATTCACATTTCGGTGAGCCCGTTACAAATTTAATTAATTAATAATAATTATCCGAGATGTCTTTCTAGTGTTAGGTAGTGTCAGTTCGAGCATGGAGATAGGAGGAGACAGTTAGCTTAAGGTAAGGTAATATCAACGTCTATGGCCATGGTAGCTAAAATATGTCGTTAGACGTTGGGTAACGCAATTCTTTCCTTAAACACCTTTAAGACGTAATAAGCGGATGCTATAATATATATTTATCTATCAATTGCAATCAACTGCCATAGCGCTTTCGTAAAGAGTTGAAATAAATTGATGAAGTCGACGGTAATGACTGTTGCAGTCACAATTTGATATCGTTAAGAAGAAGAGCAGTCCCTTAAGGTATGCCCTACCTTTGAGAGGAAACCATAAGTATGATCTTAAACATCGTGGGGTCCAGTCCAACGGGCATCCGGGGCAAAGGATCTTACCCGATCAATTCATTGAAAATTGAGTAGGTCGAGGCCACATATGAAAGGGAAGGGCCGATAGCGCATTGGATAACATCTGGCGTAGAGAGCGAGAGGTACCGAGTTCGAGTCCCATAGGGCGGATATGCTTTGTAGGCTGCTATTAGCGCCGTTGTATTGCAGGCTGTCTGTTCTGTTAGTAGTTAAGATTTCAATTGCATAACGTGTAAATGTACAGCGCAGTGCGTTTGTCAGGCGCTTAATAAAGAAAAGATTATTATTATTTATTACACGGTCGCTATATAAATAAGATCCTAAGAGGCTAAGAAAATGAAGTCGCTAACACTCGATGAGTTTAACGAACTTTACAGAAACATTTAGACAGTTAGTTTGAAGGTTGGAAACGCAATTTCCAATATGCATTCGGATGATTTAATCTATAAATCAACCTCGGGCAGATCGCATTGAATTTAGTTTTAGTCTTAAAAACTGGGTCAATACATTCGGATGATTTAATCTATAAATCAACCTAATGAAGGTCGCATTGAATTTAGTTTTAGTCTTAAAAACTGGGTCAATACATTCGGATGATTTAATCTATAAATCAACCTCAGGAAGGTCGCATGGAATTTAGTTTTAGTCTTAAAAACTGGGTCAATACATTCGGATGATTTAATCTATAAATCAACCTAATGAAGGTCGCATTGAATTTAGTTTTAGTCTTAAAAACTGGGTCAATACATTCGGATGATTTAATCTATAAATCAACCTAATGAAGGTCGCATGGAATTTAGTTTTAGTCTTAAAAACTGGGTCAATACATTCGGATGATTTAATCTATAAATCAACCTCAGGAAGGTCGCATGGAATTTAGTTTTAGTCTTAAAAACTGGGTCAATACATTCGGATGATTTAATCTATAAATCAACCTAATGAAGGTCGCATTGAATTTAGTTTTAGTCTTAAAAACTGGGTCAATACATTCGGATGATTTAATCTATAAATCAACCTAATGAAGGTCGCATGGAATTTAGTTTTAGTCTTAAAAAACTGGGTCAATACATAATAGATCTTGACCCGTCGTGTCCAGTTGATTATAATTTCAAAAAAGCAGCGTTGCTTAGGAGCTTCATTGATCGACGCTTTGAATGTTGCGATAGCGTCGCTTCGGAAACACTCCTCGTCCGGTGAATAGAGAATTTATCGACCTACTCTGTGACTTTTACGCAGCGCATAGGAATCGCCCTAATTAGTGTCTTTTTTGCTAATTATAACTGATTAATTGACCTCTTATTTATGTCGTGCAAGCCGCAGTGTTGGCTTTTATTGCCAGATAATTTCTGTCTGTGCCCATATACCTTGATTCACGAATGAAGGACGTTTTGACAACGATTTCACCTTAAGCAAAAATCGATTGGTGGTTTATGCATTATGATAACGGCTCTATAGAAGTCTTTGAAGTAGACATGTAATGTAATGTCGTGTATTAATTTATATAGCCCAATTGCTTATATGTTACCCAGGAGCGCTTACAATCTAACTTGCGCGAAACATATATGAGTTCCTGTGTTTTCTAGACAAGTAGTAGTTTCAGTTTAACTACACTGTGTGATAACAAAGATCATTAGCGTCGCCCTCCTCCTTTCTCGAGGCTTGGGACTGGCACTTCCAGCGTACGAGCAGTGGCGGAGTTTAATAAACAAGGCAAACTGTAATTGTATTTATATTCACAGAGTTAAGTAGCAAGTAAAGCACATTTCAACTACGTTAGTAACAGTTGTTAGCAAACTTTAAATCCGCTGCTAATGGGGCTTTGCAGCGGAAAATTCCAATGTACTATTGGCGATATATAAATGGCATTATAGAAGCTCTGAGGTTAGATTAAAGGCCTGCATGTATGAGGGAGACAACGTATGCAGGTTCTCATTGAAATTCCATTTACGAATTCCAGTTCAAGCAATCCATCAACGTCTTGATGGATCGGGGAATTGATTGATTGCGAGGTCCATAGGCCACGTACGTTTCCACTGGATGAACCGGAGATCACGTGGGCGGATTAAGGAGGAACGAATCGATCCCAACGCACTTTGATTCTTAGAGGATGACCCTGTGTTGCTCTGTATCAACTGCTTCCAAACCAAAGATGGTAACACAGTACAATACTGTTTTCAAACTAAAGATGGTAATGCAAAAACTGTTTCCAAACTAGGGATGGTAATATAAACACTTTCCAAACTAAAGATGGTAATGCAAAAACTGTTTCCAAACTAGGGATGGTGATATAAACACTTTCCAAACTAAAGATGGTAATTCAAAAGCTGTTTCCAAACTAAAGGTGGTAATACAGAAACTGTTCTCAAACTAAAGATGGTAATACAAAAACTTTCCGAACTAAAGACGGTTTTAAAAACTCTTTCCAAACTAAAGATGTAATGCAAAAACTTTTCAACCAAAGATGGTTATTCGAAAACTCTTTCCTACACACCAAAACAAGATTCTAGAAATTTTTTCAAAACTCTGAAAGGTCATAAAATCTGTTAAAGTGAGAAAAATGGCAACACAGTCGATTAGTCAGAATGCTTGCTTTGTAACGCAGTGATTACGGGTTCGATCCGCGTCTGAGGCGGTTACTGTGCAGAAATCTTTTTACAAGCCCTTCACGCACAATTGCTCAGCGCCATCGATGTTCTGTTGTATGGTCGTGTGAGCTCTCCACTTTGGACGGAGGACAGTATCGGATAAAGTTCTGTCGCAGTGCATATTGTAACTGTTTAACTAATGGGACAAATGTCCCAGTAGTTTTAGGATTTGCCCCAATAGTTTTGGTGATTTGACCCAGGTAATACTGTAGTTTCCAATAACATTGAAAGTCGTGTATAGCGGACTTTGTCCCAGTAGTCCAAATCTGTTAAAATATGCACTGTTCTGTTGTATTGTTTAGTGGAGTTTAAAGAACTCAGTAGACGTATAGGGCCTACCCTACAACTCGTAGACACCGACGCGATATAAATAACAGATTAATAGTCTGATGTTCCACCAATGGATCCTATGCCCGAGTTGAAAGCGGGATAGCCTTTCCAATTATATTAGATCATTGATATTAAAGTCCCTGAGGGAGTATTGAATATATAACTGAATATAATTAAATATAGCAAGCAGTTTAGACATTTAAGTGAAGTATTGTTGATAACGATAAGCTGATAATGATGACGAAGAAAATAAAAAGAACACGACTATTTAGATAACAATATACCATGAGTACCTCTGTAGTGCCGTTATCGGAATAAACACTGTTAAATAGAAGAAGTTTAATAGCAGACGTTTATCGTTTCCATTTGTCGTATTAGTTCATTCGCTAGATGGCCCAATAAGACGTAACAGAGCTATTCACTACGTGTCGCATCTAAAACCTTGGCAACTAGTACAGTCATGTAGCCTAATGTTCTTAGAACAGAAATATAATTATGTCAAACTCCGCCACTGCACGTCCGTGCCCGAGTGCCAGGTAGTGCCAGTCCCAAGCCTGGATGGTGGTGGTGGTTGGTGGTGGTGGTGATAGCTGTATCTTACTACTAGGCCTACTGCTACAATATTATTGCTGTCACTAGTGGTACTACTGCACTTTCTTTCGTCGTCAGAAATTGGATCTAGCAAGATTTTACGTGTCTGTCTGTCGGTCTGTCTGTCTGTCTGTCTGTCTATCTGTCTGTCTCTATTTGTCTTTTTCTCTCTGTTTGTGTTTGCCTTCTTATCTCTGTTTCTATCTGTCAGTGTGGCTCAGTCACGAACAGCCACGGAGCTCAGCAATTTCCGCAGGATTTTTATGTCCATATTTGCATTATGCCTTAGGGACTGCTCAATGCTCATGCAAATTTCATCCTTGATAGTACTAACACGATGAACATCCAGAAGCACAAACACAGACAGAGAGACTCACATACACATACATGAACACACACGCGCACAAAAACACACACGCACACACATTTACGTATATATATATATCTTATATATATATATATATATATATATATATATATATATATATATATATATATATATATATATATATATATGGGTTTTTCTAGTATAACATGTGCGCTATCAGTGTGATGCATATGATACACCATAAATATATGCAGACAATTTCAATCAGCCATGCAACACGATTATTGCAGTATGTATTTGCATGTATATGAGTACAACGGACCCTCACTATAACACGCGTCGATATAACGCGAATTGGGACATAACGCGGTGGCGGCCATAGATCCCCTGTAGCGATTAAATCTTATCAAATGCCATGTTTAACTAATTAATTAATACAATACTAGTATAAGCTAGTCAATTACCGTGGCGATATATAAAAGATGTGGTGGCGATACATAAATATAATATTAGACTAGGTAAGAGGCTTTTAAACGTAATTTAAATGTCACGTGATGTGCTATGTTGCTAAGCGACCAATGACGCTAGGTGAATAGAAACACAGGGACGGTTAAAGACCGGTAATGACAGTTGAGACGTTGGAAGTTCAAGTGAAGAGAGTGGTGAAAAGAATTGCTGAGAAAGGAAGAAAACAGCAGCATCGTTTGAGTTGCGGAGATATACGTGGATCGACTTTATTAGGAGCGATCACGGTGAATCCAGGATTTAAAGTGTTTCGATCGAAGTGGAGTTCGAGCGAACTTTAATCTTGCGAGCGTCGGTGGTAGTGAGGCGTTGCCACGACATTATTCGATGAAGTAAGACGGCGAGATTCGAAGTCAATCGTTCCTGCGTAAGTTAGGAAAGACTGTCGTTCTGCTGTAGGCCTAGTTACTGTTGAGAGAAAGTGGATGTGTAACGGAGTAAAACAGTGTGATTGTTAAGTCATTCGTTCCGGCGTAAGCTTGGAAAGACTAACATTCAACTGGAATTACTGTTGCGAGGTGGTTTGGGAGCGATCGTCATTCGGAGCCAACTGTGAGCCAATTGGACGGTTAGTTGTGAGGAATTTAAATCGTGAGACTATCTTCCTACGTGTGGATTCGGATATTTCTACGCTACCTTGACTTTCAAAGACGGAGAAGTGATGTACGTATTCGAGACCAGCGATTGAACCTCGAGTATCTACGACTACGTGAGACCAATCCAAGAATTCTTCTACGATAACTTCGACATGGGATCCACGTGCACTTGTAATGGGGAATCAGATAAGCCTCATAATAATCTATTTATTGTAGATTAAATACGCCACTATAGGTAGGTAGGATTTGCTATAATTGTTGTACAGGATTGACTTATGTTTTCAATATTATTTTAATCTATTTACTACCATGTGTCCAGTGTCAATATTTTCAACAACACTTATCGTACGTAAGGCCTTCTCAGCCAAGTTCGACTAAGCTTAAAAGCTATATATTAATTATAGGCTACAACTTTGGGAGCTCATAGTCCAGGATTTGAGAGACTTTATTGTGCTTAAGTAAACCGTTAGTTAATGTGCATTAGGATAGTAGTAGATTGATTAGTTTAATTTGAATTATAACGGTACGCATCTGTAGGACATTCGAAACGGTGCGATTAGATATTAAATTTATGACGTAGTAATTCCATAGAGTACATATCGATAAGAGGTTACATATAGAGCGTCATTAGTATTCGAGAATTTTATATAGCACAAAGCTATTAATTTATTACTTAGCCGAAACAAAAGTAAGCAAGTAAAATGTCCGTTACTGACTACCAACAGTGGTTACAGATGGGCCAAGAGATGGGGATGGAAGCAGAGGAACTGAAAAATTTCGTGAAGGAGCGTCAGGCTGAACTGAGAGAAGAAAGAGCCAAAGAGAGAGAAGATAAAAAGGCTAGAGAGTTATTAGAAGAAGAGAGGGCAAAGCGCCAATTAGAGGATGAGCGAGCTAAGAGACAATTAGAGGATGAGCAAGCCAAGCACGGCAAGCTGAGGAGGAACGAGCGAAGAGACAAATGGAAATAGATGAAGAGAAAGCCAAGCGACAAGCTGAGGAGGAACGAGCGAAGAGACAAATGGAATTAGAATTAAAGAAACTTGAGATAGAGCTTAAGGTCAAAGAGATTGAAGCAAGGGGACTGCTGTTCGTCAACAAAATGGAGGCAGTAATGTAATGTTTGTAAATGATAATGAAGAAGGAGAAATTAGTGGAAATAATGGAAGGGAATGAGAGACATTAAATTTCCCAATTTTAATGAAAACAAGGATTGCTTAGACGCATATTTATTAAGATTTGAAAGGACAGTGGAGGCGTACGAGATTCCACAAAAACTTTGGTCCTTAACACTAGCTAGACATCTAGAAGGGAAATCCTTAGAAGTCTACCAGAGATTATCTTCTAGAGAGGCACAAAATTATGAATGTCTTAAAGAACAATTGCTCAAGAGGTTTAGATTGACAGAAGGCGGTTACAGACAAAAATTTAGAGAAAGTCGAATTGAAATTGGAGAGAATTGTTCTCAATTTTTGGAAAGATTGAGGAGATACCTTAGACAGTGGATGGCCTTAGCAGGATATGAGGAAACATTTGAAGGGTTAGAGAGTTTAATATTGAAGGAACAATTCTTCACAACCTGCTCACCAGAATTGAAGATCTTTATTAAGGAAAAAGGTAAGATTAAACTCAAGGACATGTTAACTCATGCGGAGGCATACATTGAAGCTCACGGGTACAAACATGGTGATACCAGTATGAGAGTAAAACCAAGGTTCACATTTGACAGAGAGCAAACATAAAGTATTTGAAGAAAGAACAAGGATAAGTTTACCATGCAACAAATAGGTTCAAAGGCTAATAAGGCATTGTGAAACCAATAGGAGTAGGGTAAATAACAGAGATTTTCACAAAGAAGGAACACAGAGCAATGAGAAGGGAATTGTCTGTTATGTCTGTAAAATAGCTGGTCATAAGGCATACAACTGCCCAAATAAATTCAAAGGTCATGTTAAGCATACAGCTGCAGCTATTCAAGTGTTTGAAGAATAGCAGACATAAGATAATGAATAGTCGAGGTAGATGTGGTGTAATGTGTAGATCAGAATCAGATAATTGGAGGATTCCACAGATTAGGACAAGTGAAGCAAGTGAGAAAGTAACAAGTGCTTTTGTCATGGATATGGATTGTCATGATCTGCATAGGTCAAGTAATGTCAATTCACAGCACTGGGTCAAACTGAATGGAATAGAATCAGAGTGTTTATACGATTCAGGTGCTACGTGTTGTGTTGTCAAGAGAAGCCTGATAGACAATTCAGCATTGACGGGTAAAGAAACATTATGCACACTAATTGATGGAAGTACCAAGTTATTTCCCACAGCAAATGTTATAATCGAGGGAGAATATTTCACCGGACAAATAGAAGCCCTTGTAATGGAAGATCCTGTAAAACCTGTTATAATAGGGAAGATAAATGGAGTAAGGTATTTACTAGGAAAAGATAAAACGGCAGAAGTAAATTTGGAAAGTGAAACGTGTAATAGAGCCGAGGTTGACATTGAAACAAACACAGGTCAAAACAAATACTCGGAGATACACAAGCATACAGAAAGCAGTAGAGAAGAGGATATACACATAGATCGTGATGTCACTGCGACGGATGACGTCATTGAAGAATGTAAACATCGACTAACGATGGCCGCTGTTGAGACGAGAGAGGCGAGCGCTAAAGTCGAAAAGTTTAGACCTCTAAAATACGCGAAATTACCCGATCTTAAAGTAACTCCTGAGGAGATTAAAAGATTGCAAATGGAGGACGAAACTCTAAAGAAGTACATGGAGATAGCCGATCAGACAAAAGATGTAGAAGAGCAGACAGGCAAGATAAGATTTGTCAAAGAAAATGGATTACTGTATAGACTGTACAAGGAAATCCTAAAAGACGAAATTAAGTTACAGTTAATGGTTCCAAAGACACTTCGAGATAAGGTAATGTTGATCGCACATTGTTCTCTTTTATCTGCACATCTAGGAATAACGAAGACATTGAGTAAGATTACTAATGACTTCTATTGGCCGTCAATAAATCAGGATGTACGTAGATACGTGCTTAGTTGCGATACTTGTCAGAGAGCTGTAGACAAGAAGGTGAATTATAGGGCACCGATGGGACATTTACCAATAGTGGATGTACCCTTCAACCATATCTGTGTTGATATAATAGGTCCTGTAAATCCAATGTCAGTCAGGGGGTACAGATACGTGTTGACCATAATAGATTTGAGCACTAGGTATCCAGAAGCCATACCTTTAAAGGGAATTAGTACAGAAGAAGTGGTTGAGGCATTATTCAGTGTTTATTGTCGAATGGGTATACCACAAAAGATCCATACCGACAGAGGAAGTCAGTTCACATCAGAATTAATGGCAGATGTGAACAGGTTGTTGCTAATCAAGCACACCATGACTAGCCCTTACCACGCAATGGGAAACGGATGTGTCGAAAGACTTAATGGTACAATTAAGGCGACACTAAGAAAGCTGATAGGTGAACAACCAAAAGAGTGGGATAGGTATTTAACACCTCTCTTATTTGCATTGAGAGATACGGTACACGAAAGCCACGGGTTCACACCATTTGAATTAGTATTCGGTAGATCATGTCGAGGTCCGGTTAAAATTCTAAAGGAATTGTGGACTAATGGAACTGTAGAAGAGGAGATTAAAGATGCATACACTTATGTACTTGAATTGAGGGAGAGAATAGATGAAACATGTGTATTGGCACAGAAAGCTATCAGTCAGTCACAGTTGAAGAACAAGAAGTATTATGACAAGAAGTCGAGAAATAGGAAACTTGAAATTGGAGATAAAGTATTATTGTTATTGCCGACCAGCAACAACAAACTACTTATGCAATGGCAAGGTCCATTAATCGTACGAGATAAAGTAGGAGAGTATGATTATAGAGTTGAAGATAAGAATGGAAGGATTAAGACATACCACATCAACATGCTAAAGAAATACATAGACAGGAGAGACATGTTAGAGGAGAAAGCAAATGTTGAAAAAGATAGAACAGGTGAAGCAGAAGTAGTTGCTTATGTGTCAGCGGTAGTACATGATG
>JACEVL010001105.1:157425-194399 GCA_020284085.1 Aporrectodea caliginosa
TTTTCCCCATGGGGGTTTTTAAATTTTTTTTTGGGTTTTTTTTTTCCTTCCCCTTTTTTGGGGTTTCCCGGTTTGGTTTTTTAAAGGGGCCTTCCCGGGGGGAAAATTTTTTTTTTTTCCCCCCCCCCCTTTTTTTGGGGGATTCTTTTTCCCAATTTCCTTTCCCGGGGGGGTTTTTTAAGGGGTTTTGGGTTTTTTTGGGGGGTTTTTTTTTTTTGTTTTTTTTTTTTTCCTTTTTAAAAAGGGTTTTTTTCCTTTTTTTTCCCCAAGGGTTGGGGTTTTTTTTTAAAACCCGGGGTTTTGGGGTTTTTTTTCCCAAGGTTTTTTTTTTGGGGGGGGGGTTTTTTTGGGGTTTTTCCCCGGGGGGGGTTTCCCTTTTTGGGCCCCTTTAAAATTTTTTTTTTTGGGGAAAACCCCCTTTTTCCCGGGCCCCCTTTGGAAAATTTCAGGGGGTTTTTTGGTTTGGCAAAAAAAGGTTTTTTTTTTGGGGGTTTTTCCCCCCATTTTTTTGGGGTTTACCGGTTTGGTTGGCCCTTTTTTTTTTTTTTTTGGGGGAAAAAGGGGTTTGGGGTTTTTCATTTTTCCCCCCCCCTTTTTTGGGGGGTTTTTTTTTGGGTTTTTTTTTTTAATGGGGCTTTTTAAAAATTTTTTTTTTCCCCCCTTTTTTTTCCCCCTTTTTTTCCCCCCTTTTTGGGGGGGTTTTTAAAAAAGGGGGGTTGACAAAAATTTTTTTTTTCCCTTTTTCCCCAAACCCCCCGGGGGGGGGAAAATTTGGGGTTTTGCCCCCCGGGGGCCCTTCCTTTTAACTTTTTTTTTTCCCCTTTTTGGTTTTTCCCCCGGGGGGCCCCCCCGGGGGGCCCCGGGGGGGGCCCCTTTTTTTTTCCCCTTTTTTTGGGCCCCCCCCCCCCCCGGGGGGGTTTGGTTTGTCCCAAAGGTTTTTTGGGCCCCCCGGGGTTTTTGGGTTTTTTTGGCGTGCCCCAAGGGGGGGGGGTTTTTTTTTTTTTAATTTTTTTTTTTAAAAGGGTTTTGGGGTTTTGGGGGGGTTTAATTTTTTTTTTTGGTTGTTTTTTGGTTTTGGGGTTTTACCCCTTTTTTTTTCCCTTTTTTTTTAAATTTTTTGGGGGGGTTTTTTTTGGGGGGGGTTTTTGGGGTTTTTTTTGGGGGTTTTTTCCCGGGGGGGGTTTTAAAAGGGGGTTTCCTTTTTGGTTTTTTTTTTTTCCCGGGTTTTTTTCCTTGGGGAAATTCCCAAAAAAAACCCCCCAAAAAAAACCCCCAAAAAAAACCCAAAAAAAAAAAAAAAAAAAAAAACCCCCCAAAAAAAAAAAAAAGGGGGAAAAACCCCCTTGGAAACCCCCCCGGAAAGAACCCAAAAATTAAAAACCCCAAAAAAATCCCCAAAAAAAAAAAAAAAAAAAAACCCCCCCAAAAAAAAACCCCCAAAAACCAAATAAACCCCCCCCAAAAAAAAAAAACCAAAAAATCAACCAAACCAAAGGAAAAAAAAAAAACCCCCCCCAAAAACCGATAAAAAAAACCCCCCTTTTAAAACCCCCGATAAAAAAAAAAGGGGAAAAAAAAAAAAAAAAAAATTAAAAAAAAAAGGGTCCCCCAAAAAAGGGGCCCCCCAAAACCTTTAATAAAAAAAAAAAAAACCCAAAAAAAAAAACCCCCCCTTTTTAAAAACCCCCTTAAAAACCCCAAAAAAAAAACCCAAAAAAAAACCCCCCTTTAAAAAAAAAAGGGAAAAAACCAAACCGGGTTGGAAAAAAAAACCCCCCAAAAACCTTTAAAACGCCCCAAATAAAAAAAAAAAACCCCCGGGGGGGAAAACCCCCCAAAAAATAAAAAACCCCCGGGTAAAAACCAAAAAAAAAACCCCCCCGGGGAAAACCCCCCAAACAAAAAAAAAAAAGGGGCCCCCAAAAAAAAAAAAAAAATTTAAAAAGCCAAAAAAAAAAAAAAAAATTGGGGAAAGGGAAACCAAAGGGAAACCCCCGGGGGGCCCCCCTTTGGGGAACCCCCGATGGAGAAACCAAAAAGAAGAAAAACCCCAAAAAAAACCAAAATTTAAACCACCCCCCAAACCGTTGGGTAAACCAAACCTTAAAACCCCCCAAAAAAAACCCCCAAACCTTTAAAAATTCCCCCCAAAAAAGGAAACCAAAAAACCCCCTTTAAATTTTTAAAAACCAAACCCCGGAAAATTTTTAAAAAACCCAAAAAAAAAAAAAACCCAAAAAAAAATTTAAAAAAAAAAAAATTAAAAAAACCGGAAAAAAACCCAAAAAAAGGGAAAAACCCCCAAAAAAAGGGGCCAAAAAAAATTAAACCCCCCAAAAAAAAAAATTAAGCCACCAAAATTTAAAAAAACCCCCAAAAAAAAGGGGGAAAAAAAAAAAACCAAAAAAGGCCCCCCAAAAAGGAAAAAAACCCCGGCCCCCCAAAAAAAAAAAAAAAAGGGGAAAAGCCAAACCTTTAAAAAAAAAAAACCCCCAAAAACCAAGAAACCAAAAACCAAAACCGTTAGAGTACAAGCCAAACCGATAGAGTACACGCCAAACCGATAGAGTACAAGCCAAACCGATAGAGTACAAGCCAAACCGTTAGAGTACAAGCCAAACCGATAGAGTACAAGCCAAACCGATAGAGTACAAGCCAAACCGATAGAGTACAAGCCAAACCGATAGAGTACAAGCCAAACCGATAGAGTACAAGCCAAACCGATAGAGTACAAGCCAAACCGATAGAGTACACGCCAAACCGATAGAGTACAAGCCAAACCGATAGAGTACAAGCCAAACCGATAGAGTACAAGCCAAACCGATAGAGTACAAGCCAAACCGATAGAGTACAAGCCAAACCGATAGAGTACAACGCCAAACCGATAGAGTACAAGCCAAACCGATAGAGTACAAGCCAAACCGATAGAGTACAAGCCAAACCGATAGAGTACAAGCCAAACCGATAGAGTACAAGCCAAACCGATAGAGTACAAGCCAAACCGATAGAGTACAAGCCAAACCGATAGAGTACAAGCCAAACCGATAGAGTACAAGCCAAACCGATAGAGTACAAGCCAAACCGATAGAGTACAAGCCAAACCGATAGAGTACAAGCCAAACCGATAGAGTACAAGCCAAACCGATAGAGTACACGCCAAACCGATAGAGTACAAGCCAAACCGATAGAGTACAAGCCAAACCGATAGAGTACAAGCCAAACCGATAGAGTACAAGCCAAACCGATAGAGTACAAGCCAAACCGATAGAGTACAAGCCAAACCGATAGAGTACAAGCCAAAACCGATAGAGTACAAGCCAAACCGATAGAGTACAAGCCAAACCGATAGAGTACAAGCCAAACCGATAGAGTACAAGCCAAACCGATAGAGTACAAGCCAAACCGATAGAGTACAAGCCAAACCGATAGAGTACAAGCCAAACCGATAGAGTACAAGCCAAACCGATAGAGTACAAGCCAAACCGATAGAGTACAAGCCAAACCGATAGAGTACAAGCCAAACCGATAGAGTACAAGCCAAACCGATAGAGTACAAGCCAAACCGATAGAGTACACGCCAAACCGATAGAGTACAAGCCAAACCGATAGAGTACAAGCCAAACCGATAGAGTACAAGCCAAACCGATAGAGTACACAAGCCAAACCGATAGAGTACAAGCCAAACCGATAGAGTACAAGCCAAACCGATAGAGTACAAGCCAAACCGATAGAGTACAAGCCAAACCGATAGAGTACAAGCCAAACCGATAGAGTACACGCCAAACCGATAGAGTACAAGCCAAACCGATAGAGTACACGCCAAACCGATAGAGTACAAGCCAAACCGATAGAGTACAAGCCAAACCGTTAGAGTACAAGCCAAACCGATAGAGTACAAGCCAAACCGATAGAGTACAAGCCAAACCGATAGAGTACAAGCCAAACCGATAGAGTACAAGCCAAACCGATAGAGTACACAAGCCAAACCGATAGAGTACAAGCCAAACCGATAGAGTACAAGCCAAACCGATAGAGTACAAGCCAAACCGATAGAGTACAAGCCAAACCGATAGAGTACAAGCCAAACCGATAGAGTACAAGCCAAACCGATAGAGTACAAGCCAAACCGATAGAGTACAAGCCAAACCGTTAGAGTACAAGCCAAACCGATAGAGTACAAGCCAAACCGATAGAGTACACGCCAAACCGATAGAGTACAAGCCAAACCGATAGAGTACAAGCCAAACCGATAGAGTACAAGCCAAAACCGAGTAGAGTACACGCCAAACCGATAGAGTACAAGCCAAACCGATAGAGTACAAGCCAAACCGATAGAGTACAAGCCAAACCGATAGAGTACAAGCCAAACCGATAGAGTACAAGCCAAAACCGATAGAGTACAAGCCAAACCGATAGAGTACAAGCCAAACCGATAGAGTACAAGCCAAACCGATAGAGTACAAGCCAAACCGATAGAGTACAAGCCAAACCGATAGAGTACAAGCCAAACCGAGAGTACAAGCCAAACCGATAGAGTACAAGCCAAACCGATAGAGTACAAGCCAAACCGATAGATAGAGTACAAGCCAAACCGATAGAGTACAAGCCAAACCGATAGAGTACAAGCCAAACCGATAGAGTACAAGCCAAACCGATAGAGTACAAGCCAAACCGATAGAGTACAAGCCAAACCGATAGAGTACAAGCCAAACCGATAGAGTACAAGCCAAACCGATAGAGTACAAGCCAAACCGATAGAGTACAAGCCAAACCGATAGAGTACAAGCCAAACCGATAGAGTACAAGCCAAACCGATAGAGTACAAGCCAAACCGATAGAGTACAAGCCAAACCGATAGAGTACACGCCAAACCGATAGAGTACAAGCCAAACCGATAGAGTACAAGCCAAACCGATAGAGTACAAGCCAAACCGATAGAGTACAAGCCAAACCGATAGAGTACAAGCCAAACCGATAGAGTACAAGCCAAACCGTTAGAGTACAAGCCAAACCGATAGAGTACAAGCCAAACCGATAGAGTACAAGCCAAACCGATAGAGTACAAGCCAAACCGATAGAGTACAAGCCAAACCGATAGAGTACAAGCCAAACCGATAGAGTACAAGCCAAACCGATAGAGTACAAGCCAAACCGATAGAGTACAAGCCAAACCGATAGAGTACAAGCCAAACCGATAGAGTACAAGCCAAACCGATAGAGTACAAGCCAAACCGATAGAGTACAAGCCAAACCGATAGAGTACAAGCCAAACCGATAGAGTACAAGCCAAACCGATAGAGTACAAGCCAAACCGATAGAGTACAAGCCAAACCGATAGAGTACACGCCAAACCGATAGAGTACAAGCCAAACCGATAGAGTACAAGCCAAACCGATAGAGTACAAGCCAAACCGATAGAGTACAAGCCAAACCGATAGAGTACAAGCCAAACCGATAGAGTACAAGCCAAACCGATAGAGTACAAGCCAAACCGATAGAGTACAAGCCAAACCGATAGAGTACAAGCCAAACCGATAGAGTACAAGCCAAACCGATAGAGTACAAGCCAAACCGATAGAGTACAAGCCAAACCGATAGAGTACAAGCCAAACCGATAGAGTACAAGCCAAACCGATAGAGTACAAGCCAAACCGATAGAGTACAAGCCAAACCGATAGAGTACAAGCCAAACCGATAGAGTACAAGCCAAACCGATAGAGTACAAGCCAAACCGATAGAGTACAAGCCAAACCGATAGAGTAAGCCAAACCACGCCAAACCGATAGAGTACAAGCCAAACCGATAGAGTACAAGCCAAACCGATAGAGTACAAGCCAAACCGATAGAGTACAAGCCAAACCGATAGAGTACAAGCCAAACCGATAGAGTACAAGCCAAACCGATAGAGTACAAGCCAAACCGATAGAGTACAAGCCAAACCGATAGAGTACAAGCCAAACCGATAGAGTACAAGCCAAACCGATAGAGTACAAGCCAAACCGATAGAGTACAAGCCAAACCGATAGAGTACAAGCCAAACCGATAGAGTACAAGCCAAACCGATAGAGTACAAGCCAAACCGATAGAGTACAAGCCAAACCGATAGAGTACAAGCCAAACCGATAGAGTACAAGCCAAACCGATAGAGTACAAGCCAAACCGATAGAGTACAAGCCAAACCGATAGAGTACAAGCCAAACCGATAGAGTACAAGCCAAACCGATAGAGTACAAGCCAAACCGATAGAGTACAAGCCAAACCGATAGAGTACAAGCCAAACCGATAGAGTACAAGCCAAACCGATAGAGTACAAGCCAAACCGATAGAGTACAAGCCAAACCGATAGAGTACAAGCCAAACCGATAGAGTACAAGCCAAACCGATAGAGTACAAGCCAAACCGATAGAGTACAAGCCAAACCGATAGAGTACAAGCCAAACCGATAGAGTACAAGCCAAACCGATAGAGTACAAGCCAAACCGATAGAGTACAAGCCAAACCGATAGAGTACACAAGCAAACCGTTATAGAGTACAAGCCAAACCGATAGAGTACACGCCAAACCGATAGAGTACAAGCCAAACCGATAGAGTACAAGCCAAACCGATAGAGTACAAGCCAAACCGATAGAGTACAAGCCAAACCGATAGAGTACAAGCCAAACCGATAGAGTACAAGCCAAACCGATAGAGTACAAGCCAAACCGATAGAGTACAAGCCAAACATAGCCAAACCAAATAGAGTACAAGCCAAACCGATAGAGTACAAGCCAAACCGATAGAGTACAAGCCAAACCGATAGAGTACAAGCCAAACCGATAGAGTACAAGCCAAACCGATAGAGTACAAGCCAAACCGATAGAGTACAAGCCAAACCGATAGAGTACAAGCCAAACCGATAGAGTACAAGCCAAACCGATAGAGTACAAGCCAAACCGATAGAGTACAAGCCAAACCGATAGAGTACAAGCCAAACCGATAGAGTACAAGCCAAACCGATAGAGTACAAGCCAAACCGATAGAGTACACGCCAAACCGATAGAGTACAAGCCAAACCGATAGAGTACACGCCAAACCGATAGAGTACAAGCCAAACCGATAGAGTACAAGCCAAACCGATAGAGTACAAGCCAAACCGATAGAGTACACGCCAAACCGATAGAGTACAAGCCAAACCGATAGAGTACAAGCCAAACCGATAGAGTACAAGCCAAACCGATAGAGTACAAGCCAAACCGATAGAGTACAAGCCAAACCGATAGAGTACAAGCCAAACCGATAGAGTACAAGCCAAACCGATAGAGTACACGCCAAACCGTTAGAGTACAAGCCAAACCGATAGAGTACAAGCCAAACCGATAGAGTACACGCCAAACCGATAGAGTACAAGCCAAACCGATAGAGTACAAGCCAAACCGATAGAGTACAAGCCAAACCGATAGAGTACAAGCCAAACCGATAGAGTACAAGCCAAACCGATAGAGTACAAGCCAAACCGATAGAGTACAAGCCAAACCGATAGAGTACAAGCCAAACCGATAGAGTACAAGCCAAACCGATAGAGTACAAGCCAAACCGATAGAGTACAAGCCAAACCGATAGAGTACAAGCCAAACCGTTAGAGTACACGCCAAACCGTTAGAGTACAAGCCAAACCGATAGAGTACAAGCCAAACCGTTAGAGTACAAGCCAAACCGTTAGAGTACACGCCAAACCGATAGAGTACAACGCCAAACCGATAGAGTACACGCCAAACCGATAGAGTACAACGCCAAACCGATAGAGTACAAGCCAAACCGTTAGAGTACAAGCCAAACCGTTAGAGTACACGCCAAACCGATAGAGTACAAGCCAAACCGATAGAGTACAAGCCAAACCGATAGAGTAGAGTACACGCCAACCGATAGAGTACAACGCCAAACCGATAGAGTACAAGCCAAACCGTTAGAGTACACGCCAAACCGTTAGAGTACACGCCAAACCGTTAGAGTACACGCCAAACCGTTAGAGTACACGCCAAACCGTTAGAGTACACGCCAAACCGTTAGAGTACACGCCAAACCGTTAGAGTACACGCCAAACCGTTAGAGTACAAGCCAAACCAAAGTACAAGCCAAACCGATAGAGTACACGCCAAACCGATAGAGTACAAGCCAAACCGATAGTACAAGCCAAAACGCCAAAGCCCGATAGAGTACAAGCGCCAAACCGATAGAGTACAAGCCAAACCGATAGAGTACACGCCAAACCGATAGAGTACAAGCCAAACCGATAGAGTACAAGCCAAACCGATAGAGTACAAGCCAAACCGATAGAGTACACGCCAAACCGATAGAGTACAAGCCAAACCGATAGAGTACAAGCCAAACCGATAGAGTACAAGCCAAACCGATAGAGTACAAGCCAAAACGATAGAGTACAAGCCAAACCGATAGAGTACAAGCCAAACCGATAGAGTACACGCCAAACCGATAGAGTACACGCCAAACCGATAGAGTACACGCCAAACCGTTAGAGAGTACACGCCAAACCGATAGAGTACAAGCCAAACCGATAGAGTACACGCCAAACCGATAGAGTACAAGCCAAACCGATAGAGTACAAGCCAAACCGATAGAGTACAAGCCAAACCGATAGAGTACACGCCAAACCGATAGAGTACAAGCCAAACCGATAGAGTACAACGCCAAACCGATAGATAGAGTAAGCGCCAAACCGATAGAGTACAAGCCAAACCGATAGAGTACACGCCAAACCGATAGAGTACAAGCCAAACCGATAGAGTACAGCCAAACCGATAGAGTACAAGCCAAACCGATAGAGTACAAGCCAAACCGATAGAGTACAAGCCAACCGATAGAGTACAGCCAAACCGATAGAGTACACGCCAAACCGATAGAGTACAAGCCAAACCGATAGAGTACAAGCCAAACCGATAGAGTACAAGCCAAACCGATAGAGTACAAGCCAAACCGATAGAGTACAAGCCAAACCGATAGAGTACAAGCCAAACCGATAGAGTACAAGCCAAACCGATAGAGTACAACGCCAAACCGATAGAGTACACGCCAAACCGATAGAGTACAAGCCAAACCGATAGAGTACGCCAAACCGATAGAGTACAAGCCAAACCGATAGAGTACAAGCCAAACCGATAGAGTACAAGCCAAACCGATAGAGTACAAGCCAAACCGATAGAGTACAAGCCAAACCGATAGAGTACAAGCCAAACCGATAGAGTACAAGCCAAACCGATAGAGTACAAGCCAAACCGATAGAGTACAAGCCAAACCGATAGAGTAGTACACGCCAAACCGATATAGAGTACAAACCGATAGAAACCGATAGAGTACAAGCCAAACCGATAGAGTACAAGCCAAACCGATAGAGTACAAGCCAAACCGATAGAGTACAAGCCAAACCGATAGAGTACAAGCCAAACCGATAGAGTACAAGCCAAACCGATAGAGTACAAGCCAAACCGATAGAGTACAAGCCAAACCGATAGAGTACACGCCAAACCGATAGAGTACAAGCCAAACCGATAGAGTACAAGCCAAACCGATAGAGTACAAGCCAAACCGATAGAGTACAAGCCAAACCGATAGAGTACAAGCCAAACCGATAGAGTACAAGCCAAACCGATAGAGTACAAGCCAAACCGATAGAGTACACAAGCCAAACCGATAGAGTACAAGCCAAACCGATAGAGTACAGCCAAACCGATAGAGTACAAGCCAAACCGATAGAGTACGCCAAACCGATAGAGTACAAGCCAAACCGATAGAGTACAAGCCAAACCGATAGAGTACAAGCCAAACCGATAGAGTACAAGCCAAACCGATAGAGTACAAGCCAAACCGATAGAGTAGAGTACAAGCCAAACCGATAGAGTACACGCCAAACCGATAGAGTACAAGCCAAACCGATAGAGTACACGCCAAACCGTTAGAGTACAAGCCAAACCGATAGAGTACAAACCCAAACCGATAGAGTACAAGCCAAACCGATAGAGTACAAGCCAAACCGATAGAGTACAAGCCAAACCGATAGAGTACAAGCCAAACCGATAGAGTACAAGCCAAACCGATAGAGTACACGCCAAACCGATAGAGTACACGCCAAACCGATAGAGTACAAGCCAAACCGATAGAGTACAAGCCAAACCGATAGAGTACAAGCCAAACCGATAGAGTACAAGCCAAACCGATAGAGTACAAGCCAAACCGATAGAGTACAAGCCAAACCGTTAGAGTACAAGCCAAACCGATAGAGTACACGCCAAACCGATAGAGTACAAGCCAAACCGATAGAGTACAAGCCAAACCGATAGAGTACAAGCCAAACCGATAGAGTACACAAGCCAAACCGATAGAGTACACGCCAAACCGATAGAGTACAAGCCAAACCGATAGAGTACAACGCCAAACCGATAGAGTACAAGCCAAACCGATAGAGTACAACGCCAAACCGATAGAGTACACGCCAAACCGATAGAGTACAAGCCAAACCGATAGAGTACAAGCCAAACCGATAGAGTACAGCCAAACCGATAGAGTACAAGCCAAACCGATAGAGTACACGCCCAAACCGATAGAGTACACGCCAAACCGATAGAGTACAAGCCAAACCGATAGAGTACAACGCCAAACCGATAGAGTACAAGCCAAACCGTTAGAGTACACGCCAAAATAGAGTACAAGCCAAACCGATAGAGTACAAGCCAAACCGATAGAGTACACGCCAAACCGATAGAGTACACGCCAAACCGATAGAGTACAAGCCAAACCGATAGAGTACAAGCCAAACCGATAGAGTACAAGCCAAACCGATAGAGTACAAGCCAAACCGATAGAGTACACGCCAAACCGATAGAGTACAAGCCAAACCGATAGAGTACAACGCCAAACCGATAGAGTACAAGCCAAACCGATAGAGTACAAGCCAAACCGATAGAGTACAAGCCAAACCGATAGAGTACAAGCCAAACCGATAGAGTACACGCCAAACCGATAGAGTACAAGCCAAACCGATAGAGTACAAGCCAAAAAACCGATAGAGTACACGCCAAACCGATAGAGTACAAGCCAAACCGTTAGAGTACACGCCAAACCGATAGAGTACAAGCCAAACCGATAGAGTACAAACCGATAGAAACCGATAGAGTACAAGCCAAACCGATAGAGTACAAGCCAAACCGATAGAGTACAAGCCAAACCGATAGAGTACAAGCCAAACCGATAGAGTACAAGCCAAACCGATAGAGTACAAGCAAACCGATAGAGTACAAGCCAAACCGATAGAGTACAACGCCAAACCGATAGAGTACAAGCCAAACCGATAGAGTACACGCCAAACCGATAGAGTACAAGCCAAACCGATAGAGTACAAGCCAAACCGATAGAGTACAAGCCAAACCGATAGAGTACAAGCCAAACCGATAGAGTACAACGCCAAACCGATAGAGTACAAGCCGATAGAGTACAAGCCAAACCGATAGAGTACAAGCCAAACCGATAGAGTACAAGCCAAACCGATAGAGTACAAACCGATAGAGTACAAGCCAAACCGATAGAGTACAGAGCCAAACCGATAGAGTACAAGCCAAACCGATAGAGTAAACCGCCAAACCGATAGAGTACAAGCCAAACCGATAGAGTACAAGCCAAACCGATAGAGTACAAGCCAAACCGATAGAGTACAAGCCAAACCGATAGAGTACAAGCCAAACCGATAGAGTACACGCCAAACCGATAGAGTACAAGCCAAACCGATAGAGTACAAGCCAAACCGATAGAGTACAAGCCAAACCGATAGAGTACAAGCCAAACCGATAGAGTACAAGCCAAACCGATAGAGTACAAGCCAAACCGATAGAGTACAAGCCAAACCGATAGAGTACAAGCCAAACCGATAGAGTACAAGCCAAACCGATAGAGTACAAGCCAAACCGATAGAGTACAAGCCAAACCGATAGAGTACAAGCCAAACCGATAGAGTACAAGCCAAACCGATAGAGTACAAGCCAAACCGATAGAGTACAAGCCAAACCGATAGAGAGTACACGCCAAACCGATAGAGTACAAGCCAAACCGATAGAGTACAAGCCAAACCGATAGTACAAGCCAAACCGATAGAGTACAAGCCAAACCGATAGAGTACAAGCCAAACCGATAGAGTACAAGCCAAACCGATAGAGTACAAGCCAAAACCGATAGAGTACAAGCCAAACCGATAGAGTACAAGCCAAACCGATAGAGTACAAGCCAAACCGATAGAGTACAAGCCAAACCGATAGAGTACAAGCCAAACCGATAGAGTACAAGCCAAACCGATAGAGTACAAGCCAAACCGATAGAGTACAAGCCAAACCGATAGAGTACAAGCCAAACCGATAGAGTACAAGCCAAACCGATAGAGTACAAGCCAAACCGATAGAGTACAAGCCAAACCGATAGAGTACAAGCCAAACCGATAGAGTACAAGCCAAACCGATAGAGTACAAGCCAAACCGATAGAGTACAGCCAAACCGATAGAGTAAGCCAAACCAATAGCCAAACCGATAGAGTACAAGCCAAACCGATAGAGTACAAGCCAAACCGATAGAGTACAAGCCAAACCGATAGAGTACAAGCCAAACCGATAGAGTACAAGCCAAACCCGATAGAGTACAAGCCAAACCGTTAGAGTACATAGAGTAGAGTAAGCCAAACCGATAGAGTACAAGCCAAATAGATAGAGTACAAGCCAAACCGATAGAGTACAAGCCAAACCGATAGAGTACAAGCCAAACCGATAGAGTACAAGCCAAACCGTTAGAGTACAAGCCAAACCGATAGAGTACAAGCCAAACCGTTAGAGTACAAGCCAAACCGATAGAGTACAAGCCAAACCGATAGAGTACAAGCCAAACCGATAGAGTACAAGCCAAACCGATAGAGTACAAGCCAAACCGATAGAGTACAAGCCAAACCGATAGAGTACAAGCCAAACCGATAGAGTACAAGCCAAACCGATAGAGTACAAGCCAAACCGATAGAGTACAAGCCAAAAACCGATAGAGTACAAGCCAAACCGATAGAGTACAAGCCAAACCGATAGAGTACAAGCCAAACCGATAGAGTACAAGCCAAACCGATAGAGTACACGCCAAACCGATAGAGTACAAGCCAAACCGATAGAGTACAAGCCAAACCGATAGAGTACAAGCCAAACCGATAGAGTACAAGCCAAACCGATAGAGTACAAGCCAAACCGATAGAGTACAAGCCAAACCGATAGAGTACACGCGCCAAACCGATAGAGTACAAGCCAAACCGATAGAGTACAAGCCAAACCGATAGAGTACAAGCCAAACCGATAGAGTACAAGCCAAACCGATAGAGTAGACGCCAAACCGATAGAACAAGCCCGATAGAGTACAAGCCAAACCGATAGAGTACAAGCCAAACCGATAGAGTACAAGCCAAACCGATAGAGTACAAGCCAAACCGATAGAGTACAAGCCAAACCGATAGAGTACAAGCCAAACCGATAGAGTACAAGCCAAACCGATAGAGTACAAGCCAAACCGATAGAGTACAAGCCAAACCGATAGAGTACAAGCCAAACCGATAGAGTACAAGCCAAACCGATAGAGTACAAGCCAAACCGATAGAGTACAAGCCAAACCGATAGAGTACAAGCCAAACCGATAGAGTACAAGCCAAACCGATAGAGTACAAGCCAAACCGATAGAGTACAAGCCCCAAACCGATAGAGTACAAGCCAAACCGATAGAGTACAAGCCAAACCGATAGAGTACAAGCCAAACCGATAGAGTACAAGCCAAACCGATAGAGTACAAGCCAAACCGATAGAGTACAAGCCAAACCGATAGAGTACAAGCCAAACCGATAGAGTACAAGCCAAACCGATAGAGTACAAGCCAAACCAAATAGAGTAGAGCCAAACCATAGAGTACAAGCAAACCGATAGAGTACAAGCCAAACCGATAGAGTACAAGCCAAACCGATAGAGTACAAGCCAAACCGATAGAGTACAAGCCAAACCGATAGAGTACAAGCCAAACCGATAGAGTACAAGCCAAACCGATAGAGTACAAGCCAAACCGATAGAGTACAAGCCAAACCGATAGAGTACAAGCCAAACCGATAGAGTACAAGCCAAACCGATAGAGTACAAGCCAAACCGTTAGAGTACAAGCCAAACCGATAGAGTACAAGCCAAACCAAGCCATAGAGTACAAGCCAAACCGATAGAGTACAAGCCAAACCGATAGAGTACAAGCCAAACCGATAGAGTACAAGCCAAACCGTTAGAGTACAAGCCAAACCGATAGAGTACAAGCCAAACCGATAGAGTACAAGCCAAAGATAGAGTACAAACCGATAGAGTACAAGCCAAACCGATAGAGTACAAGCCAAACCGATAGAGTACAAGCCAAACCGATAGAGTACAAGCCAAACCGATAGAGTACAAGCCAAACCGATAGAGTACAAGCCAAACCGATAGAGTACAGAGCCAAACCGATAGAGTACAAGCCAAACCGATAGAGTACAAGCCAAACCGATAGAGTACAAGCCAAACCGATAGAGTACAAGCCAAACCGATAGAGTACAAGCCAAACCGATAGAGTACAAGCCAAACCGATAGAGTACAACGCCAAACCGTTAGAGTACAAGCCAAACCGATAGAGTACAAGCCAAACCGATAGAGTACAAGCCAAACCGTTAGAGTACAAGCCAAACCGATAGAGTACAAGCCAAACCGATAGAGTACAAGCCAAACCGATAGAGTACAAGCCAAACCGATAGAGTACAAGCCAAACCGATAGAGTACAAGCCAAACCGATAGAGTACAAGCCAAACCGATAGAGTACACGCCAAACCGATAGAGTACAAGCCAAACCGATAGAGTACAAGCCAAACCGATAGAGTACAAGCCAAACCGATAGAGTACAAGCCAAACCGATAGAGTACAAGCCAAACCGATAGAGTACAAGCCAAACCGATAGAGTACAACCGATAGAACCGATAGAGTACAAGCCAAACCGATAGAGTACAAGCCAAACCGATAGAGTACAAGCCAAACCGATAGAGTACAAGCCAAACCGATAGAGTACAAGCCAAACCGATAGAGTACAAGCCAAACCGATAGAGTACAAGCCAAACCGATAGAGTACAAGCCAAACCGATAGAGTACAAGCCAAACCGATAGAGTACAAGCCAAACCGATAGAGTACAAGCCAAACCGATAGAGTACAAGCCAAACCGATAGAGTACAAGCCAAACCGATAGAGTACAAGCCAAACCGATAGAGTACAAGCCAAACCGATAGAGTACACAAGCCAAACCGATAGAGTACAAGCCAAACCGATAGAGTACAAGCCAAACCGATAGAGTACAAGCCAAACCGATAGAGTACAAGCCAAACCGATAGAGTACAAGCCAAAACCGAGTAGAGTACAAGCCAAACCGATAGAGTACAAGCCAAACCGATAGAGTACAAGCCAAACCGATAGAGTACAAGCCAAACCGATAGAGTACAAGCCAAACCGATAGAGTACAAGCCAAACCGATAGAGTACAAGCCAAACCGTTAGAGTACAAGCCAAACCGATAGAGTACAAGCCAAACCGATAGAGTACAAGCCAAACCGATAGAGTACAAGCCAAACCGATAGAGTACAAGCCAAACCGTTAGAGTACAAGCCAAACCGTTAGAGTACAAGCCAAAACCGATAGAGTACAAGCCAAACCGATAGAGTACAAGCCAAACCGTTAGAGTACAAGAGAAGCTTTACAATTTTGAAGTCCTGGTAATTTAATATTAACTGTTAACCACAGATTATTCCAGGTATTATATTCGAATGTATTGGTATCTCATTATGTCAGAATTGTCAAAGAACACGTATAAAATCCAGCTTACAAGCATCTGAAAACTGTTCTTCGTCGCCGATGTTACACCTTTTACAAGGTAGTGCCCGTAATAAGGTATTGTTAAGAGGGTCTCTCTAAGGCGCTATATACTGTAAGTGTTTCGAATGAATGAACACTGGTGAGTGAATGAATAAATGAACGAGCGACCGACCGACCGAACGAATGAATGAATGAATGGATGGATGGATGGACGAATGAATGAATGAATGAATGAATAAATTAATTTAATAATTTAATTAATCAATCAATCAATCAATGAGCTAACTAGCAAGTGATTGAAAGAACAAGCGAACAAATCAATGAATAAATGACATCATCAGTTGATAATTATAGTAATTCCCGTTCGTCCAGAAAACAGCCATGGGGAAGGTAGCAACGGTCGGTCGCCGAGTATTGACTCCACTTTGTCTGGCGTGGCCGTATAACAAAGTCTCCATCTAGCGAATGTCAATTAACTATCCTAAACTCTTCTGAAACCCTAGCGATTAAAAATAACAAGGGTTTTAAGTGGTTCAGAAGTGAGTTAAAGCGACCGTAAATTAGCCTGGAACGCTTAATAGCCCCTTTTCCCTAGCTAACTCTTGAAAGCTTTGATAGTGTCCAATGAGACAGTACTATCATCCAAATCATTCCACAAGTCTACCACTTTTTCGCTGAAGAATTTCTGTCATAATATTCCTTGCGGAGTCTTAAATAATTTGTACCTGTTACCCAGAGTTGACTAGTTTGGTGCTAATTCAAAGAACCTCTCCCACTGTTACAGTTATAGTGCTTCCTTTCCAGTTAAAATCTTATACGCTTCGATAAGGTTTCTTGTGCCCTCTTTCTCTTCAATGGAAAGAGCTTAAATGTCCGAGCTGGAGCTATGCAAAGATAATAAGAGAAGTTCATTCACTAGATGGCAGTCTAGGTATGTCGGTTTCGTGTAGGCTATGTTTATGCACATGTATTAGGGTATATATACGTATTTGCATATGTTTATGTATAATTATTATGCATGTATTATAGATTATGCTATCAGTAGATGTATAAATTATGTGCTATAAATGTTTATGCAATAAATCATTATAATGTGCATGTGTGCGTGCGTGTGTGAGTGTAATTATGCGCCAGAAGACACTGCGTTCGTGCACCCTCCCCACTGGGTCTGTGGAGGACGACATTCTCCGCAACCAGTAACGGATCATGAACTATCCCGGAAGTAGACGGGTATACGCACCGATCCAAGGACTAGCCCTAACTCCTCTAACACAACGCTGCGCTCGTGAATAAGCTGGTGCCCGGCGCTTGGTTTTACAAATTTGATAGTTTTATAGTTTACGATACTGTTTGTTATTACGACTCTTTGGGCGTTTCCTTTGCACTGTAGCTTGACCCTTTCCAGCGGGTTATATGAAACCTCTGAGATCAAATGCGGTGACCTCGATAACAAAAGTCGAAACAGCGTTAAAACCATTTAAAAACAACGGCGACATAGAGAACTGTAAATATTTTCATTAAGTCATTAAGTCAATTTTCAAGTAAACTGTGCTGTATCCTGTATAACATTGTATTGTGTTTTTATTGTATTGCAATGTATTGTTACTGTAACTGTAAGTGAAACTTTAATTATAGATTTATATAGCGCCTCTTCGAGAGAAACTCTTCAGAGGCAATCTCGACCTAGCGACGGAAAACCGGTATCGAATAAAATCTCTGGCTGAATAGAGGTGCTTATGATTAATACGATTAACTATTAGACTTTGTGTCGATACTGAACATTGTCGGAATTCTCTCCCTACGAGTCATTATTATCAATTTTGTGACTTCGTGATGCTGTTCTAGCTATGACTGCATGGACTCAATGAAGAAGTCCTAGAGTCTCGCCATAGAGACTCCAAACGATATAAACCACACCGTTTCCTCTCAGACTAAACAAACCAGATAAGCATACACACATATATACAGCACCACGCATACACATGCATTTACATACGTGTGTCTGTGTGTGCGCGCGCGTACGTGTGCATGTGTATGTGCGGTGTATAATACTATACATATATACATGTATATTTTTCAGTATACTAATGTGCGTGCATGTATGTGTATGTATGCCTGTGTGTATGAATAAATTTGAAAAGCTACATTTGTTAGTTTCTCGAAAGCCCTGCCAAATGCCAATAATAATTATTACAATCTTACTATTCGAAACAATGCGATTTTAATAGCGTCCAGCTCAACCGAGGCCGAAGAAAAGGGCGCTATACATGAGTTCAAAAAGTCAACAATTTGATGCCTCAAAAAGATTGGTCTTGACCTATTCCACTAACTGTCTCCAGAGATGTCGCATTCTTCACACGGTCAGGACGACTGTATACACACCACAAGATTGACGAGAAAGGAATCTGATTGGACTAAATGTGAATAGATTAGATTCGAATATATTAGATCAGCTAGAATTGGATCATACCAGCGCGTGCTTTCAGCCTCAATTTAGCATCGTTCTTGGAAAGTGACAAGCGCGCATCGACAAGATAAAGTCGGCGCAATGACACACGACAGCCGCGTCACTGCAGCACGCATCCTAATTGCAATCAGTCCGCGCGTCAAGTAGTGCGAGCTGGAGGGCGGGGGTTAAAGGTCGCGGGTCGACGCAACTATTTATAAAGTTGGGCGTGGCAAGTAATAAAGCGGAGTAATAAAGGGATTGGGGGATATGACGATTTCATCGGGCGACAAGAGATTGGAACGAACGCAGGAGGAACGTGATTAATTAACGTCATTCCGGATTAAACGTGATACAGAAAGCCGAGAGAGCGAGAGAGGGAGAGGGAGAGGGAGAGGAGAGGGAGAGGAGAGGGAGAGGGAGAGGGAGAGGGAGAGGGAGAGGGAGAGGGAGACGGAGACGGAGACGGAGACGGAGACGGAGAGAGAGGGAGAGGGAGAGGAGAGGGAGAGGAGAGGGAGAGGGAGAGGGAGAGGGAGAGGGAGACAGACACACAGACAGACATAGAAACAGACAGACACATAGACAGACAGATGGAAATATAGAAAGACTGATCATTGAGAATTAAAGGTGACACTGGAAGTCCGATAAATAAATAAATAAATATATATATATATATAATGTATATATACATATATATACATCTACATATATATATTATATATATACACACACACATACACACACACACACACACACACACACACACACGTATACAGTGGAAGGCTGATGGAGATAGAGCGAGCGAGGAGAAGGGGCGTCCCTCCCTTTCAATGAGATTGAGACGGCGGCCGCCTCTGCCTCTGCCGTCTCCCCCTTTCCCTCCTCGTTCGGTCCTTCGGTCGTCGGTCGGTGGCCGGCGGCGGTGGACGACGACGGCTAAAAGCCGTTCTTTGTTGGGCTTCCGGTCTGAGTCGTGCCTCCCGCCGAGCGACGCGGCTTTGTTCCCGACGGTCGACGACGACGAAGGACGAGGAGGGACGATGATTGCGCAAGGCTCCCTAGGGAGATGGAGACGGAGACGGGCGAAGGGGCGACGGAGACGGGCTCGACCGGGGAAGGGGCGAGGAGGAGGGTGAAGCGTCGGTCGAGCGGAGGGAGCAGGAGGGTAAGGGGAGGAGGGACTGCATGGGGAAGATGGGAGGTAGGGATGGGAATGTGAGGAAGGGAGAGGGAGAGAGATGAGGATAGTGGGAGAGGGAGTAATGTGAGGACGGGGTGCAGTGGAGAAACGGAGAAGGCATGGGAAGGATGGAGTGAGGAGGAGGAGGCATAGAGGAGTAAAGGGGAGGATTACGAAGGGAGGGAAGGCAGGCGGTGAGGGAATCTAGAGGGGGTAGGGGTAGACGAACGGACCGACGCTCGGGCGACCGGGCGTCGTTTGACCGAGCCGCTAAGCCCTCTTCCGGCGAGATAGCAGTCCAATTACTCGGTCGCCATGGCAACGCGAAATCGCTCGAATTACGGACCGTAATGAGGACTGACGGGCACCGACGACGACGGGCGTAGCAGACGACGAGAGGCGCAGCGGCAAACGACGGGCGCCCGCGCGCGCGGCACCCTCTCGCGCGCGCGCGAAAGATGAGACTGAAGCGGACGAGATATCGCGTGACTTGGCACGCCGCCGACAGACCCGTCGTTATGCGAGGGAAGGGATGAAGTGGGAAGGGAAGGGAAGGGAAGGGAGGGAAGGGGATAGGGGATGGGTGAGTGGAAGGGGGTTGGGGGCGTTTGCGTCGTCGTTAATAATGCTGGCGTCTTTCATCCGGTCGACGACGCTGGAAAAACGCGAAGGACGTCGATGGCGTCGCTTCCGGTTGGAGGGAAGGAGGGAGGGAGGGAAAAGGAGGGAGGGAGGGTGGGAGGAGGGGAAGGAGGTTGGAGGTGGGCTATGGGGTTGGTTGGTTGGTGGAGGTGGGTGGGGCGGAGAGCTAGCGACGAGTGCGAGTGACAGGAAGATTTTGGGAAGAGGAGAGGATGAGAGGAAGAAGAGGAAGTGGATGAGGGGAGGGGAAAGAGGAGATGGAGGAGGAGAGGAGGAAGTCGTTGAGAGGAGGAATGAGGGAGGAAAGAGGGTGTCGAGTGTGAGAGTGAAGAGGAGGAGGAAGGAAAACGAAAGAGGAAGAGGAACACATTAAGAAAGGAATACAAAATTACAGCGAGGAAGACTTTGAGGAATAAAAGTTAAAGAAGATGACATTAAGTAAGTCTTTTAGACTGGAGGGGACAGAGGATGTGCAAAAAAGGTAAGTGGAGTAAGGAGGAGGAGGAGGAGGTGCAGGAGGAGGAGGAGGGAGAAGAAGAACAGGAACAAAAACAAGAAGACTAAGAACAAGAACAAGAGGAACAAGTACAAGAAGAACAAGAACAACAAGAACATGAACATGAAGCACAAAGACTACGAGACATGAAAACAAGAAGATAAATAAGAATACAATGAATAACAAGAGTGACGCGAACAAAAATTTCACCAGCGGAGGGGTACAGAGTCGGGGTGATGGAAAAGAAGAACCGCACAAGGCGGAGGAAGACAGAAGAAGAGGACAGATAAAGGGGGCGAAAAAAGAAGGGGGTTGAAAGCCGACCGATGAGAAATTACTTGGCATCTGGCGTCGTTAATGAGACGGAGGCTCTTTGCAACTCGATCGGCGACGATTTCGCCGTCATCATCATCGTCGTCGACCAGAGAGCGAGATATAATTGCGAGTATTAGGGTGGATTCTCCGCAGCCAAGACCGACCGACCGACGTTCGACGCTCGAGGCCATAATGGTGCGGACAAAGGGACCGATCGCCCGGCCACAGCGGGGATCGGTCGCGCCTTCCTCCCAGCCCTCCCTCCCGGCGGCGGCGCGAAATACGAGAACCGACAAGACACCTAATCCCTGGGGGCGCGCATTAAGCCCGCCGGCGACCGATACAAGTGGATTGGCCGAGACTCACGCCATCGCCCGCGTGCAGTCGGCTCGTTTTGGAGTCGGTTCCCGGCTGTGATGAGGAGAATAGCGTATTTGGTGCAGTAAGATTCGGTAAAGATGTCTTCAAGGGTGAGGGTGAGGTAGGGTGGAATTTAAGAATAATTATCGGAAATGTAAAATTGAGTGCAGCAAGTTATATGCCGAGGATAAGAAACATGAAGTCGCTAGTAGGCCTACTTCATACTCGTGGCTAGCTATCGGGTTAGCTGCATCATAAAACGCATTATTGTTGTTGTTATTGTTGTTGTTGTTATTATTATTATTATTATTATTATTATTATTATTATTATTATTATTATTATTATTATTATTATTATTTTTTTTATTATTATTACTTTATTGTTATCATCATAATCATCATAATCATCATCATCATCATCTTCTTCTTCTTCTGTTTCTTCCTCTTCTTCTTCTTCTTTTTTTTACTTTTTACTTTCCTCCTCCTCTTCTTTGTCTTAACAGAACAAACTTTGGATTCTCTCTGTGCCCTATCAGTATTAGACTCTAAGAACCTTTACCTCATTAATTCGCACAGATATTTAACCAGCATCCACTCAAAAACTTTAATTAAAACGCCTGACCATCTCACGCTACACAAACTTCTCCAGTTTCGACAGAACCCGGTTTCTTTTCGACGCCTACTTGATCCATCATGATCCGCCTCGATGCGATTGTCCCATCTCGCCCGTCGATGACAACGTGGTCGTTTGCCATCACGTGGAGCGTACGTAGAGTCGGTCGTTTGCTGAGCTCACGAAATTAGTCGGAGACCAACGAAGTCGCGTTTATTTGCCGACGTCGTTATGTTATTAGGACTCGTCGCAAGATGGCGTCGCTCGCAATCGATGACGCCGCTTCCGCCTCCAGACTTCCGGTAATCTGAGACCCGCCGCACGATATGGCGTCGTCGAATTATGCGGCGCTATTAGGAAGTTAGCGAGCGGGTGTGTAATAAACGTCCGCGCGATCAGATGCACAGGGGGTCGTTAAGGATTCGTCGATTTTCAGATTGGCGCAATATAAATTAGCATTAAAGCGGGAATGGCGAATGTTGTTGGAAAGCTCAGCCCGTGTTGCAAAGACGTCGTGGACCTGGGACAGCTGAATAGAACATAAAGGAGGTATATAAATCGTGCGCCACAAAAAGAGCACTCAAGCAGTGAGGAGGCGGATGGTGGTGTTTAATTTGCAATGGGAGGTTCACTAGGATTTATGACCAGAGGGGAAAGTGTGGCGAGAAATGTCGGTGCAGATTCATCAGGCTATACATGTATAACCAACGAAGATGATGATTACATACATAGGATCTAATCTAATCTAATCTATCTCATGTAATATAATCCAATCCAATCCAAATCTAATCCAAACTAATCTTATAAAATCCAATCCAGTCTAATCTAGATTAATCTAATCTAGTCTTATTTAGTCTAGTCGAATCTATAGCCAAAGCAGAGGATGATGACAGACATTGGATCTAATCTAATCTATCTCATGTAGTATAATCCAATCCAATCCAAATCTAATCCAAACTAATCCAATATAATCCAATCCGGACTAATCTAACCTAATCTTTAGTCTAAATCAAATCAGTCATAGTGCCTGCTTCAATTACTGCTAATATTGTCGGTTCATTAGGCGCCGTTGGTGCATTTGCGCCATGGATGTACCATCCATTCAGATCGCCACTCATCCATCACCGCTCATACCCTGTTATCAATCACGTATCACCATGGGCGTATTTAGGTGGGGCGTTTACGGGTTCAACCCCCCTCGAAATAAGTTTCCGAAAAAGTTTTCATATGCTTTTACATGCAAAATACCAAAAAACCTGGACTTTTGCGACGATTTTTAACGAAAACACACCCCCCGAAATCATAAAACACCCTCCGAAATTTTTTTATGGCTACGCCCATGCGTATCACCGTTCATACCTGTTACCAATTCTTACCATTCACCCATCATTGTTCATACTTGTATACCATCTCTAACTACTCATCTACCATATAGATCATGCCTCTTACTACATCTTACCATTCACCAATCATTGCTTATACTTCTTACCATCTCTAACCACTCACCTATCACCGTTCATACCTCTTACCACCTCTTACCACTCCCATCACAGTTCATACATCTAGCCACCTCTCACCACCCATCCATCACAGTTAATGCCTTTGCCATTCAATCTTCCATTATTGATCGGCTACATCTAAGCGCTCTTTCTTCCATGATCAACCTGACAGTGCGCCAAAGAATCTCCGACAATAGCTACAAATAAATTTGTCAATTGTACATGTACAGCTTGCACCTATAGTGCGAGTACCATAGACACGGCCATGTGTCTTAGAAGGTCAATCGCCATGCCGCCAATTATCCCTAGATAATTGGATTACCTAGATAATTAGATTACCACCGTAATGAGCTCTGTCACTCTATACTAGGAACCTGGAGGGATATTTCTATAGGGCAATTGTTCTGTGAGCAATGCAATATGCTTCAAGGCCCAACGGTCATTATATCGCCTTTATGAAGCCCACAAAAGCGAATTATTGTAGCATCATCAGCTACACATATATATATATATATATATATATATATATATATATTATAATGATGTCAATTAGCTGTTATAGAAAACTACACATATATATACTGTAGATATATATATATATATATTTTTTTGCACATAGAAATTATTATTGTGCGTATATTCCAGCTGAGGATCAAGCATCTACTTCCATGCATGCACGTACGAAGTATATTTGAGCATATGAAGGTCATATATTTATATATATATCATTACATGTTAAAATTTAATATTTATACTTGAATGTACATATATTTAGATTGCACCCATATATATTTATATGCATATATGGGCATATATATGTGTATATATATTTTTATGGATCTTTATATATGAATTTCTCTATTATATTTCAGTGCTAAGTTAGTTAAAGGCTCAATTGTCTCATATAATTTATATATATATATGTGTGTGTGTGTGTGTGTGTGTGTGTGTGTGTGTGTGTGTGTGCGTGCGTGCGTGCGTGCGTGTGTGTGTGTGCCGAGATATGCACCCATTTACCCCGGAAGTACAGTACGTACGATTATTAGTTCAGTATATATATGGTTCATGGAACATATCTATGGGTCAATAGAATGTCCCAGAAGACCTCCAAGGCTTAAACGAGAGTGCACGAGGCAAATTGCTACGTCATATGAAAATGGACGAACAGGCGGATGACTAATGGTAACGCTGACGGCCTTCAGGGAACCGTTTGGGGATCGAAGCCCAGTGCAGATCTGCCGAAAATGGGCTATATAAATGCGCGCTGTTTATGCAACGCCGTTTCGATGCCACGCCATTACGCAATTGCATGTTCAGATGTTGAGATTACTAAGTTGGCATTATTCAGGAGGCGGAAATGCTTAAATGTGTAGGTATCGATGGCAATGAATTTATATAGCGCCATCTCTTTATTTCTCTGTGAGACACGGTGACCGATTGTATGTATGTATGCATGTATGTATGTATGTATGTATGTATGCATGTATGTATGTATGAGCACTTGTTATAGCGCCCCTACCAGATTCCTATTCAGAGGCGCTCCCGACTACTGCGCGGACACTGAATCGGCGTTTAACGCCGAAGCACATGAGCAATTGCGAGTGAAGGTCTTGACCAGGGTCCCTACGCGGCGGCTTGAGGTGGATTCGAACCCACAACCCTCCGGTTCTTTAGGCACCGAACATGAGACACGGTGGCCGATTGGTTAGAGCGCTCGCCTGTAACGCGAAGAGTACGGGTTCGATCCTCTTTCCCTGAGACGGTTACTGTGTATACGTACGTTGAGCAAGTCCTTCACTCACCAATGCTCAGTGCCATCGATTGATGCTTCGTCATTAGATAGTGATGCTTGATAAATTCAAAATAATAAAATATACAAATGGATGCTGTCTTGTCACCTGCCATGGCCGATTGCAGAATAAAATTCAGGTGCCGAGAATCCTTATAATTCTTTATGGTAATAGATTTGACATTTTTAATAGCACCCAGTCAGTTATCAAACAGTTCGAATCCATGGCTGTGTCTATCTCTCTAATCCAACCTTAATATGGAGTTGTAAATCTTGCATTACACTTCATATGTTACATTGAATTTGTATATGAGTTACATTACATTACACGTCTTGAACGGAAACTAAATAAATCATCCTTTACTTTACATGTCAAGTGCACATGCAATGGACCGTAACCGATTTTTAATCAGTTATGCGTCGTTCCATGATTCCGGGGTCACTCGGTACAACAGTCTGAACTGCGCCCACCCCTAGTAGCTGCATGTGTATCACTGTCTCTGTCTGTCTGTCTGTCTCTCTGTCTGTCTGGGTCTCTGTCTGTCTGTCTATCTGGTTGTCTGCTCTTCTCTCTGTCTGTTTGTCTACCTGGAGGTCTGTCCTCCGGTCTGTCTGACTGTCTCTATCCGTCAGTCTGTCCGCCATTCTGTCTATCTCTCTGTCTGATCATCTGTCTCTCTGAGAGTCTGTCTGACTGTCTGTCTGCCCATCTGTCTGTCTCTCTGTCTGCTTGCCTGTCGGTCTGTCTACCGTCTGTCTCTCTCTGCTTGTAAACTTATAGGTCTGCCTGTCTGTCTGTCTTTCTTTTTCCCCTTATTTATATCTGTCTATCCATTCCCACGACTGCATGGATCCGTCCATCCGTCCATCCCTCTGTCTATACCTTATCAGCAGGAGTGTCTGCTTGAACCGAACCGGAAGGGCGTCTGTGTGTCCAGGAGGGATAGCGTCGAATGTGTCCCGCGAGAGGGCGCTACTCCTCCATCCGATTGTCGGAGACCAATTATAGGTCGAGCGGTGACGGATGAGGCGAAGGAAGGCAGAGCGTGCGTTGAAGAACAGGCCAATGATATCTCAACTCAACCGTTGCGGGAAAACCAGTGAAATGGAAATTCTGTTCAGTGACGTGAAACATTCGTTGATGTAATCATAATGGGAGGAACATCTGTGAATGTGCGGAGCGTTTCTGAATGCAATGTGTGAAGTATCTGTAAATGGGCGTATAGTTTGTGAGTGCGATGTGTGGAGCAGTGGACATTACCATCACCCCGTAGCCAACCAAACCAAATCCAACACTACTATCAACATCATCAAGATCAGCACCAACAGGACAGCTGCACCATCACCTCCACCATCAGCCTATCAACAACTCCACCACCACAACCACCTCCAGCCTATCAACAAATCCCCCATCACCTCCGCCCCAACACACCTACCATCAGCCTATATCAACAACTCTGCCACCATCACAACCACCAGCCTATTAATAGCTCCACCCTCACCACAGCACACCATCACCACCATCACCACTACCACCACTACCACCACCATCATCATCATCTCACCACCACCACCACCACCACCACCACCACCATCATCATCACCACTACCACCATACCACCACCACCACCACCACCATCATCATCATCATCATCATCTCACCACCACCACCATCACCACTACCACCACCACCACCATCATCACCACCACCATACCACCACCACCACCATCATCATCATTATCTCACCACCACCACCATCATCACCACTACCACCACCACCACCACCATCACAATCACCACCACCACCACCATCACCACCACCACACCACCACCGCCACCACCACCATCACCACCACCACACCACCACACCACCACCACCACCTCCACCAATACGACATCGCACAGAAGAGAGCGGGTAAATAATTGTTTTCTGCTCAACCACCACAAATGATTTATTCCGCAATCTTTGTTAATTTCCTCCGTTCGTCCGCAACTTCTCCGGAATGCCAATTGCACGCTACCACCACCACCACCACCACCACCACCACCACCACCACCACCACCACCGTCACCACCACCACCACCACCACCGTCATCTACCTCCATCTCTCGACCGCTTGACGTCCAACGAACACACACCACCGTCGGACTATTCTTCGGCGCCGGGCTCGGTGTATTCTTCCGCGGCGATCTTAATGGCCGACCGAATGGCGCACGGCTACTAATTCAATCGGCGTTTTATCTCGGAGAGAGAATGGCGCACGCATTAACGTTGCGCTTTGACGAAATTGTCCACTGTCCCTGGAGACAGCGCGGTTGACGAGACGTGTAATTGTCTAGATTGGTCCGAATGACAGGCCGCTGTCGCCAATTAGGAGCGGGAATTATTGTGGCCAAGTGAAGCGGTTCTATACGTCGATATACATACGCGGATTAATCATATTTGTTGAGTATTTTCGAGGAGAGCCTCGTGCATCGATTGAGGTCATAATAGAACGCATGCGATGCCATTAAGTCCCGTGTGGCGGAAGGTTGTTCGAACGGCTGCATTGAGTTTCCGCGTAGACACAGAAGCTGCATAGTAAATACGGCTTTGGTCTCGACCTGTTTTGTTGATTGGCCGCCTATCAATCATCGCACGATCTCACTAAGAGGGAAGTCATCCGTGGAGGAGAGTATTTTGTTGGATCCGCATTGATTTCTTTCTGCCGGAACTCTGCATCTTTTCATTTCTTTTGTCGTCCGAATTCTCGAATGCTTCGACACGCTCCTGTGGCTTCCAATTCAGTGTGATTTTCGTTAACGATAACGATAACGAAAATGTTCGTTAACGAAAATAAAATGATTTCGTTAACGATAACTATAACTATAACTAAAAAATATCATTAACTATAACTATAACTATAACGAAAATAACACTAACGAAAATTCATCTTTATTTTCGTTAATACAAAAAATAAAAATAGGAAGTGCAATATGGACGATACGACATAAATGAGAACGAAAAATGCGAAATTTTTATTGTGAAATTTGTCAGTTACTTTGGAAACTCGTGTATTGATGAAGCTGAATGTACCCATGCTTCAAAGGTTTTCATAGCTCTGAGTAAATTGTGAAACAGCGTATTAATACGCACAATTTTGCTTATAGACTTAATTATTGTAACTAAGTAGTAACTAAAATTAACTAAAATAAAAATCCATTAACTATAACTATAACTATAACTAAAAAATAATACTAACTATAACTATAACTATAACTAAAATAAAAAATCATTAACTATAACTATAACTATAACTAAAATAAAACCTGTAAGGAAAATCACACTGTTCCAATTCCATGTCTCTGTATTGATTAATCATTTTGCTGTTGCGTGTGTGCTAACGCTGTTGCTATGACTAATAAGACTTGTTGATCTGGCTAATACAATCTATTATCTGGTAATCTGACTGATGTAGTCTTTGGCCCAAGTGAATCTAGAATCAAAGAGACAAAGACTGCATTAACTGCTACATCTTTCTCTTCTGTGGGACACGTTTGCACGATTGGTTATAGCGCTCGCCTTGTAACGCAGAGAGTACGGGTTCAAACCTCTCCTGAGACGGTAGCTGTGTAGGGACCTTGAGTAAGTCCTTCATTCACAGTTTTTCAGCGACATTGATTCTAGTAGTAGGTGGTGGTGGTGGAAGTAGTAATAGTAGCTTCAATAGCTAGTATAGTAGCCGTAGACTACTACTACCAATAATGATGATGATGATGATGATGATGATGATGATGATGATGATGATGATGATGATGATGATGATGATGATGATGATGATGATGATGATGATGATGATGATGATGATGATGATGATGATGATGATGATGATGATGATGATGATGATGATGATGATGATGATGATGATGATGATAATAATAATAATAATAATAATAATAATAATAATAATAACAATAATAATAATAATAATAATAATAATAATAATAATAATCCTTGATAATGATAAAAAATTTAATTAAAAAAAATAATATTATTAATAATAATAATAATAATAATAATAATAATAATAATAATAATAATAATAATAATAATAATAATAACAATAACAATAACAATAATAATAACAATAATAAACTTTGAGAACCACTGGCCTAGATAATTTTAGTTTTTTATATGATTAATTAAATACAAAACACTCCTCTCCTTTCCTCTCCTGTCCCACCCGCTGTATAGCTAATCTTGAGGATTAATCGCCAGATGGTCATGCTAGTCCATAGCTCTAGCCTCACCCTGTTTTTATCTGATAGCTTATGAAGTCTTTGCTTATCATAAAAAGATGCAAGGTCGCTGTAGCAAAAAGATACAACTTTAATGTCGACCTAAAGCCCTCTGCCGAATAGCAGACGAAAATGCCAAGACTTCTTGACTGCTGCAGTGCATCGCATGGATAGCCAAGCTCCATCCGATTGGTCAGAATTTTAAGCCAATCAGGATCGAGGTTCCTCGGACAATGGTCAGCCCGTGTGCAGCTTGCCAACGGAGTCAGAGGGTGTAGGGAAGGGTGGGAGAAGGAGGGGGCAGGAGGAGGAAAGGAAACTGAGGAGGTGAGGAAGAATGAGGATGGCAGCAGAGACTAAGTCGCTTTCGATGTTTCATTTCAACGGACAAGCAGAGGGAAATAATCTAGAAATCGTTTCTAATAATATTCTTATCATCCACGGACGCGGTGTTTATCGAAGCAGCCCAGCGGATAAACCTTTCTGTCTGTCTGTATGTATGCATGTCTGTCTGTATGTATGGCTGTCTGTCTGTCTGTATGCCTGTCTGTCTATGCCTGTATGCCTGTCTGTCTGTATGTCTGTATGGGAGCATGTCGGTCTGTATGTCTGTCTGTATGTATGTCTTTGTGCATGTCTGTCTGTCTGTTGGTATGTATTTCTGCATGTCTGCCTCTGCCTGACTGTTTGGTTGTCTGTCTGCATTCCTATCTTTCAAGCTGTCTGCCTTCTTAGCTGCTCACCAGTCTGACTGTTTCTATGCCTGTCTGTCTGTTTGTCTGTCTGCCTGCCAGTTAGTCTAGCATAAGTTCTCTCTGTCGCTGTCTTTCAATCTCTCCTTCTCTTCCCCTCTATCTCAGTCTGTATATTCTGTATGTCTGCCCCTCTGTCACTGTCTTCTACTCTCTCCCTCTGTTTGTCTCTTTGTATATTTGCTTGTGTGTGTTTTTGTGCGCACGTGTGTGGACGCAATTATGAAACCTAATATGATTGGCAGCTGTGTTGAGACGAGAGACGGTCGTAGCTTCCTCCAATCGATCCCGACTTCTAGTCATCTTCCGGGAAGGAAAGATTACTATCCGTCCTTCCAAAGCATCCATGCATGTGTACAGGTCTTCTCCTCTCGACTGCAGAGCCAGAAACAACGGCGGCAGATGCTATGGGTGCTGAGGCTGATCAGCGGCGGCTTCAATCAATCCGATTTCGACTCATTAGCCGCGATTATTTCCTTAATTAACCTCGGATAATGAATCGAATCAGAGTGGTGCAGAGGCGCAGAGGATCCTTCCTATAGATGTCAATGTCTTTCTGATAATGGCGCTATATAAGGTTCACCTCGTTCGCATTCAGCTGCACTGCACTACATTGCACTGCATTACTTAATGCGATTATTTAATGTAATCTAATGTTGTTTAGGCTTATTTGATGTGATCTAATAGATAATCTAATCTAACTAGCTCAATGCAGTCTAATGCAGTTCAATCCAATTCCATATTACTTAGTGTAGTCCTAAATCTAAATCTTTCTAATCCAATCCAACCCACTCTAACCCAATAGTTCTCCCCACTCCATTACCACCCAATACACTTCAATCCAATCCAACCCACTCTAACCCAATAGTTCTCCCCACTCCATTACCACCCAATACACTTCAATCCAATCCAACCCACTCTAACCCAATAGTTCTCCCCACTCCATTACCACCCAATACACTTCAATCCAATTCTAACTCAATAACTCCATTACCAGTTACACTTAATCCACTCCAACCCACTCTCAGTCCAATCCACTTACCACCCAATACACTTCAATCCAATCCAACCCACTAACCCAATAGTTCTCCCCATTCTAATCCACTTCAATCCAATCCCCTTCAAATCAATCTAATCCTCCTCAATCCAATCCATTTCAATCCGGTCCAATCCAGTTCACTCCACTTTCCAATCTAATCTAATTCTAATCTAATTTATAATGCCGTTCTCCCCACTCCATTACCACAATACACCAATCCAATCCAACCCACTCTAACCCAATAGTTCTCACTCCATTAACCCTTACATTTTGAATCCAATCCAGGACTCCACTCTAACCCAATAGTTCTCCCCACTCCCCTTCCATTACCACCCAATACACTTCAATCCAATCCAACCCACTCTAACCCAATAGTTCTCCCCACTCCATTACCACCCAATACACTTCAATCCAATCCAACCCACTCTAACCCAATAGTTCTCCCCACTCCATTACAGTCCAATACACTTCAATCCAATCCAAGAACTCTTCCAATCCTCTTTATCCTCGATCCCAATCCTAATCCATTCAGTTGTTCTAATCCACTCCAATCTACCTCAGTCCAATCCTTTATATATCGAATACACTTATATCCAATTTACTTTAGTCTAACCCACTTCAATCCAAACCACTTCAAACCAATCCAATCCGCCACAATCGGCTTCACTCCAATTCCCTCCACTCCAATTGACACCATTCCAATCTAATTTAATCTTATTTTATAATGCCTTTTTCGTGATGAACAAAGCCAATGTTGCCTTCAAATGAAACTGTTGTCAGAAACACTTAATTTCGGAGAAGTCAGTACTCCGAACGGAAGAAGATTATGCCTCTTTTCCATTTCCTCTTATTCCCTTCTTTCGAACACTTCTTCTTCTTCTTTTTCCTCTTGTTCTAATTCTTCCCTCATCTGTTTTCACTTATTTATTTCTTCTCCCTTTCTTGTTCCTATTCTTTGTTTTAGTACATTCTGCTTTCATTAGACCTCTTCCTCATCTTTATCCTCGATCCTTTTTCTTCGGCTTCTTCTTCTTCTTCATCTCCTGTGTCTTCCATTGCGTTTTCATCTTCCTCCGTCGCTCGCCTTCCTCTGTATCGAAGAAACCACGTCGCACAAAAACCCCAACCGGAAATTAACCAGCCGACATGCGCGCCGCAAACACACGCCGTCACTTCCGCTTCCCTTTCATCCACCTCATCATATCCGCCGCGGCCAAGGATTATTTACCGTGCGTCCGGCGAAATCCGGTTAGCGCTAATGACGTTGGGCTAGTTTTGGGCTACGCTTTCAAGGCAGTCGGGAGTCCTTAAGCAACCCGTGGAGCGACGGACGATAGAAGACAGCGCCGAGGCCAAGCCTTCCAGATACATCGCCTGCTATCAATTAGACGTGGAGCTACTCCGAGTCGGTTTTGCCACCGTCTCCCAAAGACAAATCGGATTTAGCCTCCGGAAGCCTTTGAAGTTGGCCCTGCCCGTTGAGCATCCTCCGGGAGTCCTGGATCATTCGTGGCTCCTGCCTCCATAGACGGTCGGCCGGACGCACAATGAACGTCCGGCTATGATCGATGACCGGGTTTGGACTGCGTGCTCGGACGGTCCGGCGTTCGAGAACGACCCCCTTCTCGTTCCCTTGATTAAGTCTCGCGGCTTCGGGGGATAAATATTCACACGCCGGTCGTGGATTTTCATTCCGTTCGGCGGCGCTGCCGAAATGTGCCTCGGCTGCTGCTCCGTTTGACGGATGACGTGTCGGCCGAACGCACGAGCCACTTACTCGCCGCTAGGGGCGGCACGCGACGAACACATGCAAATTTAAGACCGTCCCCTTTTGACGTGAAAGGGGAATGGTGGGGTGATGTCCACCGGGTGGCAATTTAAGACCATCTCATTCTTACGCAGAAGGGGAATGAGGGGTGAAGTCCGCTCGGTGGCAATTTAGGACAAGGTAATTACACCCTTGGCTGTGGTCGTGTACACGCGAGCGGCTGTTTTTGACCGCTGCAATTGGGGTTCGATTCCCCCAGCGTCTTCTGCAGTTGGAAAGGCTTTTCGGTTGTTTATTCACTGATGCTGAGTTGCATTCAGTGTCAACTCTTCATCCGTTTATTTAACGCAAAACTGTCGACAGCCACATTATTTTACTTACTTAATTCTATGATTACTATTATACCGATGCCTTCATGATGACGGTAGTGGTGGTGGTGGTCATCGTAATAGTGGTGCAGGTGATGATGATGATTATAGATGATGATGATGATGATGATGATGATGATGATGATGATGATGATGATGATGATGATGATGATGATGATGATGATGATGATGATGATGATGATGATGATGATGATGATGATGATGATGATGATGATGATGATGATGATGATGTCGTTGTGGTGGAACGAATAACTACGACAATGACGATTAAGTGATGATGAAGATGATGAGATGAAGACGACGAGTATGATAACGATAATGATGGCGATGATGATACCTGAACAAAGCAACAACAACAGCAACAGCGTATGACGTTTACGATCACATCACCCATATCGATCCAACGATAAACGCACAACTTCTAGGAATTTACGATATACCATCAAACTAAAAGCACTCCGATGTTACGAAATCCCAGATAACACTCTCACAGCGCGCCACAGATAAATGATTTCTGCATCGCCTGTCTTCCCAGGAACTCATTAAACCCCTAATACCGAAGTCGATGCCTAAACGCCGCGCTCTTTCCTCTAACCGCCTTTCGGAACAATTTCCATTTTTGTCTAAAGACCTGTCACCCGTTGCCGGCGTCTCCCATCTGCGATTCATTGTGCCCTATAATCCTGATAAGAAATCAGCCGCAGCTGCTGTTGCTGCATGCTCTCGCTGATGCTGCTTCATCCGGTTTTATTCTTAATCCGCCTCTGCCCGCGTAATAACCTTATCCGAACCCGTTCGTGCGTGAAGGCACATTCTTCCCTTAATGTAATCGCGCCATCGCCGTCCGAGACCGTCGTCGCGTCGCCTGTTGGGGCGGGCACTTTTCCATTTTCCGCCCCGCTGAGCCGACGGGAAGAGTGGGAAGCCAGGACGGGGAAGAGAGGGAAGCCAGTACGATGAATAAATGATATTTTGCCCCTTCTCTTTCTCCTGTCCTGGGGACGCGTTCTCCCACGCGATCCCCGGGAAGATCGATTCTCGCCCGAATCTTTTGTAGGGAATGACTGCCACCGACGACGGCTGAAGCAACACCGATAAGTGGTAATGGTTTCGCTTGCTCGCCATGTGTTTGCGTATTTGCATATGTGCATGGATGTGTGTATGGATGTGCGTGTTTGCTTGAACGTTTACGTGTTCGTGTGTGTGCTTGCGTTCGTATGTGTGTGTGTGTGCTTGCCTGTCTGTGTAAGTTTTCAGGAACATCTCTATCCGCTGTTGAGATATATCTACAGTAAAGATCTTGGTGGCGTATTTGATCGGCATGGTACAGGGAACGCATAAGCAAAGTGTCTAGGGTGGCAGAACGAACCCATTGTAGCTTACCGTCACTCTTTTATCGGATATATACCGTCATTTAGTGATGCAGAGATAAGCCATTGTAGCTTACCATCAGACTCTTTTGTCGGAATTACCGTCATTTAGTGCTATTGAGCGAAGCCACTGTAGCTTACCGTCACACTCTTTTATCGGAATTACCGTCATTTAGTGCTATTGAGCGAAGCCACTGTAGCTTACCGTCAGACTTTTTTATCGGAATTACCGTAATCGTGTTTTACTTTAGTAACTTCAGTAGCGCGCTTGGCCTGCACCCTAACGATTGACAGTTCGCGTCAGCTAAAGAGTACCCAAGTAAAAATACTGGGTCAGAAACATGTAAACGCTTGTTTTGGCTCGATCCTTTATTTATGTGTACGGCTCAAAAGATGAATTGCCTATATTCTGTGTCAGTAGACTTATATAGCGCTTGGCCTGCACCTAACGATTGACAGTTCGCGTCAGCTAAAGAGTCTACTATACCGTGGCTCGTCTTTTTTATCAGCACGATTGATAAAAAGTTATAAGGTTATGCTTGTTTTGAGTTTCAGACTCAGATTCAATGATATTGTTGTACGGCTCAGGAGTATTTATATACATATATGCCGGTGGTGTCTCAGACTTATATGTGCCATTGGATGACAACTTCGAATCTACCTCAGTCACTGCGTATATCGCGAACAAGTTGCTCACCCACTAAACAGTCTACGAGCAAGGCACTCGTCTTTTTTATCAGCACGGATTGATAAAAAGTTATAAGGTTATGCTTGTTTTGAGTTTCAGACTCAGATTCAATGATACAGGCACATAACAGGAGTATTTATATGCCATATATTTGCCTATAATATTATGGTATGTATAAGTTTCTTGCTTATATATATAGCATATAGTATATATATATATATACATAAGTGTAATATATATATATATATATATATATATATATATATATATATATATATCAATCAATCAATCAATCAATCAACATGTTTATTTTGCAACCAAATTAACAAAATCATCAGGTTTACATATAAATTTCAACACGGCTACAAAAAAGGAGGCCCTAAAGGGATAAAGAATCCCGCTAAGTAGGGACACCAAATTACAGATTACATTAGAAAATTAATGGTGGCCTTTAAAGAAAGATTATAATTGAAAACATACTTGCAGTGACCAAGTGAATGTTAAAGTAAAAAACAGAAAAGAAACTAAATGAACCAAAAACAGGAAAACAAGAAAAGGAAATATATATATATATATATAATATATATACTATAGTACAACTAAAGGTCGTGTAAATATATACATATATATGTACATATATATATATAATTACATACATGTATATATAAAGGGCGACTGTCTGGAACTTGTCCACATTGATTGCCGCTAACGTTCTGTACCTTGCAACACAGTATTATTGTCGGCCATTTTAATGGACATAAATTCTGATGGACATAAGTTACTCGAGGTCAGATTAAGTCCAGCAACGCCGCGGAGGAGTCGATCTGAGCCTGAGCGGTCAGTCCGGACGCGGGTCATTGCGTGCGCCGCCATCATTCCTTGGACTGACCACTTCCGGTCATCGCCTTGGGTCATCATCGATAATGCGTCCTCTCCATACGGAGTCCGTCCGAACAGTGACGTCATTTATGGCCACTCCTCAATCAGAACGCAGTCATTTTAAATCCTGTCTTACGGCCATTTCTTTCGATAGGATCAAGAGGTCAAGGGGTCAGTAAGAGGTCAAGAGGTCACTGTGCTCGGGGTCATTATGGACGGCTTGACCTCTATACCCAGGGGCACCATATATCAAATGCCAAAGATTTAGTATCAGAATTTGATGTGATTTTCAGTGCGGCGTTGAGCATTCTGTAGCATATTTAAAATCTATATTGCGCCACTTGAAAGGCAATGTGGCTTCCGTTTAACGAGTCTTAACGACGCTGTGTCATAACGAAATTTATTGGCGTCGCCCTCCTTCTTTAGCCAAGCTTGAGACTGGCACCAAGCGAAAAAGACAGTGGTTGGAGTTAGTGATGCAGTTGGAAGGTAGTTACTGTCTCATAACGAAAATGATTTAAGTTGCTCTCCATTTTTGTTGCTTGGTAA
>JACEVL010001106.1:0-15000 GCA_020284085.1 Aporrectodea caliginosa
ACTGTTATGTAAAACGGTCCTGAATGGTTGGCTATACTTTTAAAAAGCGCTATACAAATATTTAACAAGCCAAAATCATGAACAGATGCAGTAAAAGAAGGGAATGCACGCCATAAAATTTTCTTACTTGTATGCAATACTTATTTTTCTCACTAACTTTCATACTTAGCTCTTAGGCTACTTGCATCAGTATAATTTCATGTTTTATCATACTTCCTTACTTAATTACCGATTGTTTTCGGTCGTTGAAATGACGATGAACAAATGTTTGTCATACGTTACGAGTAATTTCTTTTTCACGGGATCGGCTGCCGTTCAGTGCGGAACTGTTCCTCGTCATCTTCTCCAACATCTGCGTCTTGTTTTGTAGGATTTTCATCGTTCCCCCCCCCCGTCTTTTGAATATCTTTCTTCTTCTCCTGTATCGCCTTCTTCGACGTCTGCTCCATCCGACAGAAACTAATGGAATGTGGCCGAAACATTATAGAATAAAGGAAAATTACGTCATTTTGCGATGACGTCAATAAGAGGAAAAATAAGCTCAGGGGCCGTCCATAAATGACGTCACGCACCTAGGGGAGGGGGCCGGAAATTTGTGACGATGTGTGACATGGGGGGCATTTTCGCCGATCCAAGGTGAGTAGAGCAAAAAAATTCGGACTAGTCAGGGTAATTTATCGTTTTTGCTTTCTTAATAATAATATATACATGGCATTTCAATACCAATGCCCAAGATAACTGTCATTAATCCAACTTCTACTTAGGCAAGAAATATTTTTCATCAATCCAGCTTCTATTTAAGCAAGAATTATTTCTTCTTTAATCCATTTTCCATTTATGGAAGAATTGTTTTCATCAATCCAGCTTCTACTGAAGCAAGATGTATTGTCACCAATCCAGGTTCTATTTAAAGGTGTTCTATATAAAATAGTTTAGAGCGTTAAAACGATAAATTATCCCGATTAGTCCAAAAATATTTGCTGTACTCGCCTTGGATCGGCGATATGTGCACATGGGGTGGGGTCTGAGAGGTGTGACGTCACACCAGGTCTATGTAATTAAATTTAACAATTATTAACAACAATTTAATTTTAACAACAACAGCACTAATTGTGAGTATTAAATTTCATTATTTTTATATTATTTTAATGTATATGCATGGGCGTCCGCAGGGGGCGCAAGGGGGCGCATGTGCGCCCCCTGGATTTTGCGCATATTTGCAGAGACATTCTGATTATTTGTATATTATTATTACAACACGATTTTCGACGTGATTGTCGGAAAACACTAAATTCCTTAGGTAGTTATTTAAAATTAACACAGAAAGTGTAAGATTAATTAGTAAGCTAGTAGTGTACCGACCGTTAAAACACGGTACGCTCTACAAGTGGGACCTATTATATCTTTGCTTAGGCGTATTTAAAAAAATTAACGTAGAGTTCTCTCTTGGTAATATGGAAATTCATATTGTCAACCTCGAGACGGTGAAATGCCTTCAGTCGTATCGGCTAATTGGTATCGTATTCCTTGTGTTGTTTTAGCAGATCGCTTGCGAGATAACAGGTCTGGCTGGTGAACCTCGTAGTCAGGACGTTGTGTATGATATATGTACATTTTATGTATATATAAAATATATATAAACATATATAATTGACACTGGCTGGAGCGACTAAGTAATCAACTTCTTACCTTAGAAAGTTATATGCCACTAACACGTTCTGCCAGACTTTTAAAACATACCCCAATGGCTTCGGAACCAGTCCCAAGCCTGGATGAAAAAGGAATGCAAATCTATTGATCTTTGTTGTCGCACGGGTCGTTAAACTGAAATAATATTATTTCTACTACTACGCGGTGAGTCAGTTGGGCAGAATCACAGGAACGAAGAATACGAACACTTCTGATTAGGACAATTTCGTAGGAACTGTGAAGGTCGACTGCGTAATTGAGGGTCGAAAAAGCTGTGTAGGAACGGAACAGAAATTTCAGACAACAAAGACGGATTCATAGATAGAGTGATAAATCAGTTTGGACAAGAACCCAATTGTTATTTCAAGAATAAGGTCAGATTTCAGTCATCTAAAATTTATTATCACAATAGTTTTGACAATGAATGTCTATGAATTTTTTCTCATGTTGGGATCCGCGCCAGAGGATCGAGAGGTAGCCAGTGCCGAGGGAGCGATCGAGTGACGAGGGTGGTTGAAGATCGGTTGCTTTCGACACCCTACTGTGACCCTAGGCCTATTTACTCCCTGCGACAACTATTTAAAGGTTTGCGCCCCCCTAGAAAAATTTCTGCGGACGCCCATGTGTATATGGGCACCATTATTAATAATTTTCTAATTATTTCAACATTTGGTCTCCGTTAGATTTTAAAATATGCATGCTCTCCCTATTTGTTCCATGAAAGAGCATTTTGCTTCGCCAGGGAAAGTTGGTTTTAGGGGGGTCAGAGCTTTGTGACGTCATTTTCAAGGGGTGTTACTTTTTGTGACGAAGTGTAACGAGCGGGAGGGGGTTCAAAATCGGTCAAAATTGCGTGACGTCATTTATGGACGGCCCCTCGGACAGAGAGGGGTGTTATTATATAGAAATGTTTCTATATAATTTTTTATCGAGTGTTTAATAAACGTATTTAAATAACCGTTCTGCTTATGCAGTATTTAATACTACACGACAGGCACGTAGCGAGACTTAAATTCGAGAGGAGGCAACTTCACAGACCACTGGCAAAATCCTGGTCATTGAAGCCATTAGTCAATCGAAGTTCCAGTAGGCCCATAGGCGTAGCTACATGAAGGCAGGAGGCAATTGCCTCCTCTTGGTTTTTCCACATAGTGGAGTTTCAATTGATCAACGACGCAAATGACCAGGATTTTGGCAAGTTGCCTCCTCTTGAATTGAAGTGTCGTGTTTCGTTGTTAGGCGCCTATAGTTGTGTTCGAGGTGAAGTGGCAAAGTGGGAAAAAATGATCTAATGACTAAAAATGACTAAAAAAGGTCATCCGAGTTTATAAAGAAAGTCTTTAAAAAGGCGCCTGTGTTCGTTCGAGGTCATCGGATTTTTTAAAGAAAGTCTAAAGGAAGGTCATCGGAGTTTACAAAAGTATAAAGGTGTCATCGCCGGAGTTAAAAAATTTAATGTCTAAAAAAAGGTCTTTGGCACAGCTAAAGAAAAGGAGTCTAACAGCTGCACTTGCACGAAATTGGAGTAGGCCTACTCAATCTATTGAGTTCCTTCAAACTAGGCCAGGCTGCAATGCTGTAGGCCCTACAAAATTTTATTGTTTCTCGTAAAGAATTCTGCGGCATCATCTTCATCGTAAACATCTGCAGTCATTTGCATATATGACCATGGATGTTCGAAATTGTAAACGGATAATTGAAAGAGCTTAGGGAAAAATTTAATAAATTTGTAAACAATGTCCACGTTTTCGTAAGACAATTTCACACTATTTTCCAAGCTGCGCAGGAACAACCGCCACAAGTCACATGTTTTGGTTGAAGCTTGTCTATTGGTCACAGTTACAAATAATTGCCAGAGTCTATGAATAGATTTCCAATGGTGCTCGTGCTGCGATATTAGCTCTTTAAGCCTCTCCCTTTGTTAAAATAATGTTATAGCGCAATTCATAGTAACGAACGAGGTAACAAATATTACGTAAATTGTAACGAAGTAAAAGTACCGAAAATGGTTTAAATGTTACTTCGTTACAAGTAACTGATTACTTTTTTAAAATAGTAACTAGTTACTGATTACAGTTACTTGTTCAAAGTAACTTTAGTTACTTTTAGTTAGGCCTACCGCACACATTTTGCTAATTAAAGTCCAACATCGCTGTATCAGTCTATTAGCGTGTATTCAGCAGGGTAATAGATTAATAATATGAATAGGGCCTACCAATGCTCTACTGAAATGCCAGATTAAATAATGTAGGCCTAGGCCTAGAGGTTTCTATTGGCTTACAGCGGAAGAAGTAGCCTATCTGAAATTATTTCTTGCTAAAGTCAATTTAAAGTTAATAATATCACAGCCTAAACTAAGCGGTCATTCAACCGGTGCACGAGATGCTATTCCGGTATTAAACGACAGAAAAAAACTTCTTTAACAAATGGAAATGTGTCTAAAGGTCCACGGATTTTTTCATCTGCTAGGTAGGCCTGTTAGTTTCTGCATGCAAAATGACTAAAGCTTCAGGCAGCGCATAATAATGTTCCATGTTCACCAAATAAAGGATCGCAAAATATTACACGATGGCTATCATCGCAATTATTATTCGCGTACGCGATGCATCGATCTCAAACTCAATTTTCAAGTAACGAAAAAAAACTATTTTTATTTAGTTACCGTTACCTCGTAAAAGTAATCAGTTACTGTAACTAATTACTTTTTTTAAAGTAACTAGTTACTGTATTAGCACAGAGAAGAGTGGCGTCATTGGAAGTTGGATCCTGCTGAAGGGCAGAGAACTTAAAGAGAAGTTACTGTATTAGTTACCAAAAATAGTAGGCCCTAATTAGTTACAGTAACGCGTTACTAGTAACGAGTAGGCCTAACGCACAACACTGCGACATGCTTTGTTGGCTGCTATTAGCGCCGTGTATTGCAGGCTGTCTGTTCTGTTAGACTGTTAGTAGTTAAGATTTATGATTGTCTTCTGTCATATTATTTTGTGTTCTTGTGAATTGTTTCAATTGCATAATTGTACACTGTAACCGGTTGCGGTTTTTCAACCAGATTGTTTCAATAAACGAAAATATTATATTATATCTAATATATAAGTTGGCCAGATGAGGGAGGGTTTGTTCTCCCATTATAGGTGTGTGTGTGTGGGGGGGTGGGGGGGGGGGGGTAGACGCCACTGCTGTGGAATGACTGGCTTGGCTGCATGGTGCAGTCAGGTGCAAGACTTATTGACTCGTTATGTTATGTTATGGTGTTTTCGGTCCGTCTTTAGCGGCGTAAGTGGCCGAAGATGGCGGGATAGCGTCCACATACATTCAGGACCTTCCCATTGATAGGAAAAGTCCTATAGATGCAACATTTGCCGGAACTATACAAGATCGAGATTGATGGATGGATCATGGATACATGGCCGGATTAAGACTTCCGGGGCCCTAAGCCAAGAGCCGGATTAAGACATCCGGGGTCCTAACCCCAAACATTGGCGTCCGGAGGGGGAAGGGAGCACTTGCGCCCCGGATTTTGCAAATATTTAAAAAATTACTTATCATCTTGGTTTTGAAAAGTGTAAAATATATAAAAACATTGAAGGTTTTCCAATGAATTCGCTATCCTTTGAAGAGATGGCGACCATGGCGGATGGCGGATTGCTGCGGGCAGTAATCCAGAACGAGTTCCACGTTCTACGTGGCCTGTTCCCTCCTGTGGCCGAGAGACGCTACAACCTTCGGCCCAGACGGCACCCGTTTGAGCTGCCCCTCAAAGACAATAAAAACTTCATACCTAGAGTCCTCTATGCTTGTGTTCAATGACTATGTCCATTCCTTATTTGAACATTAAGGTCAACAATCTAATGAGTAAAACAAGCACCTATTATTCTCTATAAACTCTTTGACATTGTAACTGATTGCGGTGTGCCAATTAGAGTTGTCTTTCTCAATAAACGAATATAATTATTAACAGTTTTGTGTTTGAAATAAACGTTCAGAAATAGCTGAAAACGGATCCCAGAAAGCGAACAACTGGCTCCATATCATATCCCATCTTCCAAAAGCATTGGCGGCTATTGGGATCCGCGCCATACCCTAATTGCGGTGGTGAGTACTGGTGGTGACGTGATAGGTTGCTTTCAGCACCCTCGTTATTCCCCGTCCCAACAGTTCAAAACTGTGACCCTCTAAAAGAATTCTTTGCCCCCCCTGAAAAATTCCTGCAGACGCCCGTAATTACGTTCCGTATAAATACTAAATTTAGGTAATTTCAGAATTTCACCCGCTTGCGCCCGGTCATCGTGTCAACAATGTGCCTATTAGGCTATATGGTCGATAGAGAGTGGGAAATATTACAGTTGCGCTTTGAGCCTTTGACGTCTGCCGTCATACTGTTGCTAGGCGCAGAGTGTGAATCTGCAACTAGGGTCAGTATTCAATAAGTAGTAGGGGAAGGGCTTCTAATATGGGCCCCCTAAGAAACTTTTCCTATTTAATAGCATAGAAGCAATTAAACGTGTAGTTTATTTATTCCATGCATTACTTGGCATGAGTTGTTGCCAAATATGAAGGAATTATTCCTTAATCTGTGCAAATAAATTTTTAACGAATTTTTTTCAAAATACGGAAAATGGCTCATATTACACGACCGGGTGTGTAATATGAGCCACCATTTTAAAGATGGAATTGCAATGTTTCCGTGCCGCAGACTAATATTAAAACAGTAAAAAACGATTTTCTGAGATTAAACTTACTAGGATAACCATTAAGAAACAATTTGGCCTATGCCTAATGTAAACAACACTGAGAACCGGTTACATGGAAAAAATAGCCATAACGGCCTATTTCTACTGTCACATTCCATAAAGATATGGCCCATATTACACATTCGATCACAGGACCGTATTACAAAAATGGTGTGCTTCGGGGAAATCTGTTATAGCGTGATCGACGAATGTATTACAGATCAACAAAGTTGTGTTTTTATATAATAAAGAAATTGTCTATCTTCTGAAACATCAGGGCATACCATAGATGAAATCCTAAACTATATAACACTTGTTGAAGTTCAGCAAGTCTTATAAGCAACATGTACCAAAACATAAACGTTGATGTTTTTCGGGCAGAAGTTATTAGTAAAGGGACACATCCAGAACAGGAAGTTGAAATCAGTATACGGATGGTTTCGCAATGTAAGAGCTCTCCACAGACATGATAGGTGGGAAATACAGTCGAGGCCCATATTACACAGTGGCCCATATTACAAGCCTTTCCCCTAACTAAAACTTACTAGGGTAAACCCGTAGTTTAGGTTGCTAAATTATTTTATATCGTCAAATTAAAATGGAGCTGGATTGATGAAAAAAATCGTTTCCCTAATTGGAAGTGGGATTGATGAAACCATTTGTGTATTTAAATAGAAGTTGGATTGGTGGAAATAATTTTAACCGTAGGGCCTAAATAGAAGCTGGATAGATGAAACAAAGTTTTTGATGCAATAGAAGCTGGATTGAAGAAAATAATTGTTTCAGTAAGTAGAAGCTGGACCCAGGGCTTTTTTAAGGAATTTTAGAACTGCAATAACCTCTTTAAAAGTTGACGACCGGGGAGAGGGGTAGTCACGAAAAAAAGGGGGGGTGGTAACGACACTGTTCCTCAATTTTTCACTGCACAAAATTCCTTTTACAGTTGCACAAATTGATTTCCAACTGCACATTTTGTGTAGAACTGCACGCTAAAAAAGCCCTGGCTGGACCCATGAGAATAGTCCTTTGCCTAAATAAAAGTTCCATTGATGAAAAATATTTTTTCGTTAAATAGAAGTTGGGTCATTTTTTTTCATGAAATGGAAGCTGGAGTGATTAAAAAAATTTCTTCGTGAAATGTAAGCGGGATTGATGATAGTTATCATGGACATAGGTAGACTGCTTACTTACCAACGTGAAGTACGGCATTGAAGACATTCAAATAATTTAGCAACCTAAACTACGGGATTACCCTTACTAGCGCTAAATTATTCAAAATTATACAAAATTAGGAATTTGCTACAACAACTTGATTTAATTTCTCGGGATTTGGGGCCCCAAAACCTTGCGGGGCCCTAATTAAGCCATGGATGCCTTATCTGGCTTATGCCTGTATACTGTGTATAGGCCTAATCCGGCACTGCATGGATATAGATAGTTGTAGTTGTTGATGCAGGTCTATTCGGTCAGACGTTGTTGGAAATACACTATAATTATAGGACCCCGTGTCTCGATTGACAAGAGACTGGAGTCCACCCCGAGCTGGTATAGCCAGAGTTAACCTGCTGGATCTCTTCTCTTCTCTCTGCCTCCATCTGTCGCGTCTCCCGCCATATATATATATATATATATATATATATATATATATATATATATATATATTATATAATAGTTGTTATAACGATAAAAGTACCGTAAGACAGTAGGACCTAAGACTTTTTACCAGTCCAGTAGACAGACCTGCTTTCAATCAGAAGTAAACAGATAATTTAGTTTAGTGGAGCTGCAGTAGGGTGGCACACAGAGCAAAAAACACAATAAAAGAAAGAAAATTACACAAAAATTGTAATGCCTTTTAATGGCCACTTTTACATTTCACTAAAGGCAAATAGGCCTACATAATATACTGAATTAGATGTAATAAAAAATTATTGGACATATTTAGTTAAACATGATTTTGCTTAATTATTGCACAATATATAACATTATGACATCAAGGCCTATATCAAAATTATATAATTACAGAATACAGAAAGACAATCACAATAGAAACAAAACGTGCAAAAATTAAATCATAAGCAGTATAGAAACAAAATGTTTATATTGCCAAATTGATGTTTGAACAATTGTGTTGGCACATTTACACAACATCTATGTCTGCTAATAGATAAAAATCATTATATTAATCAGCATTTGTTATATGAACATAGTTGGCACAATGCATTATGAGGAAAAGTGAATCTGAAAAATTTCAGAACCTGATTTTCAGACTTTACTATTAACGAAGTCCTTACTGCATTTGATTTCAGTTTAGCAAATGTTCTTTGTATACTATACTCACGTCTTCTGCATTTCTCTCAGTGGAAGACTTTACAATATAAGTATTTACTAGTTTTGTGCAGTACGAATAATTATCATTACACCCTCGACATCTGCAGTCTGCAGACAGTTTTAACATTATTTAAATCTCTGAAATAAAATCATAAACTTCAAATTTCTAAAGCATTACTCTAAAGGTAAGCGCAGAGCACCAGCTTATTCACGAGCACTACGTCGTCGTATCAGTGGGGTTGCCCAGAGAGTGATGTTCAGTGCAGATGATTCTGGTTGCCATTGAGACCAGAGACAGGAGGAAGAGCAGCTGTTAAGACAGGTTTCTTTGAGGATGAGAAAGCTTTTGGGAGGCTTGGGAGGCACAGGATCTGATGGATTAGGGTAGGCAGGGTTGCCACGGATCCTGGAAAACCTGGAAAGTCATGGAATTAGACTTTGAAAAAATTAAGGCCTGGAAAACCTGAAAAAACAGGTGTTTTCCAAAGAAAGTCCTGGAAAGTCATAGAATTTGAAAATAGTTAGTTCATGGAAAGTCAAGAGAAATGGAAAAATCATTAATAGACATAATTTCTAATATTTTAAAATTTCGATAAATATTACATCGATAAAACAATTAGAAAGTAGGTCCTCTTTTGAGTAAAATGAGTCTTATAAGTCATGGAATAAGGTCATGGAATGTCGTGGATTTTTGTTTTAATAACCTTGCGGCAACACTGGGCAGAAATTCTTGAGGAGGTGATAGACTTCAATTTGGAGTGGAAAGCCTCTCCAGTAGGGTCACTAGGGTGATAAGGCAAATGACAGTAGGTGAAAACTTAACCCTTAAAGAAGGAACAAAACTGCCTATCACACTGTCGGCTGTACTTTGTCCCAACCTTCTTTTCCACTGCTATGTACTTACATTAATGGAAATCTGACAAAATTGTTTTCAGTCAATAAATTCTAAAACTTTCAAGATAAAAGTAAAAATGCAAAAATTGGTTGGTTCATAGCAAAAGCTTAAGTCAAAACATTTATATTGCAACATATTGCTCCTGTTCTTTGCAAAGACAATAACAGCTCTGACAGCTTGGTCCGTAAACACAACCAGAAAGATAAATTACATTCTTGCACTCATATAAAAGTAAATCAATCTGATCCAATCTGACGACTTATTATGCCACACAACATATTGATCATTAGTCGCTCTGAAGTGAGACTATATCCAGGCATTGGAACAGTATGGCGGCCTTTCACTATTTCAAAACACCAGCTGAAACAAAATAGACACTAAAACTTTAAAGCAAATTTGCAAACATCATGTCACAGTAGTATAATTACATTTGCAATAACAGCACTCCAACAACCAGAAAACAATACAAAAAACAGGACTGGAACTGTGGACAAGGGCAAATACAGTAGTAAATTGCCATCACACCATACACTAACACGAACAATTGCAGGTACAATCAAACAAACAAACCAATAAAATGTATCAGGTAAAAATGCCTGCACAAAGGAATAAATCTATGCTACATTACAGTCCCCCACAACTAAAATTAATCATGGACATTATACAATGTATACATAGTTGGTTGCGCGCTTTATCTAGACGAATGTTCTGAGAAATAAGGATGCTATCTAGCAAATGATATTGGAACAAAAAGGCAAAATGGTATGCTGGGGTTAAATTCTCACAAATGATAAAGTTTTTGGCAATTATTTTTGTAGAGTGACAAGGGAAATTAGGAATTCAATTTTACCAGAAGAAACGTTTTTGCCAAACTAGTGCACTGATCAGGGCCGGATTAAGACTTTCGGGGGCCCTAAGCCAAGAGCCGGGTTAAGACATCCGGGGCCCTAACCCCAAAGCCATGCATAAATATGTGTCTTTGAATACAAAGTTCGATCCGTACATAAGCGATTTGTTTCCTAATGAAATATTGGCTAAATAGTAACACAAGCATTTACCATTGTCAGTCTGTCAATTAGGACCTTGATACAATCTGATTTTAGATTTCCTGATAGTTGGGGGCCCTCAAAACGTTGCGGGGCCCTAAGCCATGGCTTATTTCACTTATACGTTAATCCGGCCTGGCACTGATGCTCTGCATGAGAGAGCCTAGTAAACAGCTCCTCTGATGAGTCTCTCTTGAACTCGCGCTATATAAATTAGCATTAAAATTACAATTACGATTACAAAAGAAACAACTGAATACAAACTTCTGTTTGTAGGTCTTCCTGGATTCATTGACTCCTCTATAAATCCTTCGACCCAGTGGGCTTTGGTGTAATTCCATTGCTCTGTTCAAAAACGTGATCCACAATCGACTCCAGTATTTCTCGAACCATAGCCTCAATGTGCTGTTCATTAGCGGATTGACTAGCTGCCTCCCTTGTACCACCACGCCTATAAATACACAGAAGAACGTGTCGGAAAAAATGAAGCAAATACCAGAAGCAAAAGTATTTTTACACCAAATTTATATAGCACAACAACATGGGACTTTAGTTCTTCAGTTTCTGTCACTTGTACCCCATTAAGCTGCTTACCATAAGTTACACTTTTATCTTCATCATTCTTTTGGATCTATAAATGAAGATATATATGATATACAATTATACATGTCTGTGTACATACCACTGTACTACTGAATCGTGAAGGAGTTTTTTCATCGACTCTGTGCTTCCATCGGTCAGCTGGAGAATGAAGAGAGGATTTTCAGATTGTTTCTGCAAAAGAAGCATTTAGACCTTTTACTGGACATCCAAAAGGATGGAAGATAAAATTTTGATGTGAAAATTCACTCTAGCATACCAGCAAGCGGTACGGTGGTGTGTTTGGTGGCATGTTGTGTCTATAGTCCAATGATTGTGAGTCTGAGCATGCTGAGCAGACTGCATAATTATGCTGTACCAGTTGTTGAGTACAATTGTATTGGGCCTCAGATTAAGACTTAAGGAACATGCACACATAATGAGCACAATAAATAAATAATATTATGGAGCTTTCAACACTGGAATGCTTCATGTTGCTATTTTAATGTGACTAATCTTGAAAAGAACCAATTCTTTAAACTTACTATATAGATTATCATCATCATCATCATCAGGATCCATGGGCCGAAGGCCCGTAGGTGTCCAACGCTTGCATCAGATCCATGGGCCGAGGCCCGTTTGGAGTCCAATGCTTGCATTGGATTTCATACGTATTTTTTCTTTACGAACGGAGTATCTGCACCCATCCGTTCGACCTTCGCACTTCTCCCTTAAAGAGAGTTCCAGGCTTAGGACTGGCTCTGATATCCACTATCTTGTGGTATCAGAGGCGGCGATGCCGCCCACGTTTGCCAGCTTTTCAGGGTTCCTGCTGAGCCTGTCCACCTCGCGTAGCGCCCTAGGTGGTACTTCAGCCAAGACCTTCACCACTGATGGCATAGCCTCAGCAGGCACTCCCCTACTTACTGTTGCCACCCCCTCACCACGTTGAGGTGTGAGTCGGACTTTGGGAGGGGATTAATATAGATTATAGATAAGTTTAAATGAGAAAAAATGCCACCAAAGCTATAAGATACATATATACATCTAAGCAGAACTGTCTCTGACTACTGGCAATGCCATAAAAAAATCCAATATAAAACAATCATGCTAATAATCACAGCATTCATTGTCTTATAAACATGCTAGACAGCCATGCTCAAGCACTTCTGCTAGGTGCACTTCTGATAGGTCATTGGTCAACAAAACTAAGTCACTGTAAGAGTCACTTAACAAAATTGGTTTCATGAGATGCTATAAGTAATGCTCTTGACTGCACATATCAGTACATCCAGAGGGCCACTGCTAAAGGTATGGTACATGGAAGATATTTAATCCCGATCAAAAGATGTTGCATCACATACAATCTGCAACATGAGCTTCTTCTACTTTCCACAAGTCTGAAGACCTTTCTGTTCGACTGTAGTCTTGTGTAATCACTAATCAGGTCGGGAGCACCTCTGGTCAGTTTTCTTGAAGAGGGGCTACATAAATAAGCAATTACAATTACAAAATTACAGTTTTATAACCTGTTTAGGGGTGTAAATGCTCAGGAAGAGTTTTCCAAGACAGGAATTAATTGTCAGCATGGAATCGCTGGAAATGTTCAGCTTCTTCTGCTTGATCTGACAGCCAACGAAACCTAAACAGAAAAAAATCAGTTTATCTGCAGTCATCGTAAAATAAATCAAAATCTTTAAAGCACAACTCTCAAGCTAAGCATAGGGCACAATCTTAATCATAAGCACTGTGTCGTATCAGAGCACACGAGAGTGATGTCAGATGGAGTTCACAGTCCAGTTTATCAGAGAGAGGAGGAAGAGCAGCTGCTAAGGTTGGTTTTGTTGAGGACGAGAAAACTTCAAAGTCAGAACAAGGAAATCACATTGCAACTTATAAATGCACTTATTAAACAACAGGCAAATACAAATTCTGAAAAAACGATCAGGATTGAGGACTTACGGCTGCTATGAAAGCATGTACACTTATATTTATGGGAGGAACTAGGGTGGAATTTTCTTAATCTAATATTCTCTAAAGGCAGAGTCTCCTCAATATGTAACCAAGTTGGTGACCCAGAACTATCCTGTCCTTTCATTAAAGACTGTGCTCTACATGGTTCTTGGAATTATATCTGAAATGAGACATGAAATAGCTCACTTGGGTTTTTCTTATCTGTAGTCATGAACACCTTCTGTCCAGTGGTGACTGAATAGCCCGTTAGTTGGCCATCAACAACAACGAAGACGTATTGTGATCCTGTGATTCCAACTGACTCCGTAATCTGGACAGTCAACACATAATAGAACCACAAGCATCAATAACAAACTAAAACCAACCATCCACATCACCACCTTCCATCCACCTGTCATCCATCCACCATCCATCCATCCATCCATCCATCCATCCATCCATCCATCCATCCATCCATCCATCCATCCATCCATCCATCCATCCATCCATCCATCCATCCATCCATCCATCCATCCATCCATCCATCCATCCATCCATCCATCCATCCATCCATCCATCCATCCATTCATACATCCAATCCATCAATCCATCCATACATCCATCCATTCATCCAACCATCCATCCATAGCTCGCCTCCAAGATAACCTAATTAGATGCGCTCCCAGCCCAACTTCTGCGATAAAGAACAGTTTTCAAATTCTTGTAATAGACCTGTGTAGGCTATGCAGAGTCTCTAGGTAAAAGAACACGCAGATTCCCACTCATCAACCTGAAGGAAGATTACTCCACGTGGTCACTTACGTCATATGACACAATGTCCTTTTCAAGACAGCGCTGATAGAGACCGTCGTCTATGAGAATGATGTCCTGTCGAAAGTCCTTTAGTCTCATTTCACAAAGATCCAAAACAATTACAGTAATATGAGCCTCTACAAAGAAAACAACAGAACAATAGAAGCTCGTAATTTATTTACAGGAGGAAACACTCACAACCTTTGTTAAAATCTTTCTTTTCCTCTCGTTGAAAAATATGACATGCACTAACAGCTGACATTGGACAACACAAGTATAAATGAAACTGCTTAAAATTATTTGCAAAGGAAATGTTTACCACCTTCATTATGAATTGTTCTGTTTCCTCCAAGACAGAATAATGATGATTGCCACAAACATCATCATACACACAAACAGGTTCATAATTATTTACAGAAATAAATGTTTGCCACCTCCATTACAAATCTTTTCTTCTCTTGGACAGGACATGGACAAGTTACTGGTCACAAGTTGTTGCATATCGTAATGCAACTGATTTCATTTAATAGTATGTATAAGATATCAACATACTGCCTTAGAAAGGAGTTTATATAAGATCCCACTGCTTATGCATAACCACTTAGCTTGAAACACTTTCTTAGCTCCAGAAGACATGCACATAAAAGCCCTGTGTTGTGCAAACGATGCATGTTGGCACATTTTTGTTGTTGTCGTCAGCTCTCATCACATCAATGAGCAGCTCATGGCTGCTGTTAATGACACTGAAATCTGGCAAGTACAGCTTCTCAATGCAGCCCTTTTAAACCGAGAATAACCAAAACAGTTGCCCTAGGCCAAAGAGCATTGGTAAAGGAAATATCATTGATTGAAGCTGCCAGGGTTAACCATCAAACAGTATCTTACAGTATTTCTCCTGCTTTCTTCAGGCGGTGCTATACAAATGTTTTATAATTACCAACACAGCACAGCCTTATGGTAT
>JACEVL010001106.1:20000-240000 GCA_020284085.1 Aporrectodea caliginosa
TTGGGATAATTGACAACAGATGACAGTCTGTTGGCCTCAGATTCTTCATTGTTGTCTTGCTCATCAGAAGAGAAGAGCTGATCACTTAGATCGCATTTTAAAACATCATTACTGTCGACAACAATGCACACTGACGGCTGAAATGCAACAAAACTAAACAGTCAAGCTCTAACTTTAGGAAACAGCAGAAATATTTAACTTAAAACCATAGAAATAAAGGCACTTTAGACGAAGTTGTGATGCAGAGTGGTGCAGTGATTAGGACTGCAATGCACTGAAGTTGTGGGTTCAATTCCTTGGTCAGTAAAATGGAATAGTTATTTAACCATAATTGATCATTTATAACATGAATTAATTAATTACACAAATAAGTAAATACACATATAAACAATATCCTGTGACTAACTACTGCAAGACTGAAGGTCTACACTTTGACGTACTCCTAAGCAGCACCTTTCCTGTATCTGACATTTTTCCCTCTTACATATTCAGTTGACAATTTACTAGTCCATCTATTCTGGTAGAAATGAGGAAATTATTGCATACAAAAGGAGCCACATAAGAAGACTTAGATTAAGTCTTAGACTGTTGTCATTTAACTTGTAATAAAGAATGCACATAGTTATGATTACGATAGTTTCAATGTATATTACCTGAGAACCAAGAAGAGTCAAGCTTGGATGAAAAGCTGCCAGAACTGGTTTCATAGGAGTGTTGTGAGTACTCGTTTCAGCCAAAGGACCTGTCAGCAGTTATAAAGCAAGGTCAAACAGGTTCAAAATTTGGCTCATTTATCTGGAATTCAGGCTTAATCAGTGAAACTGAGATTAGTAAAGTTGCAATGATATCATAAAATCAAAATAAACTTGATCCAAAATAAAAATAACATCAATGCATAGGCTTTTGATTTTTGATTAAATTCCAAATTTGAATGCAACCAGTTCCTTTTTCTCACAATGTGATAATGAAAGCCAAAAGTCTTTATTTTGATGAACAGAACACAGCAGATAGAAAACATACAAAATAGGATTCTTCTTGCAATCTGGTAACTCTACAGCATTAACACTTAAGTTCCTGAAAAGTAGTGACAATCTTAAAAAGTGGTACAATTTGTTCTAGAGACCAAAACCTGGGCACCAAAAAGTTTAGGTCTTGGATGAGGAGCACATAACATATCATTTATGATATTCTCTTTCTGCAAAATGTTTAGAGAAAACAACCAACTGAAGAAAACACAGAAGCAGGAAGATTTTAATCCTGTAGCACAAAATAGTTCTTCCTCAACTCTGGGATTAACCTGGAGCAAACCTGTGTAAAACCAACCTGTGTAAAACTTAAAATCCTGAACAGCAGCATCGAGTTTAAAAAGTGGAACAAGTTGTTCTGGCGATCGAGCATCACGATCTGCCTGTGGACTTTGGCTTTTTTTATCCGAATGTAGTGACCAGACACTCAAAACTCCCTGAAATTTACATAAAAACAAACAATTTAAGAGCATTACCCACTTTGCTGAGTCTCCAATTTGACAAAAAAATTCCAATGATTGGCAACAGTAAAGTATGTAATTCAGATGTCAGTTCCATTCCCCTATAACAATACTTCAGATTTTGTTTATGATAATTTATGAATAACAAGTGGCTGACAGTGGCGTAGCAATGTCTTCCCGCAGCTATTCAGGAAATAAAGAGCTATTATGTTTTTAAAAAACAGTTAAAACTCTACTTGCTCTCAAGCTCTTAGCATAATGTGGTGACAATAATATTGACTTTGTGTATGTGTGTAAAGCATCCTAGAAGTAGCTTGCTACTGACGATGCTCTATAAATTGTCGTAATTACAATTACAATTACAATGGGTTGTGCAGGTTGTGCAAAGCACAAGGGCCCCCAGCGGTACAAGGGACCCCGGCGGTCAGATCGTCAGAATGGCTTTCCTTGCAGAATGCAATCAAATCAACTTAGCCAACTTAACTTGTTAGCTACATCGGTAAGAAAGTAGGCTGCGTCTCATGCTCCTCTGTGCAAGAGAGCTTGTGGATCGCGGTTCGCTTCCCGAAGGTGGCTTATTAAAAACCGAATTTTAAATTATTATAATGGGCAGCTGTTTGCCCAAGTGACCACCTTAACTTTCTTAAAGCATGAGCATGTCATTAATGACATCCTTTTGAGCAGGCATTTTAAGCTTTGATATATGAAAATTCTGATATAAACAAGAGAAGATTAAGAAAGGGACTCACAACATTTTCATATGGGAAAGAACCCCAAAAGTAAGATACATTTACAAAATGTGCCCTATAACATAAACAATTAAATGAATATATGAGTAAGTTAATCTGTAAATCATTTCATTACTTGGTCAGTCAGTCTAACATTAAATTATTTGCTCTAAGACCAACATACCGTTCATTGCCAATAAGGCAGAGCCAATTATAACACTACTGATAAATTTTAAATCTCCAAAACTAAAAACAAAACAAACTTTATCAGTGATAGAAATCAGTTTCAAAGAGTCCAGACTCCAAGACATGTTGATGACTTGACCTTCTTCCAATCCAACTCGAGTTCTGACTGGTTGCGGAGGAGTCAAGTTGAAGTCAATAACAAACAAATTTCCTATGACAAAACAGCAAAATTAATTATCTTTTTACAGATTGATCAAGAGATTCGATTTGGCCTTTAGCTTTGATATAAACTTTTGACAACATTAGTTTCGACAAAACTTTTATTTGACTCGAATGAAATTTTGGGTCTGGCCACTGTAGCTGTTGAGTGACCATAAAATTACTGGAAGAAACACCTGGTGATTACAATCCGAAATCTAAGAAATTTATTAGACAAAATTATCTAGAGGGAAAGGATTCATTCTTCTCCAGTAATGATGTTACAATAATGTGATAGTTGTGTTCACTGTACATCCAAAGAGTATCCACACCCAAATGTAGGTTCTTGAAATATGCTTTGCATTCAAAAAAACCTAGATGTGCAGGCACACGTACCAAGTGTAGTTCCCGCAGCCATGTAACGTCCACTGAAAGATGCTTTTGCTGCACTGATTCCAGGGCAGTTTTCTGTCAGAGGTAATGACAAACCATTCGGAACCATGCTCTGCAAAAGGATCTTATTGTTCACAATGAGATAATTATAATCGATAAGTGAATGAAAAAAGCTGCATCTTAAAACAGATGCCAAGTCAGTGCAGCATTAACCATTTGACAAGGAAATAACTTACAGTGCCATGATTCATTGTTTAGAGTTTTATTAATCATTATTCATTCATACAGTGGACTCTAAAAGAAGCATACTGTAGCAAAAAGAGTATGGGGTGAAAGGGTTAACTACTACTGCACACTGGCAATGTCAAACTGTTGTCTACTGCTTAAAATCCCACAGTGAGAAGATCAATATGTCAACAATTTTCAAATTGCCAGTTTAATTCTGAGACTTAAAAGAAAGCGACAGGCTTCCCTGATAGCAGTGTCTTTTGAGCCTACACTGGGTCCAGAGCTGGTCCAGCAGCTGCCCCAGGTCGCTCAAAGTGGGCTAGCTATGGCCAAAAAAATCTGATTTAGATATTTAGCTTGGAAGAGAACCTGAGTATGGTTAACGAAATAGTGCTTTCATATCTACAGAGCCCAGGTTTGCAAAGTTCAAATTTGTAACTTGGAAAGCATAAAGTTGGATATATTTAGCCAAGGTTTGGACAAGACAGCGGCCGAGCCCAGGACAAACAAATCTGAGTGCCTCTGATTGGTGCTCACTGTGAGAGGCGCTTTATAAATTTATAAATACAATACAATACAAATCTGCAGTTTGGCAGCGAATAAAATGCAGCCTAAAACAAGGTAAATAGACTTTCAAATCACTTTAGCTGATGGACTGTCTTCAGTCTGTGAAAAAGTGATTAAATCAACCATTCAAACTATCGCATATATAAATTGCAATTCTTACATTCCAGTATTCTGCCTCCCTCTGACGATAGACAGCCATCTTCTGTTTCCACGACTGTTCGGCATCGGATCTGTAGACCGTTGCCATGGATTTTGCATCAATCAGATCAAAAGGCATGAGGAGGTCAAAGTCTATGATTCTCACATCATCTGCATCAGACGCGCTGGATGAAACAATATTGCACATAAAGTTTTGCAATACAGTGAACAGTATTTTTAACCACTTTAGTCAGTCTTAGTGCCAAAAGTGAACCAAATTTTGAAGCTCCAGCATCTAATCATAACCCAATGTAAGGCTATACTTGGAAAAGTTTAAATAAAACATAATCTGAAACTTTGACAACACCAAATGTTTTAAAACTTTAACTTTTAAAAAGACTTATAAAATTATTTCTCAATGTTTCTGTCCAGTTCCAAAGACCTACCACTAAATAACTTTAGCAATATCCCGGTTTCCATCATCAATCTCCTTGCCTCTAAATTTCTTCCTGTTTAATTCTTGTGTTCCATTCATAATTCAGTAACTATTCACATAAGATCTTTTAAAGACTGCTCTTTAACATATTTCCTTCATATTTTCTTGAAATTTCCTTTATAGAAAGATGATTGCCTTTGAGGCATAAACGAGGAAATTTCCTTTACTGAATGTGAGTGCAAAGAAGTAATCTGCAGCAGAATTAACCTCTCATCTTTCCGTGGACACAGGTGAAGATGTTGGCTATGACTCCACAACTCAGATCTGCAAAATCAACAAAACAGCAATTCACATTGACTACAAAAGAAGCATGAGAAGGATAGAGATGCATTTTCCAAACTAAGCTATATATGTAAAATAACCAAACTAAACAGCTAGAGCAAATAATAATAAATATTAGACAGCAAGAGAAAATATTTCTCCTGTGGCACAGAGATGGGCACGATTAGTTAAATTGCAAATCGATTAGAATTAGAATTAGCTATATCTTGTGGCTAATCGATTCACATTAGAAACTTAGACAAACAGCTAATTGATTAACTAATCGATCAGTTAAATTGATAATCGATTAGAATTAGAATTAGCAACTAAATTTGCTAATCTATTAGAATTACATTTAGCTGTTTGTCTAACTGATTAGCTAATCGATAAGAATCTAAGCGATTAGTTACCCATCTCTGCTGTGGCATAAATCAAAAGATAGGAAAGATTGCATGTTGGGTAAGCCATATCATAGCTGAATGTAGAAGTTTGCACATGATTAGCCAAGAGATTTTGGAAATCAAAGTGACAAGAAGCACAACTGTTATGTATGTTTTCATAGCACAGTTTTTATAAGCCAGACTATTGCGCTTGTTTGACACTGTAACAGCCTTTAAATTAACTATAAGCAAAGCTGATTAATCGCGATCTGTTAATTCTGCAGAAAATCTTCACATATCAACCTTGTACCTGTGTTTAGTCCTGATTTTCTTCAAGTTGCTGAATTGTTTTGGAAGATCTTCTATAAACGTGTCAGAAGACAAAGATTTCACTTCACAGCCACTAAGGCTTGCTTTCTGCAAACCAATCATTTGAAAAAAAATGTATTACATATAACGATAATTTTCAACCTTAGATAATATGTTTGATCGCATTGTTGCCAAATGGTTGGTGACAGGAAGTGATGATGATGATGATGATGATGATGACCTGACACCAGAATTGGTAAGTATACTAAATGAATTACCTGAAAAATCTGCAAGAGACTTAACTCTATTCGATTATCGACAAAGTTTTGCAATTCAAGCATCTCTGCACAAACACTTTGACAAAGTTTTTGAGTTTCCTGTAACAAAAGTCACACAAAAAACAACATCTTTCAAGAAACTATTTACATCTTAACTACAGTATATCCAAGACTATACTGCTACACCATTCCTCAAGCAAAAACCTCTTTATAATTTTCCTACACTTGCTACTTTGTTCAGTCTAATCCCTTACCACTGGGAAAGATAAAAATGAAAGGATGAATGAATACCGTAAAATGAGATTTACATGCATAGACGTCAATATTTAAATCAGAGGCATGGTCAGTCACTAACGATGGATAGATGCCTTCTGAAACGTACATGTATGCCAGTTTGACAGTACACCAGAAACCAGGAAGGACCAGCAAAAGCAAAGATGTGATTTTGGGCCACACCAGTCGGCACGAGGGACAAAGAGATCAAGATGGCCTAGAGAACTGGAAGGACGAAGAGAAACAGCAGATGTGGGCTTGAGCATCAGATCACAAAAGGTACTTCGGAGTCCTTCCTTATCAAGAACTACATCATAATGAGGCTGTGGTATATTAAAGCCATCGTCAAAAGCTGAATCAAATCATGAATCCCTGTCCTTGACTATGTTATATTAGAACAGTGTTGTAATGGAGACTGCGGTATAAAAGAGTTCAGGTGTAGGCCTATGCGAACAACGGAAATCAAGACCCAAAACTTTATTTAGAGCCAAAGGTGAAACCTGCTCTCACCTCTAAAATGATTTCTTCCACAATCAGTTGAAGTACTTTCGAATTAGTCGGCATTTCGTGCAGCAGTCTGTCTCTTGTCTGAAGACTTCTTTTAGTCAAATAAATAACACAATATAGATAAAAAAAACTCATATGTGTTCTAATTGTTACCTGGTACTCTTGACCTACCAACATTCCAGTCTGCTTCCCACTCTAGCCTTTCTTTCTGCAGTTGGCTGGCCCTTTAGAAATTGATTCTGCACAGTTTTGATGCTCTGTCAGTTGAAGCCATTTGCATCATTAGAATGGCATCACAGAAGTAATTACAATCACTTACCAGTAACTTTGCTGGATATAAAAGGTTTAGAGATGTACTTAAGATGTACTCGATGTACTTAAACGATTATTGTATTGTATTGTACTTACTCCAAATGGTTTCACAGACAGTGCAACTATGAGGGCTACACTTAAAATTTTATTCATGCAAAAAAGCATACATAATGGTAAACTGCATCTATTAATTTATATAACATATTTTTAGAAAACCTCTCAAAGGTACTACAGTAATGGATCAAACAGTTAAATTTAAAGTATGTAAGTACATGAAAAATCTGCATTCAGCTGTCATCCATCATTCAACGAGTCTAACGACAATGGGACTGACCTCCCAATAACAGTCTATTATAACATTTAAATCATTTTCAACTTAATCCATATGTCTATGATCCATCCCTCCCTCCATCCATCCATCCATCCAGCCAGCCCTCCATCCATCCCTCCCTCCATCCATCCCTCCCTCCCTTCCTCCCTCCCTCCATCCATCCCTCCCTCCTCCCTACCTCCATCCCTCCCTCCATCCATCCATCCATCCATCCATCCATCCATCCATCCATCTATCCATCCATCATCCATCCATCCATCCATCCATCCATCAATCCATCCATCAATCCATCCCTAATTACAATCCCTCCCTTACCAGTAGCTCCTCCCTCCTCCCTCCCTCCCTATCCAGAGGTACCTCCCTCCCTCCAAATCCCTCCCTTCCATCCACAGTCCATCCATCCATCCATCCATCCATCCATCCATCCATTCCCTCCCTATGCCTCATGCAATCCATCCATCCATCCATCCATATCCATCCATCCATCCATCAAACTGCATCCCTCCCTCCCTCCATCCTCCTCCCTATATAACACATTTTTCCATCCATCCAATCCATCCATCCATCATCCATCCAGGCACTACAGTAATCCATCATCCATCCTCCCTCAGTCCATCCATCCATCCATCCATCCATCCATCCATCCATCCATCCATCCGTCCATCCATGATCTATCATCCATTCACCCATCCATCATCCATCCATTCAATCGATCCATCTAATGACAATCCCTCCACTCCATCCTCATCCAATAATCAGTCTATTATCCTCCCTCCCTCCCTCCCTCCTCCCTCCCTCCCTCCCTCCCTCCTCCCTCCCTCCCTCCATACCTCCCTCCCTCCATCCATCCATCCATCCATCCATCCATCCATCCTCCTCCCTCCCCATCCATCCCTCCATCCATCCATCCATCCATCCATCCATCCATCCATCCATCCATCCATCCATCCATCCATCCATCCATCCATCCATCCATCCATCCATCCATCCATCCATCCATCCATCCATCCAGTTAGTCTGCTAAACAACCATCCATCTATTCATCAAAACCACAAATTCACTAATAAACCAAACTTTGAAAATCACTTACGGAGAAGTACGAATTCTAGGACGTGGAGCAGCAACAATTTCCAAAACGCCATTTACTAATTCCTCCACCAATGGTCTTACCTAATTCAATATAATATTACATAAATTAAATCAAGCATAAATTCAGATTAATAAATTAAAATTTATAAATCAATATAATAGTACATAAATTCAAGATAAATTCAGATAAATAAATTAAAATGTATGATCTTACCTACTTCAATATAATATTACATAAATACATAATTTTACGTAAATTAACTCAATCATAAATTCAGGCCATGGTTTACCTATTCCATAGAATGTTACAAAAATAAGCTCAGATGAAAATAAATGAAATACAGAGAAGTTGCTTAATTTACAAGCAAACTTTGACACATCTGCACTGCAAGATGGGAGTGACAGTTTGGCATTTGCTGGATATGCATCAGTCTGTCAACTTTGCATGTAGTGTAAAGCAAACTGGAAACTTGCTCCTATGCCATGCAACACATACAATTCAAAGTACGAATTTCAGTAGTCCAACAGCAGTAGTATTCAAACAAAGTCCCTAGCCTACCCAAAAGCTGCAGTTGAATAACACAGACATGAACTATATACCAAGACACAGACATGATACTATTTTGCAATAACTTGTACCTGGATGCGGTGTGACAGAAATAATTCTGATATTACTAACTTATTCCAGACCGATGTTACTCCAGAGCATCCTGTTAATTTGTGGTTCCTTGTCTCATGCATCCAGCAAATGGAGTGATATGCATTTTCAACATTTGGGTACTCTACATAGAATAGAAGAAGAGCAGTACCTTAAGCTAGCCCTGAGACAGCGATGGGTATGAAGTGTTAGTGTCTTCATTTTCTTAGCCTTAGCATATGAGGGCGGGTGGCCAGCACTCTCCCTTGCCGTCTCATCTTCCAACCAACAGTGGACAGTCATTGTACTCATTTTAGCTGAGTTGGCTAGGGGCACAGGTGGAGCAGAATTCAGAACCCCTAACCTCTCGTTTGACACTCCTGCACACTAACCACTACACTATCAAGCACCTTACATGAAATAGCTGCCTTCTAAATCAACATCAACTATGAAAAAAAGTGATAAATAGCAATTCCTTTCCATACAGTAATATATATTTAAACCTTACCAGAAAATAATCCATCATCTGCCAAGGTTGAAAAGACTGTGGACCCCATTCGCCACAGTATGGCTTGCTTTGTTTAAGACGTTCTTGTTGAAATTCTTGCCTTCATTTAAATTGAAACAAATGATTTAGGACACATTTCATTTATACAAGAAATGTAATTCAATTTACAGTAAAATTTCAATATTTCGAACTTCTGTATTTTGAACTTCTAGTTATTCATTCATTCATTCATTTCCATACATATAGCGACCCTTCAAAAGCCTACTCAAAAGTACTCCCAGCCACGGCTAAACAGAAGTTTTAACTGTATTTATACATACATTTTGTCAATTTTGAGTAACCAGTGCTAACAAAATTTATATCTAAAATTCTTTTCTTTCTAACAATCTATGGAAAGAATAATTGCATTGCAACTCCTGTGGCAACATCAATTCAACCAGGGTAAGAAGAATTTTTTCTAAACATTTTAGTGCGGGCTGGTAACTCAGAAATCACATCACACACACCTGAGTCGGTTAATCCTGGCTCTTGATGCGGGAAGAGTGTTGCGTACGGAGGTAATGAAAGCATTAACGTCATGGTCATTTCGTGATGATGGTAATCTCAAACTATCCACCTTCTGGGAAAGACTGGAAACATTCCTTGAGCCTTCCAATGCCAAAAGGCTAACTCTTTCTGTAACAGAAGCATCATCTTCATTGTCACCGTTGCCATTACCACCTACACCACTGCCACCACCACCGCCATTGTCACCACCATCATCACCTTAATCAGAACAACACTAACAAAGAACGTATACTAAAATGCATGGAAACTAATCCCTCTCATCATTAAAGGGTTAATGTAAAGAAATATCATTTTCAAAACCTCTGAAAAGAGTTCTTTGTTATCCAAGTGATACTAAAGTTCATTAACAACAAGTTCATCTAAAAAATGTTCAGATTACTTGAATCTCAAGCAGAATTAAGAAATAAAACTATCCATTAACAACAAGTTCATACAAAAATATGGTCACATTGACACATTACTGGTATCTAAAGCAGACTAAAGAAATAAACTATAACTTAGGTTTGGATGAGGTAGACATAAGAAAACACAAGAATTATCGAGGAAAATAAGGACATGGTGAACTAGTCTATCAGAATGAACAAGCCAGCAACGCTGCAACAGCCATCTTGGCCGTTGCAACACCAAGTGTCATCATCATCTTCAGAAGCAGCATTATCTACAACTTTCTATAAACTGATCAGATACCAGAAGGTGAGTTTGGTTGCACGATGACAGGAAAGCGACTGCTCTTGTATGGCCTCACTTCTCTCGTCAGATCCGACTTCCTCCTCTCCAGCTCTCTAAATTTCAAGCATATTAGATTTTCTTAAATCAAATACTGATCAGTCAGCAAGACATTGATTACTGTCACATACAGTGTATTGTATTGTATTGTATTGTATTTGAACACTTGTTATAGCGCCTCTACCAGATTTCCCATTCGAGGCGCTCCCGACTACTTGAACGCTGAATCGGAGTTTCACAGCATGAGCAATTCGAGTGAAGGACTTGCCCAGGGTCCCTACGCGGCGACTTTGAGGTGGAAAACCCGCAACCCTTCAGCTGCAAGGCACCGAACATACCCCTAAACCACCGCGCCCCAGTTGTATTGTGATGTGTTGCATTGTGTGTTGTAAATACACACGTTTATAATGTACCGAGCCACCCGGTAAAGATCCGAGAAATTAATCTTGATAAACCGACCGATTCGGAATCGAACCCGAGGCGCCGGCGTGACGAGCGGGCTCCAACCCACTCGGCCACTCAGGATCCACATTTATCTTGTCCACGAGCATTTGGTTATCATCGAAGCATATCAAACTATTGGAAAATAATTCAGCTCACAGATACCACAGGCAGAGTCCTACATAGCAATTTCAAATTCACAGCAGAAGTAAAACTGGAAATGTTCCTTCCTTGTGATTCAACAATGAAGGGTGGAAACTGAAACAATCTCAAACTATGTATGCAAAGTACCTCAGTCAGTAATCAGTAGTATTTGTTCTGGCATAAGCTGAGAAGTAAGTTGGTTGGCAAGTGCCATAAAAATCAGGAATTTTGTCAAACACTTTTATCTTTTCCTTAATGGCTCAATGCACTTTCTAGTTTAGCTGCATTTAGGATACATCACTTTTAAAAGAAAATAACTACGGTAATACTTTACGGTCAAGAAAACACTTTCAAAATATATAGAGAAATATACACAAACTAACAACGTGAAAGAATGCTAAACAGTGACACAGAAGATAAAAGAAACTCAAATATGTGAAAATACAAAAATACCTAAAATTATCCAGAAATTCTGCATTTTTCCTGTTGAATCCTTCATTTCTCTCATCCATGATCTCCTCCAAATTCTGAATCAAATAAGCAACAGCCAAAATTTTTCAAAAAGATTCAAAATCAAAACATCACGTCTCCATCTCCAAGATTAACCTGGTACTTAAAATTAATCTAACAGGTAGTCAAGATTAATTAATACATAAATAAGCTTAAACAGAAATTAGAATACTACATTTGACTCTTAGAAGCCTCATTTGTCTTCATTAGACTTCCAACGATTCTGAATTAAAATACACGTATTGAACTTCAGGCCTCTTACACTGAAGAGGAAATAAAGATTGCAACAAGTTCTCATTTTCTTTTCAAACTTCAAACTAAAAGATATCTTTGCCTCTGACCCAAAACATTCAATCATACAACTTTTTCCTGTAATTACACAGATAAGACTAGCAGAAGTAATTAAATATTCCACTATCAGATGCAGGATGTGTCAAAGCATTTTGCTGAAAAAACTTTAAAATTACAGCCTTGAATGCTTGAAAATAAATAAAACTGACCGTCCATTGTGTTTTGGCCTCTTGCTCAAGACCTCTTCTTTCATTGCTAGGTTCATGCTTTCTAGAAAATGAAGTCAAGATAACACAGAAATTTATGGCAGTTTGAGACCAGGATCTAATAGTAATTTTCAATTACTGGTAGGTAATATGCTAACTACAAAGCAGATAATTTTGCTGGTACTACAAACCCAGATAGTTATGCTAGTATTACACAGTCAGATAATTATGTTAGTACTACACAGTGAGACAATTATCATATACCGAGACGGTATATTGTTACTGTTACCTTTTAATATTACATAATAGTGGAACAGTCTGCAAGTCCTTCTGGCCAGAGTCTCCAAAAGCAACTTTCACCAACATTTGAACACTTTTTTCTTTTATAGGACATGGGGTATCTCTGAGTAGATATCGTGCAGGGGCACTGAACTAGCAAATGTATGTATGTATGTATGTATGTATGTATGTATGTAATGTATGTATGTATGTATGTATGTATGTATGTATGTATGAATGAATGAATGAATGAATTTATGAATCAATCAATCAATCAATCAATCAATCCTAACATGATGCCTTAATGGTTAAAATTTGAAGAAGACTAACTCCACGCCTTGCTCACCCATAATCATTGTTGGTTCTCTGCTGAAATCCCTGCAATTTCTGAACAAGCTGATATGCCCTCTGGTGTTGATTAACAGCCAAAAGCAAAGGATCCATATCGGTTAACATGTAAATGAATGTTGAAACGAAGCACATGGACAACCATGCTTATCAATCACACTAGTTACATAAGGCCATTTTGTTGAAAAAAACTGTTGTCAATCTGAAAATAATTATGAAAGAACACCTTTACAGTTAAGACACCAGAACATCAAGGCAACTACCGGACCATTAGTTATAAATTGCTAATTTGCTTTGTACATCCTACAGCTATATTCTTTATGCAATGATAACTCTATAAAAATTATGAGCCTTACATTCAGATTTACTCTGAGCCTCAGATTAAGATTTACTGACTGTGCGCAAGTAATAAATGCTTTAATTAAATAAATACACTGAAACAGATTTATCCATGTTTCAATACTTTCCAAAAGCGTGAGGACACCTTGACATCACCTTCTGTGTCAATATATGAATATGTACCATATTCTCGTTCCCATGTATTTATATATACATGTACATATGTTATCCTATATATATAGATATATATGGATATATATATATATGTATATATGTATATAACTTAAGACTTGTTAATGTCGCTCAGTTCATAAGCAGTACGAAACACTTTGACCGCCAGACCATTTATTAGCAGTACGCCACTTAAAAAACTAAAAACCACACTAAAAACTTAAATTAATCAATGCAGCTTCTATTTACGGAAACACTTAAGCATCTTATAAATCAAACTTCCATTTAGGCCAACAACTATTCTCATCATTTTCCTGCATTTCGGCAAGAATATTATACGATTATATCTTAGACTGGGGGGATAATGTCCTACCCTGGGGGGGATAATGTCCGGGGGGATAATGTCCGGGGGATAATGTCCTACACTCGCGCAAGTAATAAATGCTTTAATTAAATAAATACACTTAAAAGAGATTTATCCATGTTTTAATACTGTCCAAAAGCACAGGTCTACACATAACGATACCTCTGATAACCCAGTTGTGTAAATGCGCTATACCAATCTCTTCACATCGGGATAGAGCATAGCAACCAATTATAAAGCTCACAGTTGGATCATGCAAAAGATAAACTTTAAGAGTAAAGGTTAAATTTCATATTAAAATTCAAATAGCGCATGACTTATATGCAAGCGCATAAATTCATTCGTGTGTGTCGCAGATTTACCTTTATCGTTCAATGCATCGAATAAGTTTGCCGCCATTTGTAAACAAACTGAAAACCAAAACAAGCAGTGCGACCACTCTCGATTTTCAGAAATCCCAAGATCTTGCTAAGAAAATCTCAAGATTGGCCGAAAGTGTATAAAAAATCCCAAGTCACTGAAGAGGAAAAGTTTGTGATGAAAATATGAAATGGATTTTAACAATCGCAATTATTCACAAAAATAACAAAACCGGAGCATAACATTCCAATAAAAGATTTACAATGTTTACAAGTTACACTGTTACAATAATAATAAACGTCTTTCTGGGCGAGTTTTCCTAATCTGATTCGCTGCGCTTTCGTGCAAGACTTGTCTTGTTAAAGCGCGCTATAAATGTCTAATTGTATTGTATTGCCACTGTTGGAAAGTACGGAAGAAACTAGTCCGTAGACCTCAGATAAAATCCCAAGCTTGCTATGCAAAATCCCCAGATCCCAAGTCGGACTCCAAATTCCCAAGGAGTGGTCGCACAAAAAACAAGATTTAAATTGGTACCATAGATATAATAATTATGATATATAAGATTCGTAAACTCGGTTCCCTATACTAGTTATAATCATCGGCACGCAAGTGGTTGGTTGAGAACCATTTAATATGTAGGCCTAACAGATCGTTGTTTGGGTACGATGAATAGCTGTGAATATTATGTTGTCTAAAAAAATTTTTTATGTGTCTGTACTCTGTTTGCAACACGAAATTGAAGTGTTGATTTATCTGGCCTTGGTCTCTTGTTTCCTGGCAACTGGCTTCAAGCCTTTGAAGTTTATTTAATATTACTTAAGTGTGTAGTAAATACAGCGACCTTCATAAGCTGGTATTCTAGAGGTGGTGAGAAATTTCTCCGAAATTTATGGTGCTGAGAAATTTAAGAGATTTAGGCCTATTTTACATCACTGCATATTAAACAAGCAATGGGAAGCAAGTTGTACTCGAAGTGTGTTAATGCGTTCTCAGTCTTCGGCCACAGAATTCATTAATTCATTCACTCAAGGACTTACATAGCGCCCCTCCAAGATCTATTCAGAGGCCCACATAGCCTAATTCCGGCAATAAAGAAGTTTTCAGATGGTTCTAAAAGGTGAACGTACATGTAGGTTTCTTAGTTTAAAACCAGATTATTTCACGTGGTGGGCCCTATAAGGCTTTTGCGTAATGACGTACCAGCCTCATTTGCATATGCTATAAATAGACAGCGGCCATTGCGGAGTGCAAGTATGTTTGTTGTCGTTGGATACGTTAACGTCGTTAAGTGAACGGCGCGTATTATAAACCGTGGAAATGGTCTTCTGTGCAATTATAGTTGACTGCGTCAACCGTACTGAGAGGGATAAAGGTTCTTTTAGTAAAATTTAAGCACAACGTGGCATCTTTGGCGCGCGCGCAAAGGAACAAGTTCACCTCGAGATGCAGAATGATTTCCATGATAAGCCACATCCAAAGGGCGTGCGGGCCGAATCCCCGAAACCCGAATCCCCGAAAGGCATTTCGGCGCAAATTCGCCCGAATCCCCGAAATTGATTTTCTAAGTCCGACCCGAATGAATATAATAAAAAATAAACATTTGAATAGGCAGTATATCGATATACATCAAGGCCACGCTAAGTCTATGTCATGTTTACAATTTAACTCTGAATAGCTCGGCCGCTTTCTAGAAAACTGTTTTCGGGGAATCGGGCTTTTGTCTGTTTTCAGCGTTTTCGGGGATTCGGGGATTCGGGGATTCGGGCTGACCCCCATCCAAAGTGGGACAACAAATCCCACAAGTAGGCAGAGGTGTTCCCTAACTGGCACCGCCAGATCCAGACCGAAATCCTAAATTCAATGCGGTTAGAAACAGGCAGCCAATGGAGCATACCCCAAGCCGCAATATTTTGGACTAACGGCTGGCTTGAGAAATTTACGGCGGCTTTTCGGCTAGCCGTAAAATGACGTAAACTGCCCTTTTCGGCTAGCCGAAAAAAATGCGGCTTGAAACATAGTTCGTTCAAAGCGTATATCGACTATAGAGTTCCAAAAAGCCAATTAATTAGACATTAGGACATCTGCTACAATCAGGGCTGTTAAAGGCTTGGTTTTTGGTTTTAAAAAAAAAAAAAAAACCACAGATTTTGGTTTTTGGTTTTTACAAATTTCAAAATTATAAATGCCAAAAATGTCGTCTCTTCAACGCTCTTGGCAATTGTTGTATGGTCTTTGTTTCAGATGTTTTATGACATTCTACATGGTTTCTACTGTTCTAGTTAATTTCACGTGTCCCACCACTGTATCGGCACGACGTTGCATCCTTGAAGTGTGCTCAAAAAGAACAAGTTCACCTTGAGATGCAAAACGAAGATTTCCGCGGCCAGCCACACCCAAAGTGAGGCAAGTAGGCAAGGTGTTCCCATAGAGATGTATAATATATAAATATATCACTAGAGCCCCGCATCTACCATCTATGGTGAAGCCGTGACCCTTAAGCTAGGCATAGAGACGTATCTAAGGTCGTTGAGACGTATAATATAAACCGACGTCATCATCGACGTGAAATGCGTGGACACGTCACCAGTTATGTTAATGAGCGTTGGCTAAATTGTGTAGTGTGTGGATGTAGCAACTTATTAAAGCCCGAAAACGTGGCAGCTGGAATATTATTTAATGGATAAGTTGTTATTTTGTGTCTGTTGTATTTTTTGCAAGGCGTAAGCTTCGAAAAGAAATTAAAGTCTCGCTTAAGCTTGACTGAAAATGCTTTCGCGGCGGCGTCCATGAATTTCAACCAATCAAAACGCGTCATTTCAATATAAATTAACTGCGGAGCTCTCGATAAGGTGTTATTATATCTATGGTTGTGGGCTTTTTGGCTTCAAAATTAGCGAAGGGATTATACGTCATACGGGCTCTAGCGATGATAATAATATCTCATTGGGTGTTCCCCAACTGGCACCGCCAGATCCAGACCGAAATCCTAAATTCAATGCGGTTGGAAACAGGCAGCCAATGGAGCACGTCATGCATAATTATAATGCAAGAAATGGTCAAATTTTAAAATACCACCAACGAGCCTAGCAGAACGCGTTCGAGCTACCCAATGCACCCAAAGGATAAAGCAATAATTAACACTCCATTATCCGTTAGAGCATCGAAGTTCACAAAATGAATGTGGGGGCCCCAAATGTGGACAAGGAGAGGGGTTCCAAAGTGTTCGTGTGGTCTTCCTTTAAGTGTTCACATGGGAACATAACTTGGCCAACACTGGCATGTTCTTGGGGTCAGTCTCTTTCACCGCGTTTCTTCATGATTCCAAATCCTTGCTGAAATTACCATCGAGTTCTCCAAATGAAATTGGGGGTATAGCTGGGTTGCTCATTGGCAGGCCCACCGACAGAAATTCCGGGCCCCTAGGCTGAGCAGTCACGGGCCCCTAACTTTTTTTGAACAAACTTAAATAATTATAGTCAGATACGACCCTACATTTTTCATTTTTTCTTACTTCCACAAAAATTTCTGATGACCTTTTTTTGTTTTTGTTTTTGTTTTTGCTTTTCCGTGAAATTGTCATAAGGAAAATTGTCACAAGCCGCATTTCCCGCCCTCCCGGGCCCCCTCGTTACGTGTTACGTTATATTTTATAAGGCATAACATCATAAACTTTGTATATACATCATAAACTTTGTATATCTTATTATAATATATATCATAAGTTGATTACGGGCCCGGCCCTGGCCCCTAAAAGTCGCCGGGCCCCTGGGCATTTGCCCCCCCTCTCGGCGGGCCTGCTAATTGGATTTATCCTTGATTAAGAAATACTGACATCAATATTCATGACTTGTAGGTTTACGAGTATACTTTATAAAAAAGAATGTTAACAACTGCAATTTAAGTGAATTCATTGCTGTCCATGTACACACGTTCACGGAAATTAGGGACCTACAGAACTACATATCACTTCAAGTCTAGAGTTCTTCTCAATCTTTAGCAATATTAACTGGATAAGGGCGATTTTTAAACAAGTATAAACATCCTGCGATTACAAGAACATTACTGAATACCCTGGTTCTTTACAGGTTGACTAAGGTCTTACAAGAAACACTTTGATTTCGAAAACAGTGCTTCCATCCATCATTATTTTTGGAACCACTAGGGCCATAGCTGGTGACCAGTTATCCCATTAGCACAATGCAGACCACCAGTTCTGGAATGTTTAAATCTTTATGTACACACAAATACAAACTACTGGTAAACACACGTAGTTACATGTATAATGTACATGTATATTAATGTATCAATCTTTTGCTTTCCAACTTATACGATAAAGATACAATGAGAATGCATTGTAAATTCTTTCTATCAAACACTGGGATTGACAGTTTACATTTGATTTGCATCTACTCTGCGCTTCTTCTCTACACAGAATCAGATCAGCAGTTGGAATGTCTTCTCCACTGAAATGCGGCCAAAACCGGTCCATAACTTGCAACTCAAATGAGTCCTGCAAGCACTGTACTTCGTGCTGAAGAGATCCTGGACTGATCAACAAAAGCACGCCACCTTCTGATGAATTTCTAAATGAACTCAGAAATTCAAACAGTCTTTCCTTTGACGCACCAGCCAAATCGTGTACCTGATATACTGGTTCTGTGGGAACGCGATGCTTTGGGGACAGAAATAAATGTCGAGGTGGCATGTATGTTCGCCAGAAGACAACATCAGTCGTCTGAGGATGTGTTGCTCCAATGGCATCATGACGTAACTGACTAATTGCTCGTACGACACCCGCTTGATGCACAAATCCAAAGAATAGCAAACCAAAGACGTTGAAAATGATCCATAAAACTGTTACATACTTCTTTGACTTGCTTCCAAAGACTTCAGCTGAGCCTAGAACTGCTAATGGACAAAGAAGTGGAATAAGAAACCTCGGTTCCTGGTGCGGGAAAAACGACAGAACAAGCAGAGGAACAAAGTAAGAAAGAAGGACGACAGATGCCACTGAATAGACTGACGACATTCCGTTCCTAAACACAGAAATCACCAATCGAATGAGATCTTTAGCAGCAAAAATACCCAAAATGAAAAACAAAATCTGGACATTGATTACAACATGCAAATACACTGGATGTATTCCATGACTTGCAAGGTTGCTGAACTGCGTGTTATACAACACGAAATTTAATGGAGTCACTGTTAGATTTTTCAATACAAAGTCAGAAAATCCCACACCTTGAAGAGTGGAAATTATTTCTCCAGAAACTGGTAAGAGATGACCAAAGTAAATGGAATCACAAATTGTGAAGAATGCCACGAAAAAAACTGCTGAAATAAAGGAGCCAAGAACTTTCCAAAGAACTCGATCAGCATACAGCGATCTGTTCGTGGCATTCCCCATGAAAACCCAGTAAATGTAAGGCACGGCTGCATAAGCTGCAAATGTTGGTCTGTTGAATAAACCCAATACAATTACCAGAGCAATTCTAATCGCAGAACTTCTCACCATCACCGAATCTGGCTGATTTCTCAGATGCCTGTCCTTCTCACAAGCTGTACTTTGGACAGTGGAAGGTTGAGATGACTTCACAGTTAGCATCTCAAGAAGAAGTACTGCAAACAAGACACCTTCTAATGAATTGGAAAAAGTTCTTGTGTAATAAACAATAGTCACATAGGAAGAGGCAACGAGGACAAGTCCAGCTTTTCCGTTCCCTCCGAGCACCTCGGTGATCCGGAAGACACAAAGGTCAATCAGGAAACTGAAGAGCAACATCACAAGTCTGGGCATGACGAGAAGGGTATAAGAGCTGATGTTGTTCAGAAATCCTGTGCTTCTTAGACACCGAAGAAGCACCATAGCTGGACCAGACACCAAGTAGACAGGTACGATACTACGAATGGGAAAGGAAGAATTGAACTCCCATGTGCGAAGTGACTCTACCTCAAGCATGTCACCTGAAAAGAAAAACAATACAGAATAAGCATTAATTAAAAACCTCAGCACTTATAAAATGTAATTCCACTTTAAACATGATAGATTAGCCTTTTCAGTAAACATGAACAATAAAGTCTCATCCCAGACTGCTATTCCACGAACTGAAATTAATCAGTTACTGTATTTTTAAAAGTGTGAATAAACAATGATTGTAAACCATATAGAAATTAGTATAATATCAGTAAAGATGTAATGTATTGTAATGTAACAAGACATTTCTAAAGTGCCACTTATAAGTCTCTCAGGTGGGTCACAATAGCTCATAATGTCTATAAGAACTGACTGACAAATGAGTTTTCACATGTTAACTGTAGAAGATCACAACAGGAAAACATTTCAACCTGCAGCAATTTCCACAGACTGAAAAAATTCATCTGGATGGATGTAGCCAGACTGTGGGAGGAGCGTCAGCATAACACGAAGACATGCCAAGAGAAACCACCAAACAAACAGACCCATGACTAAAACAGGAACAATACAACATTAGACAACACAGTAACAATAGCAGAAAATCTACAACTTTTGAATATAAGCGCAAGTTCTTCGTCAGCATTGCAATCGTTTTGTGTTTGACCATTCAACCTAATCATCAATACTTAATCCAAACTACTTTTCACTTGCATATAATTACCGTTTACTGTCACTCATTTTTAGTATCGAAGCTGACACTATTACACATTATTAACAACAATATTATAATATTAGCCAGAAATATTATTTCAATTATTAATCAGATATTTATATAACTAATTTATGAATACATCTCAAAAGCATGGTTAGCTGGAAGAAGTGAAACATTCAACTGTTAGCGAAATGAGAAAACAAAGACAGAAGGTTTCCACAAGGCTGGTGGTTGTGAATTTTATACATGAAGACCAGCATGTATGATGCTAGTGTCGAATATAAAAGGCATGACCAATGGCATGCCAAACATTACATAGATTTTTCCAGAGGGTAGGCTTGCCAACACAGGGAAGGTCTGTAATGAGTTAGCCTGCTAAAAGAGGAATTATTAAATCACTGTATCATCTCACTAGTGGCAAGAGACATGAGTCAAGCCTTCTCAGTACAATTATGGCTTTTGCTGGGGCTGTGTTCCGAGAATTAATATATATGAAAAATCCTACACTGCTTCTATTGGTCAAACTTACAGTACTCATAACAACACTCTATTATATCGATAAACATTAACGGCATACTCAGACCATTATTTCTGCAGCACTACAATCGTCAAGCTTCTATTATGTAACATGTTTTCTGCTTGTCATTACTATTACTTGTCACCAAATGTGAAAAGCCTAATTTTAAAATAGCAAGCTGAAAAAAATGGGGCAACTAAAACATGAATCATTAAGCCAATATCTTAGGCACGTATAATTTATACTCCAGCATCAAGATGTGAAGCCAGTCTAACGTCCGCAATTTTGAATTAAACCTGCGCTATAAAAGTGTAAGGTGCATAATTATTATCGGAACCGCAATAATAAAATCCACGCTTCTAATGCGCCACTTGAAGCTAAGCGCATGGCACCAACCTATTCACGAGCGCTACGTCGTGTCAGAAGAGTTGTCAATCACATCATCGCGAGCGTAATCGTAATTAAATAGACCGGCATTTTCGGACTTTCGGCATAAAACAGACACGGATCATATATTATATCAAGAGGTTAACGTGTTTAATGATAAAATGAAAACCGTAATTTCTATGTACGGGCTAAAAATCCTACTAATTAATTCAACTTCTATTCAAGCGACGAATTAGTTCCATCAATCCAACTTCCATTTTAAATAGGCCATAGTAATTTACCAACGTCAACGTGTTTCCGAAATTAAACTAATTTACAAACGCCCACCATTTTAGCGTCAGCCTATTTTGTTATTCGTGTAAATTCATGTATATTCAACTCCATTTATGCATATTATCAGAATAGATAAAGCTACGCTTTATCTATTCTGTGATATTATATAATTTATATTATTCCTCTGTAGACGTATGGTCAACTCCGTTTTAACGTATTTTATTCAAACGATGTGAAACTTAAGAAGCAATTATAAGCTGGATTGATGAAAAGAATTCTTTGCGTATCCTAAGTGAAATTATTTGGTCGAAATTTTATCAAATGGAAATTTGGTTTTAGGGGTTCAGAGCTTTGCGACATCATTTCAGTGAGTGTTACTTTTGTGACGAAGTGTGACGAGGGGAGGGGTTAAAATCGGCCAATAATTGCGTGACGTCATTTATGGACGGCCGCTTAATTATAATATTATCGATTGTGACGTGTTCATTCTTTTCAAGCTGAAATTGCTAAAACTGGAATTGGCTGTTATATACATATAATTTTATATTTGTTATCTAAATTTGCGCTTGCTGTGACGACTGTGCTCAGTGTGCTGGCTGTGCTGATCAGGTACAGCTTATACATTATTATGGGGCGCGGTGGTGTAGGGGTGTGTTCGGTGTCTTGCAGCCGGAGGGTTACGGGTTCAAATCCACCTCAAGCCGCCGCGTAGGGACCCTGGGCATTGCAAGTCCTTCACTCGCAATTGCTCATGCGCTTCGGCGTGAAACTCCGATTCAGTGTCCGCGCTGTTGTCGGGAACGCCTCTGAGTAGAAATCTTGAAGTGGCGCTATAACAAGTGCTCATATATATATATATATACATTGTTTGCACGAGATTAACTTATCGGGATATTTACAGAAGTACTTTTGAGGCAGCAATAAATAATATATAAATTCTCTCTCTCTCTCTCTCTCTCTCTCTCTCTCTCTCTCTCTCTCTGGCTATAGCCTATATATATATTTCGCTATGATATATATAACTATATATATATATATATATATATATATATATATTATATATATATATATATATATATATATATATATATATATGACAGGAATTTGGACATAACTAGGCCTGTGCGTAGAGGTGCTATTGAGTATTGCTATACGTGTAGATGCGAGTGTTTGTCAAACCTATTTAGAAAATACTGGAGTTTTATAATGGCTTCTTCGTCTACTGCCTCCGATTCACCAAAAACGTAATTATATTATGTCTTTAGCTTGGAAGTAAATATGCGACGTTTCTATTAAATAGTCGTCGTAGCTGTTGTTAACAGAAGATGCCACTAGCAATGCACATGAATCATACCAGTAGTTGGGAGTGCGTAGCGAGAACCCGAAACCATAATTAAATCCACCAAATTGAAATTCCACCGGAACGCCGAAATCTATCTATTAAGCGAAAACAACATTGTTTGCGCGAGATTAACTTATCGGGATATTTACAGAAGTACTTTTGAGGCAGCAATAAATAATAATTAAATTCAGGCAGTGGTTTTAACACAGACTACACGTATTCTGAACCACTTAAACACTTGCTATGTTATGTTGGGGTAAACCCGAATCCACTGAAAATAGACAAACGCCCGATTTCCCGTAAACAGTTTTCTAGCAAGCGGCCGAGCTATATACAAAATTAGATTGTAAACATGACGAGCTAAAACCTAGCGTGGCCTTGATATATATTAGATATCAATATACTGCCTATTCATATGTTTATTTTTTAATTATATTCATTCGGGTCGGACTGAGAAAATGAATTTGGGGATCTGGCCGAAAGTCGTTTCTGGGATTCGGCCCGCACCCGGTATGTTAGACCATACTAGTTTTTGGTACTGAATGTGGCAAGCATTTGTATCGGGGTGCGTGTATTTTCTCCCGTCACTTTAGGCGTCATGAGTGTCGGTTATGGTAAGGTTATATGTCGTGAGGGTCGGTTAGGGTCAGGGTTAGGGTTAGTGTCATCTTTAGAAAACATTGTTACCTTCAGCGCAGCATGGCATTGAAAGATACCGTCCGACACCCATAAACTTACGCACCCTGATACTAAATGTTCGCCCTTAATGCTGGACTGAAAATTGTCTTAAGGAATTTGGTTTATTTTGCATTTTAATGACTGTCTGGTTTTGAGGATTTGGGTAGAGCCCTTAGGCCCTGTCGGCTTTAGTTTGTTCGATGAAGGTATGGGTAGGGATAGTAGAAATTGACGAAGTCACGGAAGCCACGAATTCCGTGATTTTTGGCATTTACCTTGAATTTCGGCAAGCTTATAGTATCGGGGCTGAAGGATTTTAGTGTGTAAGTTTACTGGCATCGTGTGTGTCGTTTAGGGTCAGGTTAGGAGTTGTGAGGGTCGGTTGGGGTCAGGGTTAGGGTAAGTGTCGTCATTAGAAAACCTGGTACCATCCGGCGTCCGTGCTGCATGCCCAAAGATACTGTATAATCCTTTAGCTCACGATACTATAAGTTTGCTTGAATTTCGCCAAGTGCCATGAATTGCGGTGAATATGGGCATATTTTGTGAAATTAATGTTTTGCCTCAGCATCAAAGTTTTACTGATGAGGACTTGGTGCTACATGTAATAATGGTCTAAAAGTACTATTTTACTTTGTATTTTCAAAATACTGTTGAAAAGTATTTTGTAAAAGTATCAGTAGCAGAGATACTGAAGATGACGGTGATGATGAGGATGACTGCAATGTTAATATAAGTAAAATTAAGTGCGTTCGTGTTGTTAGACAGTTGGACTTACAGCAGTGCAAGACTAAATATTGTGGTGATTACTTACACTGGGCATTGCAGGTATTTTCACTGTCACCTTTTGCATATGGTTTCCTATGTTACCTCAGGACTGACTTTTTCTCTATTTCTTTTGACCAGTTCCGTCAGCGCCTGAAAACCTCTCTTTACCAATGAAGACACTGGCCCGGGTCGGGAGCGCCTCTGTTTTGAGTGGCGCTATATAAATGTTCGATTACGATTATGTGACAGTGCACTGGTGTTGCCCCAACCTGTTTATTTACATAAACTTTCATCCTGCTTTACTGTGCAGAGTATGAGAAATAATTGGATCAACCAGAAACAGTGACCAGACATTAATTTTTCCTGACATGCTTATGCAAACGTTTATTCGTGAAGCAAAGTTTAACGTTTGAAGCTGTTGCATGAGATTGAAAAGAACAATCATGTTAAATTTGCACCATCCTTGCCATATAAGGCATAGAGCCCATCAAACAATGAACGGCAGTGTGCCACTTATGTTGTATTGCTGCACTGAAATTATTTTCACAATGCAGTAACGTCCTAACATTTACAACAAAGCTACTGTTGATGATACACTGGTATTTGTTGATACAATTGTGCTATTGTGGAATATCTAGGCCTATGTTAAACATCCTTTCCAAGGTAGGAATCTTCGTTATCAGAAATGTGACCCTGTAAGAAAAGTCAATGACCATCAGTTACTACCGGTATATTTTGATAGCATTATTCAGTTGCGTGAAAGGTGGGAGGCAAGAAACACTGGCAATAGGAATGGAATGTTAAACGGGGAAACTGCATCTGCTCTGTAACATACTTTGAAGACCATTGTCACATATCTCCTGGAAAGTCTTCTATTTAAATATGTTCTTACAGGCAAATTTCAAACTGATTGATTAGAATACAGATTTTTCCACTTCAGATGACTAGCTGGCATTAATTTTCACACTTCTGTGCATGAAATCATGGAATGTGAGGGAAAAAATTGAAGCTTACTCAGTATACTCTGCGTAAATTGTGTATCAAAGGGCAAAATATCAATTATGAAATTTGCCAACAACTGTTTTATGGATGAAAAGTCAGACAATATGGTGGAATTTGAGATGAGTGCTTTTGAAGGAGAGCTGTGTGACTGCAGTTTAATAAGTGTCTCAGATCTCAAAATCCATGTTGTTGTTTTTCTTACTGGTATATTGGTAAAAAAAATTAAGAGGTCTTTTGCATGTGGACTTTGTGTAACTGCCTTGGTGTCAGCAGATGTGATGGCTTGTGATACTACAGGCAGTGTTTTCTTATTTGGAAACACTGAACAGAGGAGGTACGACGTGGCCAGTGCAAGAATTGGTTGATGTTGTGGTAAAAGTACTTTGTATATTCCAGTGTTTGGTGTTAACAGCTTACAGACAGTGCTTCTTAATGCATCAAATCAGAATTTTATTTCTGAATCTATGAACAGCTTTTTACAGTATTCATTTATAAATTAAATAGTGTTTGTGATTGTGGGCATTAATTTTCAGACTTTGTTCATGTCATTGCTAGCATGGCCAATATCTTTCTTAGCAACTACTGCGTTATTTAGCATGTATATAACCTTGCTTGGCTCTGCTCCTGAATTTTGCATATTCAATCCAGCATCAGTTACCTTAAACCAAACTTTCACTACTCAGGCTTTTCTTTCAAACTAAAGACACAATTCTATGTGAAGAAATAAGTTTGGGAGAGATCATTGTGGGGAAAATGATCTGCCCCAAAGGTGTTTCTTCACATGTCATGTTGGTGTACACGTCTGCATGTAGAGTGTAGACGGATGGACATCCGGGTGGACAGTTGAGTGTCATATCATTTGGGCTCCATGTATGCATGAGCCGACCAGTGCGACCACTGGTACCTTAAAGTTATATGGGCATCGTTTTGCTTGCTTGTGTACTTTCTGTTCGTAATGACATTTAGCATCATTTTGGCCAATGTAGCCAGCACTTTGTGATTTTAAACGAGTAAACGTCTGGATAACTAGCTGTCTAACTAACTAACTGATGTCTTCAAACAATCTTATCATGATATGTCCAGTGGCAGTGTGTTTATCTTGTGGCAGCTTGCTGTAGTTTGTAAGATATATCTGGGCAAACCACAGAATTGATGCAGCATAATTATATGAAGTCATTTCAGATACGGCAGACTTCTTTGACACCTTATTTTGAAATTACCAATGTTGCAAGAATGCATTTTAAATTAAGTTGTTTAAGTTGTATTTTTGGTGTGACATCAGTGATTCTGTGGAACTATCTGGTTATATGTTTTCAGCATGGTCCATCTGAAAAAGCTGGTGTGTCCGTACCATGATTGGGCTACTCTAGTTGAGGATCATCATGCGGGAGACATGATATGTCCCGAATGTGGTCTTGTAGTTGGCGATCGGTAAGTCAGTCGGTTTTCATAAACTCTGCATTTCAATTTTTTATTTGCATTGAATACCGTTTTTACCCCGGTTTGTAAATTTGTAAGACAAAATGTTGGGAAATACTGGTATGAGAGTTATTGCGTGTATTGTGACCAACTGAGCACAATTCTTTCTCTTGCATTTGGTCAGTCCTCATGGAATAATCTTTAACTCCAAAATTATAACTACATCTGTAAATAGATAAAGAAACTTTCAGCTTATTTTTTACCTTACAATGTACCTTTTTAGATCGTTTTAAAATAGAGGTGTTCGGTGACTGTGAAGTACCGGTACTTAAACAGTGCTATATTAGTGTTCAGGTAATTACATGAATACATATATGCAACTGCAGTCGATTGTGAATATGTGGTCATGGAGAACTTTGTAGGATGTTTAATTAGCCAAATACATGTAAATATGCATGCATACATTTTAGGTATCTGCTAAGGTATGTATTGGCTAATTAATAGATGTTGGAGGTCTGTCATAATTAGTGTAAATCCAACTTGTCTTCATTGTTGAAATGCATGGCATACCGCATTACAGTGATTACAGCTATGTTGTTTTGAAACGAAGGTTTCTCAGTCATAGAAATTAGACACATGCCATGTCCTATTTATTCTTGGATGGGTATCCAGGCCTTCAAGCAATGCTGGCCGGGCCTGCTGAGTGAACTCTGTGCTTGCAATGACCTTGGACAAGTTGTTTGCCTCTGTTATCAGGCAGTATAAATATTCCAGTATATAATTTGTCAGATTTGGTATCAGAATCAGTTGACCCCATAACTTGGACCTCTGGACTCATGCTTTGCCAAGTGAAGAGAATGAGAAAAAGAGTAGGTGAGGCCCACATACTCCATATGGGCTTTGGGAAATACTTATGGGGGAGGGGGTTTCTTTATGCAGTGCTTTATAAGTCTTCTAAGTTAGTAAGGTAATCAGATTATTTCTCACAGTATAGCAGAGTTTGACTTCCCTTCTTGTCCGGGGCCCAGAGCTGGCATGGGATCAAACAAAGATCATTAAAGGGTGAGCTGTCTAAATTGTAAAGTTTAGCTGCATTTGCTTGTAAGGAATACTCTGTTTTTGAGTGCCTCCTTGTCATATTGGATTGATTCTATGCTGGTATAAGCTACTTCAGCTTTATCAGTGCGCATGCGCAGCCAGTTTACTTTTACTTCCGGTGATAGTTCACCTTTCATAAACAAACTGAATGGTGCCGGTAGCGATGTTGCTATGATCTACTTTGACGCAAATATTAGAAGGTATTTGATTGCCACGAGTTCATGTTTAACTCGATGAAGTTGTCTTGTGGCATCTTTCTGTTATAAATTTCTTCAAATCATCTACATTCCATCGATTAAAGTCGTCCACTTTGAACGATTCGTCTAAGCTATCCGCCATGTTTCGCTTTGTTTATGAACGGGGAACATAGACATCTTACATTTAATATATGATGTCTATGGCGGGGAACTATCACTTTTCCCGTCATGCCTTGCGGGAAAAATAAAGCTGAAATAGCTTATTGTTTTGCTATTGTTGCCAGAATTGTTGATGTTGGATCTGAGTGGAGAACCTTTAGCAACGAAAAGGACTCCAAAGACAACTGCCGTGTTGGTGCCTCAGAGGTAAAGGAACAGCTGGGTGGATGGTGGTTGGAATGTTTGGATACTGGATAGGTGAATGAATGCATGGATGAATGGGTTGATGGATAAGCAAAAGACTTGAAAATTTTGTCATGGATACCTTACTTTATTGCATAGTTGTAAAAAACGTTTTTTTCGTTTTTTATTTTTTCCAAAAACGTCGTTTTTTTCGTTTTTTATTTCTCGTGTCGTTTTTTTCCGTTTTTTATTTTTTATATGTAACTTTATTTATTTATTAACTGTCTGTTACAATTTGTTTAATTTTATTTTTGTCAGATATCCCTTACGTTGTCTCCGCCCTTTCAAGGATTCATCTAATTTACGTCACTATTTAGGCTAGTGTCATCAGTTGAGAAATAAACAGCACTGTACAGGAAATAAAATTTATAAAAGTTTTTTGAATTTCTAAGTTATCCAAAATGCGAAATGTTGTCTTTGTACTCAGTAATCTCTGATTGACTGATAAACTGACGGATATTACTCCATATCAAGTTCTTATATAAGTCAGAATTTTAAGTAGACCTAAGCTTACAATTTTTAATTAAAATTACACTCTATACTTACAAAGTTTAGTTTTTAATTGCTTATGTCAGCATGGATTTATGTGGTCTCATGCATACAATTTAAATTTGAAAAGATTTCAATATTTTTAATATCTCAATTTCTTTTTAAGCCAAACTTATGAAAAAGAGAATAATTGTTGTAGATTACTGCTACTTGGTGTTTACTAATAAAGTTATGTTTTTATTTAGCTGATTAAACAAGGTTTTTAATTTTAAAATGCATTAAAGATGTAGAAAAGTCAAATTATTTTCTTTTCCGTTTTTTTCCGTTTTCGTATTTTTTTCAATAAAACAACGTTTTTTTCCGTTTTTTATTTTGATTTTACCGTTTTTAACAACTATGCTTTATTGTGTGTGGTTTGTGTTTGTGAGTAAGGTATGGTAAGGTAATAAATAATTTATTGCACCCTCTATCAACAGTAATCCTAGGAGGTACATTACAGGGGCTGACGGCTGTTTGCATAATGATTGCAATCTGGCAATCACAGAGTATTTCCTTTCAGGTTATATGGCACAACAACATATTGCAAGTCTCATATGATATGCTAGGATTTGAATCTTGAACACACCTCCAACCATTCCTCCAACCGTCCACTTCGTTTCTCTAATAGACTTGACCTCTTGGTTCCCTATACTAGAACTGCTATGACTCAGTCTCGATCCTTTGCTTCAACTGGTCCCTCTCTTTGGAATGCGCTTTCTACTTCTGTTTGCTACAATTCGATCTAACAGTCTCTCTGCTTCCTTCTTTTTTTCTCAAAACCTGCTTCTTTTTGCAGGGCCTTGTGCACTTTGAGTGCTTCTGAACAGTTCACCATACTAGAGGCGCTTTACAATTGCTTAAATTCAATACAATGCACAATAGAAAGGTAAACACAATGGCACTCTGCAAGAATGTTGTCCCATAATAATGTCATTTTATTGTTTTCAACATATGGAAGGTCGGTGTTTATTGCTTGATCGATTTCCCATGTGAATATGGACTCGTTGAGAATGCATTAAATTTATTTCTTTTTCTGCAGAATCCTCTGCTGGATGGTGCAGATCTTTCAACATGCATTTCTGCAGGAACAGGTTCAGCATCGTTTGATGAAAGCGGCCGACCGATTTATAACAGCCGGAGACAGGTACAGTTATGTCCTATGGTGCTGTTGATCTTGTGCCAGATCTGAATAATGGGTCGTCGATAAATGACATCTGCTGAAATGATGTCCTTACCTTGGACCCTCCCTCCCTTCTCTCTTCTGCATAAATGGCATTACCCTCCATGTCCACTTGGATGTCCCCACTCCAATGCTGTAATAGGGCCTAAATTAGGCTACCCTGGTGATGTGGCAGGGCCGACTGTGGTATTGTGTGGGATACGTTCATCCTGTTAAAAAATGGGCTCGACAGTTAGATCCAACACAGTGCAGACTGTTTTTACTGCTGTTCGTGCTAAGGGCACAGGTGTGCTGAAATGACTCAGTACCAATTTCACATGCAGGCATCCTCCTTGGACCCCTCCCCTAGTTAACATTTGGGTGACCCTTCCCTCCCTCTTTACTAACGTCTTTATGGACAACCCTTGGAATACAGATTGACCTCATATGATAATTTCGTAGGCTGAGTTGCATACTTTAAGCTGTTTTATAGATGTAAATGAATTTTGTGGGATAAGTAGTTACAAGAATGTGACTAATATTATGCTTCTGAAGATTGGCTATCCTTCCTTCTATTTTATCTCAATCATTGTTGAACACTGCTACCTTGATCTGTTGTCTCACTTTTGTGGAATAGTAAAAATGTTCATTGATTCAAACCACCTGTAGTATAAATTAGGTTTCAGTTTATGTGTGAAATTGATGAACTTTGTTATTGCATTTTCATTTTCAATACTTCGTCTAGACTTACACTTGGTTCTTTACGAGCATTTACTAAAATGCATGGGAAACCAATGCAGTATGTCGTTAAAGGCTTATTGATATTTTGTAACAACTTTATTGCAGAATAACTATCCAGACTTTGCACATTCAGAGAGCTTTTTTAGTTTCAATGATTCCCATACATTGCTCAATATATGTGACTGTGTGAGAAAACTCTTCCTAAGATAGAAGAATTTAAAAGTTGGTTTTCTTTTGGATCAGATTCAGGTGGAATTGGTGGAAAACACATGTTTTTATCACAAATAGTAAACGATTTAAGAAGATTTCTTACATATATGTACATCTACGTGCGATTGATTTAAAAAATATATTGACGGTTTAGTTTTAGTGTAAGTTTGCTCTTTGGTGTATTTTGGATAGATTCTTAATGTGAAAAATTATTTTACCGGTTGTTGTTAATATGGAATATTTTGAGTTATATATTTGGCTTTGCTGTAACATGTGTTTTGCACATGTCCTGTGTCTGATTGCTTTCTGAACACCTGTTTCTTATTGATTTTTCTGACTTGCCAGATTTGCATATGTACATTCGCTTATCTGTGGTATTTTCTTAACTAAAGGTAAGCAGTTCAGACCGTGCTTTGTTGAGTGCATTCCAAGAAATCACTCAGATGTCTGATCGACTTAACCTTCCAAGAATGATCGTCGTAAGTGTGCTACCACTATGTATTAGGATAAAGTAATAATATAGTATTGTGGAATATATATAATATATAATTGCCACTTTGTGTTATGATAAAATAATTATGTAGGATTGTGGGAAATATTTTGGCACTCTGTATTATGATAAAATACCGTAATTACATAGGAGTGTGAATTGTGAAAGATGCCTTTACCTGTAAATGCCTTTTACTGAAATAGAAATTTTTAGCCAGATGGAACCACTATTTCCTGGAGTGACATCTTTAAAGGGGTAACATGTTGAAGGGTTGACATGTTAAAATATGCTATATAAATGCTCTGAATGAGTAAATGCTAACTTTTGAATAGAAGTGTTGTTCTGCTCTTGCTAGGATCGTGCCAACACTCTGTTCAAGAAAGTCCATGTAACGAAATCTCTTAAAGGCCGAAGTAACGATGCCATTGCGTCTGCCTGTCTGTACATCGCGTGTAGACAAGAAAATGTGCCAAGAACATTCAAAGGTGGAGAACTCTGAATTTCTTTTCATATATAGCCCACTAAGAGAGTCAGTACACATGCGCCTCTGAATAGTTATTCTGAGAGAGAGGCGCTATATAAATCTTTAGATACGATACGATTGTTTCTCATTTTTCCCCAGTTCAAATCAAACTTGATTATTCAGAGAGATCAATCATATATAAGGCAAACTAAACACCAAAAGTATCTAAGCAAAATCAAAGAAGAATGCCTTGAACATGAATAAGGATCCGTAACAAGGCATTCCTAGTTTGTCAATGTGTTACAGTGTAATTTATAATCTCATATTCTCGTATTGTGCATTGTAATTTCTTTTGTCATCATGTTAGTGTCATCATCTTTAGCGACATCATCGTCATTCACTATCATCAATACCTTCATAGATAATTATCATTAACATCATCATTAGACTTGTTTTTATCGATGTATCATATGTTTGCTGGCTGCTTGTTGTATATATGTATAAAAGGATATTGTTTTTTTTAAAAGAAATTTGTGCCATCTCAAAGATTTCTAAGAAGGAGATTGGTCGAGTCTTCAAACTCATCCTTAAGACTTTGGAAACGAGTGTGGATCTGATTACAAGTGGAGACTTTATGGTAAGGACTTGAGATTTGCCTTTGAAACAGGCAATCTGTCTTTCTACTTTCTGGTTTTATTTACATAGTCTATCTTTAATATTACTTTCTGGTTTTGTTTATGTAGTTGCCCAATTGTATAATTGTGCTCATTGACTCCAATGTATGTAGTTGCCCGGATGCATGAGCAGCCATCAGTTGATGTACTGCATTTTGATAATGGTGCCATAGAAGTTACAAGGTTAGATCAGGTTAGAATAGATATGTTACAGCTTAGAGTAGATAAGTTACGGCTTAGAATGGGTAAGTTACGGCATAAGTTTTAAAGGTGAAAATTTATAATTCTCATCTGTGTTGTGTATTGAACACAGTTGAAGTGTGCTGTAGTTTTAAAGATTCTTGGTCTGTAGGACAATCGATTCTTTTAGGAAATTTATTCAGGTTTACTGCGTACAGCAGTCTAACTGATATCCAAATTCATGCCTTGGCTAAAAATATTTCTTCAGACTCCAAGGTTTCCATTCACTTTATAAGGTGCAGCTTAAGTTGGACGTTGACAATTGATACTTCAGTTCAGACAAGTAATTCCAATAGAAAATCATTTTCTAGTTTGTGTTGCCCATTAATGTCCAAATTGATTCCTAGTTTTTCCTGATGGCATCTGTATATAAGGTAACTAGATGCTGCAATTGCTTCTTTTGGCTCTGTCATTCTGCTTCAGTCAACTCACCAGCGACTAGGCAGTCTAAAATGCGCATCAGCTGTTTACCGTGGATGGGATTTTATTGGCCAGTCTCTATTCGTTTGTGAGAGAATAGTGCCAATGGATACTTCCAAGCCAGTGGATACTTCCAGCACAGCTATGGAAGAAGACGTGAACCACAAAGTTGCTGTTGTAGAATTGTAATAATATTTCACATCCCAGGCCTTCAATGACAATATCACCTTTGTTTAGGCTACCAGGGAGTTTCTGTGTATGCTGCTTAAAATATGCTGTAGCAATGTCCTGATACAAATGCACATTGCATATGTGTATTGCTCATGGTGTTACTAGTGTGCTGGTATGCATGTAAGTAATTTTACAGCTTTAACTTGTCATAATGTCTATGATAAACACCTTTTAACAAATGGAGTTTGAGTGTACCATTCCATGTAGTTGTGAGAAATTGAAACAGTTACTGTTTTCTGAATGTTTACAGTCTCGATTTTGCTCCAGTCTGGGCCTGCCTACCTTAATTCAGCGAGCCGCCACTTACATTGCCAACCGTGCAGTTGAGCTGGACATTGTGCCTGGGTAAGTGACCGGAGTGAACAGACATAATTGAAATGTCCGCACAACAGATCCATGACAGTGTACAAATTGCACTGTATTTGAAGACAAGTAATCTGTTAAAATGGGAAACATGTTGGATAGCTTTCCGATAACTAATCTATTATTGTAGCATCTCACATTATTAACGCCATCAACAATAGCGCATTAACGTCCCAAGTTAAAATTGAAGGTGTACCTTTTACCTGAATGAGTACACCATTTAAAAAACAATTATATCCGTTTGTGTTGTAATTTTTTCACTACAAATAATACCAAAAAAATTGAGCTGAAACATGTTTAACACTAGTTGTAGTCTTGTCAATTCATATATTTATGCATGTTTTTCTGTTAATTTTAACAGCTTTTTCTTGTTATTTTCTTTTTATATAATGATTTTATTTTTGTCAGCTGCAACAACTATTAAGATAAACGATTTAAATGAATTAGGAATCATAGCAACAATTTGGGTGGCCAAAACGATAAACTACCATTTCCAGATTAACTTTTCAAGACTAAGTCGTAACACCGAGTCTTGATATTAATAGACTGACAAAGAATACATACTCAGATGTAGAACTTACAGCTGATATATTTGGAGATATTTATGAAGAATTAGGCTGAATTAGAATTTAATTACTTAGTGCATAACTGTGGCTTACTGGAAGAAGGTGAAACTGTTGTAGATATTTATTCTGCTTTGTGTATTCATCTTGAGCTGTGTAATTTTGTTTAGCCGAAGTCCTATCTCGGTTGCTGCAGCTGCCATCTACATGGCTTCCCAGGCCTCCAATGACAAAAAGACACACAAAGGTTTGTGCCGAGTCTTGCCATATCTATAAACTTGAAATAAATAGTGTTATGTATTTCTTAAACTGACGAGAAGTTACACAAAGGTTTGTGCCGAGTCTTGCATTTCAAGTGCTTGATTCAGCCCTGCAATATTTTAATCTTCAATTAAATGGAAAGACATTTCTTAATTTTTAAAAATTAGTGGATAACTTTAGCGAAGTTTTCTTACACGTGAATAAATAGTTTTATGTATTTCGTCATGTAGATGCACAGAGCTTTGTGCTGAACCTTGCAACTGAAGTGTCTGATCGTGCCCTGCAATAATTTTATCTTTAGTTAAATGGAAATATATTTCTTAATTTTGAAAGAAATCAGTGTGTATATAAATGGAAAGTTATGGCCTTCTTTAAACTTAAATTAATTAGTGTTTACGTGTTTCTTAAACTGTAGAAATCGGTGACATCTCTGGCGTAGCTGAAGTGACGATTAAGCAGTCGTATCGTCTGATGTTCCCTCGTGCTCATGATCTGTTCCCAGATGATTTCAACTTTGCCATTCCAATTGAGCAACTTCCAGTTCAATGAGTGGATCGCGGATCTTCTCCTGAACAGACTGGATCGTAAAAATTCAATCGAGAACCATTTTGGTTTTGTTCAGCTGATGATTTTTCTGTTGTCATCATTTTTCTCAGTGATCGTTTTTCAAAGTGTAGTGTGGCAAGTGGTTCATAATGAACAGTGCAGTATTTTAAGAACGTAGAATCAATTTTTATTAATAACTGTCGTCGTATCATTGCTGGCAACGCCTTTTGTGGATGTGGACTTTTTTGTTGAGACTGTTTAATCCACCCCAGTGAACCCTAAAATTTGTTTGTTGAAGAAGAGAATTTCACATTTCTGTCGTCGTTGTTTAACGTGTTGTGTGGCATCTGTATTCAGGAAATGTTCTTTGTGGAACTCATGTTTTAGACCAGCGGTTTTCAAACTTTATTTTTATTGTACCCCAGGTTAAAAAATGAATTTTGGCGTACCCCCAACAGGGTCAGCTCAAAAACAACATGACAGCGTGAAGTCCCCTTGCAATTAACAACTCCTTTTAATCATTGGTGTAAACCGGGTATTAGTCATAGGAAGAAAATTTTAAAAGTAATATAATTTTAACTTAAGAATGTAGTCAAATCAACAAAAAGGAAAAATAAAATCACTATTAGAAAGTGTTAATGTGAGCAGTGGGCTTGTTTTGACAAGCACAGATTTACGATATCTAGTTTAATATTTGTCAATTTCAAACACAACTCTGGTTCGAGTTAAAGCTGTTCTGTATTTGTTTTTGATCGCAAGCATAGCTGAACAATCTGTTTCACACAGATACGACGTGCTGAAAGGAATCAAAAATTTTAAAGCTCAGTCAGAAATTAATCCATATTCAGCTCTTCGTTTCAGCCAAAAATCACACAACATGTCTTTCTTGAATTCTTTCTTCAATCCACCATAACATGATAGTTCAACAAACTGGTCTATTTCCTGGACTGAAAAATCGGCCTGCAACACTACATCCGATGACATAAAGTTCCATAAACTCATAGAAATGTACAGAAAAATAAGCGAACGGTGACTAATGAAAGAAAGATGGACATGAAGTCTATAAACTAATAGAATATTTAAATTTTTTTAAATTTTTCGCGTACCCCTTAGCGACACCTGCGTACCACAGTTTGAAAACCTCTGTTTTAGACTGCTGGTGGTGCCATACTGACAGCTTAACACTTTAACGATGAGAGTGTACTAAAAGCGACTGGGAAACCAATGCAGCTCGTTGTTAAAGGGTTAATCTGTAGTTTGAATGTTTTATCTGAGCTTAACCAATGTTTGTGCTGTTGTTTTCGTTAACGAAAACTAAAAGGAAAACAAAATGTTATAGTTAACTGAAACTAAAACAAAAACTAAAGGATAAATGATAACGAAATAAACACTTGAATTAAAACAGTTGAAACTAATAAAAACGAAAACTTGAGTGAAAACACCGAAAACCTGTTTGGATATTCAATGCCTTTGGAGATATGCGTTTTATAATCAGCCGTTCCTGCGGTAATCTTCCGATCTTTGGAATTTATTAGATGTCGGAACTAAATTTAGGTGATAGACCTAACACTAGTGGAGTAACGGGACTATTTTAAGTATCGATTAGAAACTGATTGTAGCGAGCATCGTTGTAACTTGTTGGTGCGAACGCTGAACGCGGGAAAAGAATTGCCGGATTTGGCGAAATAACCAAACTAATAATAAACACCTAGCATGTGAAACTAATAATAACTGAAAAAATCTTGAGGCAAAACTAAAACAGCACTAATTGTGGTTCCAGTCTTAGAATGTTTGAAGTAGCTGGTCCAGCTGAATGGAACTCTATCAGAAACAATTCGTAGATCCTTGGTGGTGGAGACGGCAGTAGAGGTGTGGTGGCGGTGGAGGTGTGGTGGCGATGATGGTGGCAACGGGGGTGGAGGTTTGATTGCATTATTCATGTTACCTTACCCACTCATCGATGCCTTGTGTCTTTGGATGCATGATTACAGTGGTGCTATAGAAGTTTGATTGCATTATTCGTGTTGCCTTACCCACTCATCCATGCATTTTTTCAATTACATTGGTGCACTAGAAGTTTGAGATTAGACCAACTTCCGTCTGCCGACAGCAGTGACAGGAATATGAAACTGCTATGCATAATACTGGAATAAAACACGTTTACAATATTTAACAGTCATTTAATCAATATTGCATCATAAAACAAACTGAAATAAAACAAGGCACTTTAAACACCTTAAATTACAAAGCAACTGTTTACTCAGTCAGGTTGATTGATCATTTTGCAGTTTCAAACAATTCTGGCATGACCAATTTTGGTCATCGTAACAAGATATCTAATCACTTCTTGTGTCGATAAGCCTTTTCAATTTATTGCATGCCAGTTTTTCTACGCCAATGAAATCTTTACTGAATGACACCGTTAAACTACACAACAGCTGTGCAAATTGTAGCATGAGCTAACAGGGAAGAGATCAGAAACCTAAAAAACTAGTTGTAACAAGTAGACCTTTAACAAATTCAACATTCCACAAAGCACTCAAACTCATAAACTCCTTTTGATAAAATAGAACCTAGAGTCCTTTGGAATGGATGAAATCTAACAGCAAAATCCATAAATCAGCCAACATCCTAAAACAATTACATTTATCTTAATGCAAATAAAATTAGAGTTGAAGTAAGCAGTCACCAACTTCACAAACACTTGGAAGAGCAATATAATACACCAGAACATGCTTTATATCACATGTTCCATTATAACAAATGTCAACAAAACGTGGTTGGGTAATTGGATCCCGAAATTAGTTCAGCTGTAGAATATGACCTAATTATAAAGTGGTTCTTGATAAGGCCCTTGAAAACAGTGCTACAAGTATCTGCTGTATAAAGATTACAGATGAACGCATTTGTAATGTAATGTAACAAGACATTTATAAATTTAACGCAATTAAACCCGTTTGCACCATATGTCCAGAATATTCTGTCAAATAATGCTAATTTTCTTTAGCTTTACTTATTTTGAAAATAAATATTACTCATTGATAAGTAGAAGCTAGTATATTACATGCTTTCTCTATATAGTTATATTGACACCTAGTACTATTATTCTTTCACTCGCAGTATGTGTGATTCTCAGGAACCAGAAATGGCTACTGGAGCAAGAATGTATACATTATTTTTTAAACAGTTCGTACTATTATTATTGTTATAATTATATCATCTTATTCCCAAGGGAGTCTATGCATTATTATTATGACATCCATAAGCAGTTCATACAAAGCAATTAAAATGACAAGCTTTTCCAGAACTGCATAGCGAGAACTTAACAATCTAGTACATTGCTACACGTTTAAGCAGGTATTCGTGTATTTTGTATCATTATTATTATAACATTCACAAGATGCTTTATACAAAAACATTTAATATAACATGCTTTTCTGGAATAACAGATTGCATAAGAAAAGTTTAAACATCTAGTACATTGCTACAGTGTCCCCTTTTATTGTACCCAATTGCGGGGTATCATCCGGTCTGGCTATTAAACGAATATATAATAATACATGTCTAAGCAGGTATTTAGTCTGACTGAAGAGCAATTTAGTCCATTAAAGTTATAACAATTTCCATGATTCCTTTATACTAACCAACTCAGTAATAATGAGTAAACCGACTGTACACTATCGGTGGGAAGATAAAACGGCGAGAGAGAGCCGACTGGCCACCTGCCCTCATATGCCAAAGCTACGAAAATAAAAATGAAGTCGCAAACACTTCATACCCAAGGCTACCTCTCAGGCTAGCTTAAGAGACTGCTCTTCTTTTTCCTTTAAACTGTCCTTGTTTTGCTCCTTGGCCTTTTAGAAACTACCTGCTTTTGGATCCAGTACAGCCAAAACTAAAACATGTGACAGACTACTGCTTCTATAAAATACACTATACTGCCCCTTCATAGAAACCCACATTTGTAACAGCTACATGACAGTTTGAACCTTGAAACTATACTGCCTTGAGCTGTGAACAAAGTGAATAGTTTAAAGATTACACGATCAAGATACTTGTTGATTCATTTAAAATTACTCGTGGTTCCCCTAAGCTTTTATACATGTAAAACACTGGTAACAACATGAAAGATACTTAAAACATAATTAAAATAATCTGCTAAAAACAAACAACTAACATAAATTTAGGCAAATTACACACAGGCAAAAAATAATAACATCAATCTCAAACATAAAATTCAGCATTAATGTCTAGTTCAATATCCAACAAATAACACAAGCATATCAGTTTTCACTGTCGTCTTAGCTTAACACAATAATATCAAAAACCTGCATGAACAGGACAGGTTCCTAAAAGGCAAAATATATAAAAGTTCACACACACACACACACACATATTGTCAATACTTGCAAAAGAGAACACTAACCGCTGTAACCTGTTTTACCAAAAAGTAAGCTTACATCAACAGCCTAATGATATTAGTTATAGCGAGACAGTACTTTCAAATAATGTTTTACCAAAACAATGTTTTATCAATACCTCTTTACCTTCTTTAAATTATGCTCAACAACAGAAACAAACAAATTATCCAATAGAAGTAAATTTTGTCATAACAATTTTTCCTTGGGTACCACAAGAAATGGTAGAGAATTTTCAGTTTCCAGATTTGTCCAGAAATACGGCTGAACTTGAGCTACAGTAAGGAATAATTATCGAATGAGAAGGTTATCAAAGTTTGCGAGGCTGAAGTTGTCCGTCCCAAGAGCAACAAAGCCATTGGCAGGACCAGATGACAGCGTTCCATTGTACAAGAGCTTTGAGTCCAGGGTGGCAGAAATCACAGCACCCTATAAAACAACGTTAAAGTTTACTGGACATTCAGCTCCTTCAATTACACAGAGATAAGATTAAAATTAAAGTCATCACATGGTTACCACAGCACTGATTACATCTTATAATGACTAGCATACAATTTCAGTACAACTAAGTAGGCTACACCGCATCTGTGCTAGATGACGTGAACAGGCAAGGCTTTAATTTCTTCCTGAAGCTTTCGAGTTTGACCGACAGCACACTCCAAACCATTGGGCCCAGATGCATGGAATGTTCTTCCATACGTCCCAGTGGCCTTTCCAGATCAAACTAAGTCGTATCTCTTTCTCAAACACAAACAAGACCAAGACCAGCTGATAATGGCATTGTAGTTGCCGACCTCAGGTGCCATATAGTCCACCATACTCGCTGGTTACAAATGCAACTTTGTTGGCGAAGAACTTCTTGAAGCCCTCTGCTGAAAGCATAGAGTGCCGAGTCCCGCCTCTCCTGCTCGCCTTGCTTCAGTTAAGCAGCTTTGACATAGATCATCATAGCTTTGATGGATTGTCACACTCGAGTGCAATCCACTTACTTCAGTACCGACTCTCCTTCAACCTGTAGTCAGCATGTTCATTATGAACTGCTTTTGTCCAGTTAAGCCATGTTTTGTGATGCACCACTCTCAGCTTTGGGAATCACCCTCTGTTGACCCAAGCATACGATCTGGGAGACTTTAAACTGACACTATGTGAACTGAGAAAAAAAAGAAGTTTAGACTGATAAACTTGCACTATTTTCTCAGTTCGAAATAAACCTGTCTCGTTTCTCAATTGCTAAAAAATGGCCAAATGATGTTGCATGAACACTCTTCACCTGCATTTTATAACTCTCTGAAAACTATTCTTTTCAGCTGTGGTTGGGCTGGGAGCGCCTCTGAGTAGATATCTTGAAGGGGCACTATATCAAGTTTCATTGATTGATTTGATTGATTGATTGAGCATCAAAAGACCTGGTGAAACAAGAAACAATGGTTAAAAGTCGACTAAACAACAAACCTTCACTTTCAGATTCAGACTGTACCACTTATCATAGGACAATGCGACATCGCCCGTGGCGATTGTATTTGTTCGTGCTGCAAAGTCAAAGTGAATACAAAAAACTTTAAGTTGAAACGATTTATCATGACATACACAATAAAACACCACTACCCACTAATGAATCACTCTAGCAGTTCAGAACTCTTCAGGGACTATTCAGAGTCTAGATTCACACAAACATGCACACCTACATACATTCATACGCATACATTGGTATGTAGATACATACATTTTGTAATTGAGCCACAATGATTCCATTCCTGCTAACCTTCCAAAGGTCGACTCAGCCTTTCATTCGCTAGGTGACAGTGATAAAATGAGCAGGACGTGATGGGCGCATTGCATGGCTCCCATGCAATTAAATTCTACTCTTGTAAAAACTTGTAATCATCCATTCATACTATGACTTGTAATCATGCTGCAGTGTGTCAGTTTGAATTAATAATAAATTATTATTATATTCGTTTATTGGTAACCACAAAAAACTGAAACACGAATCAATTCAAGTATCATTAAAGTTCCTCTACAATTTCTCTCTACTCTTATCATCTAGCATTTACATGGAGTCAATCCATAGCAGGCCATTAACAACAAACATCACCCTATGCCTTATGAGGCCATGCAGAGTTCAAGAGCAGTAACTCAAGTGCCTACCAATACGTTCAACAACCTTCATCTCTCACTCGTTTGTCATCAAGTTCTGCCTGTCTCTCTATTTGCTTGCAGTGGTATGCTTAATCAGTTTGTTTTGTTTTTCTGGTATGTCTACATGGCCGTTTTCCATGTGTATCTGGGTAGTTCTGACAGCCTGCCTGCATGCAAGTTTTGACAAGCAATAGAGGCATCACTAAGTACTTGCACTTTATAGCAGTTATATATTATATTCAAGTAAATATATATTTACTAGCAAATATATTATAGTGAAACTGAAAAAAAATACTTAGTATATAAAATACTGCAAACTGTTCATCTGGATAAAAATCGTCAATATCTGATTTACCTAAGTCTTGAGAAATGACGAATTTCTGGTCGTCAAGAAGAAGAAAGAAGAAGACTCCATGAGCAAGGAACATGGTACATCCACCGTTATCAACATGAACGGCCACAAAAACACCGTTCGTTCCATTGATGTGAGGCACGTAGACATCAACCGCAACTTCAACACTCGACCTACAAAACCATTTTGCATAGGTGCTACACTTAACGTAGTACCACACTCAGACTGCTGCTTTGGCGAAAACATTATAATTAACTTTCAAGCGACATAGTAGCTGATTGATCTTAAAGTCGCCTTGTAACATGGACAGAGGTTTTACCTGATTTTTATCCAGATGAACATGGACATGCCTGCCTGACTCTCTGGATCTTGACCCCCTGCATATCGATTCTGTTTTGATTAAGCGCCTGTGAATAAGCTGGTTTCTGTGACTTTGCTTTTCTGGGCACTCTAGAAATCTCGAGTTTACGATTATGATTACAGCGAGGTTTTGAGCCTCTCTCAGACAATTACTGTGGTAGGGACCTCGAGCAACCCCTAAAGCATAACTGTTCAGTGCCACCAATAGTGGCCATAAAACATCTCTCTTTCACCTATACAGCATCTCTTAACATTTCTTCTGTGCTTGGTCCAACTAACCTTTTCCAGCCTGCAGCAAACCCACTTGTCAACAATGAATTAGCATGATGAAAGCCACTAACAACCGGAGAGGCCTGTGGAAAAGTATATGAGCAGAACCAGATGAATATAAATAACTGCCTATCAGGGCTTTATTAATTTAAATGTATGTCTACAGACTTAAACAGGGCCTTTGAAGTAGACCCACATAACTGATCTAAACAAGTGCATTTTACGAGAATTTAACACAATTTAACAACAATAATATACTAAAAGTGACTGGGAAACCAATGCAGCTCGTCGTGAAGGTGTTAAACATATTTGTTGAGCATAGTTATGTAACTATTATTTCTGCGTTCATTCGACACAACTATCTAAAGAATGAGAGGAAGACCTCAACAGCCGCTGCTGGGTGGAAACAGTAAACTGAACAAGGAAGCCCAGCATCAAGAGGAGTGGTGACACTTGAAGTCTGAACCTGCCCAGAGGCAGCGATCTTTAAGAAAATGACATATTGTTTAAAAGTGTCCCAATAAACACAAAACTATCCACAATGTACAATTCACCAGTTATTATTACCAGTTGTAGTTTCCGAGTACTGCTACCGGCTGACTGTGTAGAGTAGGGCACCAGTGGATGGGTGACGTTATCATGGTCTGTTGCATTACTTTGCCATGATTGACATCATTCGACTCTCGAATTTCAAACACACCAACTTGCTGAGCAATATTGAAGGCCTCCTGGTACTCAGAATAAGCTGCAATTTTTTAAACAAATACAATTACAGATTTTAGGTATAGAGTTTTATTTATTATCTTCACTTTTATGAGTAGAAAACTTGAGTGAAATGTTATTTCACATAGCAGCTTTCTTAGTTGTTTACTTAGATGTTGCAAGCCAATACTTAATATAAGAACATAATGCATAGACAATGAATCAATTAGACAAAGAGAAAGTATTTCAAAGGTCAAGAAACAGTAAATATTTTCTTTGAAGAGAGAATCAAATGAAGGACAATTCAAGCAATTAGTTTTATGCTGATCTAATCCAACAGTGTACAGTCAGTGTACCCATTATAGCCGAGTTGGCTAGGGGCACAGATGGAGCAGAAATCTTGAACCAAATTTCTGCCCTGTCAGGGATTTTAACCTCTGACCTCTTGATTAAAAGTCCATACTCTAGCCACTACACTACAAGCACACCAAAGATCACTGAATTCATTACAAAATGTCCAAACAGTTATAAGTAGTCAAGCAGTTCATTAAGCAATCTTCCTATAAAATACAGCAATACATTAAAATACAGTAATTACATTAAAATATAATAATACATTACAACACAATGATACATTAAAACACTCTATGGCCTGACATAACAAAATCCACAAGCAACACAAATAATACCATAAAACGTCAAAATAACGTAAATCCATCTTACATTCAAAATTATCTTTGTAAGGTATTGGAAATGGCTTTGATGGAGGTATTCTTCCTGGATCAGCCTTCTTTCCAGTTACCATGGTCGTCAAAGTGTAAACGCTATTTACACTCAGTGATAATTTCAGACAACCATTAATGACCTATCAACAATAACAACAAACAACAAAATCAGTCCAAATATATAATGAATATAGGAATCAAACTCAATGTAAGACCACCATAATCATTAATCTGTTGTTTTACTCACATCAATAAATGAAAACCATTTTAAAGTGACATGCACGATATTTCTGGGATATATATCTATACAAATATGCAGATGGGCACAAAAGTATTTTGAAAATAGATTTCTATTTTAAAAATAAAAAATACTATTTTATTTTGTATTTTCAAAATACTTTTGAAAAGTATTTTGTAGAAGTATTTTCAAAATAGTTTTAAAAAGTATTTTGTAGAATTCAAAATACTTTTCCAATACTTTTCTAAGGTACTTTTAATAAATAAATTTTATAATCCTCCTGCCAAAAGTATTATTTTAAAATGTTTTAAGGCTTCAGAACTCAAACTAGAACGTGACGATTCGAAAATTAATAATTCATTCATTTCATTTCAGATATTTATATAGCGCCCCTTCAAGATTTATACTCAGAGGCGCTCCCGACTACAGCGCGGACACTGAATCGGAGTTTCACGCCGAAGCGCATGAGCAATTGCGAGTGAAGGACTTGCCCAGGGTCCCTACGCGGCGGCTTGAGGTAGATTCGAACCCGCACTCCACATCAACTTTAAAATTTTGATTGACTTAAGTCACTGAAACTGGGTGACTCAATTGTTGAACTGGCAGATGCTGCTCATAACTTGTTCTGTGTTGTTTTCAACTATACCATGTCTCTCACTGACCATCTAAACAGTGGTGTATGGAGCTTACATGCCGCCCGGGGCGACGGCCCAAAATGCCGCCCTTAGCACTTAATTTTGGAAATTTTCCGGAAAATTTTCTTTATTACTTCTGCCAAAATTTCTGATGACTTTTTTTGCTTTTACTATACTATAATTGGGTCGTCAGAAGCCGCCCTGTCCTGCGCCCGAATGCCGCCCCCCGCCCCTCATTACACCACTGTATGCTATTTATTGGATGATTTGTCTTCCTTTCCTTCCTTCCTTCTTTGTCTACTTTTATTAGTTTTTCTTATACTTTTTCAATTTTTTCTGCATTCACTCCTTCTTTTATTTTTCTTCTACCCTATTTTGCCGCCCCTGCTCAAGTGCCGCCCGGGGCGACTCGCCCCCCTGCCCCCCGTACGGTACGCCACTGCATCTAAACAGTATTTACAAGTCATCACTAATGCAATGTAAATGGACACAATAGCGAGTAGCAATACAAGTACAAAATGTTGATTTCTCAAAAGTATTTTGAAAAACTATTTTCAAAAGTATTTTCAAAATAATATTTTATTTTGTATTTTCAAAATAAATTAAAAGTATTTTGTAAAAGTATTTTCAAAATACTTTTGAAAAGTATTTTATTTTGTATTTTCAAAATACTTTTTAAAAGTATTTTGTCCATCACTGCAAATATGTGACCTCGGCCAAGAAAATGGACCACTCATTGGGACTGGACTTATTAACAGTTTTCATACGCTGATATCATAAGAAAGTCATGGAAAAATTTCACAATGTTTGGTCCAAAAGTTATGCCCTTTTCAAATGAAAATAAAAAAATTCATTGGGCAGCAAATTGCACAATAAAAATTCCAACTGTCTCTAACTGACGCACTAATTACATGTTTTGGGCTTTGGCCTTTATACATCATATGGCATAAAATAGTTTGTAATACAGTGAGCCAAAGGTGCAGTTGCATTAATTCAATGCAAAAGCAATAATCATGGATTTAGGGAAGAATCCATTTTCTGGATGATCTAGTATGAGACAAGTGGTCCCTTTTCTGGGCCGAGGTCACATATACCGGTAATGAACACAGAAATTCAGTTATAAGATTAATGTACCGGGTATCCATTCAATAGTTATCTAACTGATGCCTATAAAAATAAAAAAACATCCATATTTCTGGGATACTATTTCACAATAAAGCACTCATTGACTGTTGCCTTGTTTGTTATGACAATGGCTCTATGGAAGACTCTTGGTTAGATGAGAATGCTCTTTCTTCAACCATTAACCATAATTACAAGATGAGCAAATGAGCAATATACAAACCGGTTGTATTCCAACATATTTGAAAAGGTACGTTGATGCATTTCCCCGTAGTACGCTCTGCCAAAGATGCAGAGATTGAGTAGAAACCTAGAGAGCACAAAATGAAAAACACCTTGAAAAACAGAGAAACGACCGTAGACTGAAATGAGATTAAAAAGTAATTTCTTGGTACCAAACAGGATTGGAATCACGTCCTTACCTTTGCCTAGCAGCAGCACACAGGTAGCATATTTCCTGTCTTGAAACTTAGAATGTTTCCTATGGTTTATGCTTTATACAGTAAGGCCTAACTTTATACAGTAAGGCCTAACTTGACACCTGTTCGTGCTTAAAGCCCACTCCGACCTTTTTCATACCATCAACACAGGAACAATAGTCTATTGGTTAGAGTGCTGGACTGTCAACAAAGAGGTTGGAAGTTCAAATTTCTAAACATGAGAACAATAGTCTATTGGTTAGTATATGGACTGTCAATCGAGAGCTTGAGAGTTCAAATTCCCACCAAGGCAGAAATCTGCTTCGAGATTTCTGCTCCACCAGCATCCCAACGAACTCAGCTATAACAGTGACCATACACTGTTGGAGGGCGATCAGACGGTGGAACAAGGACTGGCCACCTGCCTCATATACCAAGGCTAAGAAAGTGAAGTCGCTAACACCTCATACCTCACGATTTCTGCACGATAACCAAATCATAGAGGCTCGAATCTGTACTCATGGCATTACAAACCATGCGTTTTAACCAACTGCATACTCTAGACCACATAAAGGGATTTGACCAACTGACTGATGGTTTGACCAACTGACAGACTGAATAATACCATTAATAAATTAACATCAGATCGGTTACTTACTAAGTTTCCTTTTAAATTGATTGTGATGTCCTGAGCATAGACATGTGTCGGCCGTGTTGGTAATCGCAAACAAAACTTACTACTTGATGTGTCCTGCAAAATTTAAAAAAAGTCTGTGAAAACTGGCCACATAGTGAGCGCATATTATTAGTTTTTTAATATAATATATACATATACAATATATTATTGAAATGCATATATACAATAATTACTGCTATAGAGCCAACTGCCATGTAGCAGCATGGCTATTTGCAGAAGCACAGGACTCGGGCTGTCAGGACCACAAAATGATCCGTAGCACTGAATGAGTTAAAAGGTTAAAGTAGACTATCCAAGCGTCTCACTAAAATAAGCAGGTATTTAAAGACTTTTCAGCCACTGACCTTTAAAGCAGAAAGAGTTTTCCAGCAGCTAAATAAGCTCAGTCTGTTAGCAAGTTCATTTAATAAATGCTAAATACTATTCAGTAGAATTACATAAATGCTCTCTGAAAACAATATCATACCATAGTCTCAATCATGATGGTAAAATTCTTCCTATTTGGACTGATGAGGGCCACTGCAGAGCCACCTTGCTTCAGACCCGTCACTCCATAACCATGCTTCAGGTAACTCCACCCAATCTCTGTGAACTGCGTCAAATGTGCTAAAAATATCAACACAATAAGAGGAACTGGTCAATACTGTTTCTAATTAAGCACAACTGACTGACTGACTAATTAATTAACTGATTGGATTGCGCGATTGATGACTGGTTCCCATTCTCTCAGAAATGACCTCTGAAATTTAGAATGTCTTACGACTCGGAATATCAATGGTTGTACTGCCAGATGCTGACAAGTAAATAGAACTCGTTCCCAACAGTATCAGAGTTCACATCTGATTGGCCACCATTCATGACTGAGCATCTTACATGCATTCAATCATCAGGGGGTTTAGGGTAATGGCAACACTCTGGCATGAAGACCAGGAGATCAGCATGGAGGCAGGATCGATCCCTGCTACCCTCCCAAAAGGTCGACTCAGCCTTTCATTCGCTAGTTGGCATTGGTAAAATGAGCAGTAAGACAGATGGGCGCATTGAATGGCTGCCATACAGTTATTTTTGACTCCTGTAATAACTTGTGATCATCCGTTCATACTATGACTTGTAATCATACTGTGGTGTGTCAGTTTGTATTAATAAATGAAGATTATTATTATAAAACAAATCTAATCCAATCAGGAAACTTCCAAATCATTGTTATCGTAATGCATGCAATGCAATCAATGGACACTTCTTAGCAAAACCACAAGAACTGTGAACTCACAAAATATCTGTTGACATACCTGTGGCCCATATTGGAGGAGCGATCACATAATGGCCAGACCATGGTTCATTAGCAGTCATGAGACTACAGTTTGGAATTGGAAGATCACTATAATAACTTCCGATCAGATTCCAAGCGATAAAGCTGCAACATCGAAACAAGTCTTTAGTACTTCAAATTTCAGAATTACAACTGGCATTTTTCTGTGCAGTTTCCTGGGCAGTTAGAAAACTGGTTGAATGTTCCAACATAACCACTGTCCATGCTTCCATCCTTTTAATTCATTTTATGAGTTTTCCAGTTGCATAATTAGTCATTTCAGTTCATCACAGCATGCACATGTGGAACATCGTAGCTGATTGGTTGGAACGCTCACCTTGTAACATGAAGAGTACGAAAATGGAACTGGTTACAGCCTCCTTGAGACATTTATTGTGTAGAGACCTTGAGCAAGTCCTTCACTCACAACTGCACAGCACCATCAATTGATGCTTGGTCATTTGATTGTTGGTGTTTAATAAATACATAATAATTAAAAATAAATAAATACAGTAGAAGAAAGAATTGTATTGTATTGTATTTTCGTTTCAAAACTGGCTGTCATAATGCAGCCAACGACAAAAGTGCGTAACTTATGGTTATAATAAAGGAGCCTACACTAATTATAGATATGGATAATGTTCATATCTATACTGGATAATGTACTAACCAGCAGCTTTTCTTTAGTTATAATTAAAGAATACAGCACATTTTAAGGACCTACAAAGGGCAAGCAAAGGCAGCACTTTTATGAGATACTTTAAAACAACTTCTACTCATCACAGCATTCACTAACCCTAATCTAACCCTAGAACTCTGATGCACACAGCAATAAGTTTAAGAAGCAGAAAACATTTGTAAAAGTTTACCTCGTCAGCTGTCCAACAAGATAATTCTGGTTTAATAGCTACAAAATAAGATAAACCGGTCAAATAAAATAGAGCTTAAAATTACAAAGAACTGAACCAAAGAGAACTGTGATAAATAAAAGAATTGGATGATCAGAAATTCTACATCCGTTAAAAAAAACTTCCAAATTCACCAGTCACAAGTGATCTCAATTACTGTAGTTTTTACCAGTATGCTGGAATGTATGCATGCATCTGGAATTATATAGTACCTTTTAAAATTAAAAACCTGTGTGTTCTGATAACAGTTCAAAAACGTTGGTCTGATGTACAAGAAAAGACTAAGTGCTCCTGGTTATCATGTGGAAGCTAGGGTCCAACAAATCCATGCAGAGACTCAAGACTGACATATTGAAGCTTACCTCAGAATTCATGGGCAGTACTGAGGAATAAATATCTGCTCTACTGCCCTCCACAACAGGATTTTAATTTCATTTAATTATAAACAGGACATGAAAATCATCACCTCCATCTTCTTGTATACTGCAGTATTACTGCTTGAAATACTTTCTTCTGAGTATGGCTTCAACTGCTGACTCCTGAATACTGCATTTGACTTAGTAAAGTATCTGAGGTACTGACCCTCGCAATGCAGCCGCCACCGTCTTCATCGTCTGAGTCAGCGTAGTCTTCAGAAGACCAGAGAGGCTTCCCAGAATTCTTGGCATAATCTGGACTGTATGACCCGGTATAATGAACCCTACAAAAAACTGTCTGTCATCAAGAACTGAACATATAAGCAAACACAATTTTCTCTTCAAGTAACACAATTCAGTTAATTACAAACAGCTATAATTTCTGTCCTGGACAATAATTATGTGTAATTAACACTAATTAGCAAGGTTTGGCTAACGAAAACTGGCTTACGAATATTTGCATATATGTATATGCATACACGTTCATATATGCATGCACATAAACATTAATATAAGCTTTTATAAAACATTAATATAAGCTTTTGATAGCCTGGCCTGTCAGCATCCATTATGACTAAATATGCCCAGGCATTCTCAAGCCTAAGCATTTCCATTGTACAAAGTGCAACCTGTCATAAGTGTGAGCCCAGGCCTGCCTGGACTAAACAAACAGCTTACTTTGTGGGCTGCACATTAGTAGATTGAAAGCACATGATATGTTTTAATAATACTTTTCTTGCTGATGGCACACAACAGGGAGGAGCGGAGTGAAATGATTAAGTGTGCAGTGCACGAAGAGCAATGTAATGACGATACTTATGGTCAAACAAGTGGAGTTGTTGCAATCAACACCGACAATCAGTTAGACCATGGACTAAAGAAGGAAGGAAGGAAGGTCTAAAACGACCTTTATCATATCAGATTTGTAACTCAGCCAAACGATCGTGTACTAGTATCTTAAAAATTGACAGCAGCTATTAAAAATTAATTAGCATTATGGCTGATGACCAAATCTTTCTCCTTTCGCCTCAGTCATTACAGCTCAGATCCACTGAGAAATGGACAAATCAGTCAGTCAGCTCTGCAACTTGTATTTCAGCGCTGCAACTTGTATGAACAATTGTCCAATCTGGTCGTGTGATTGCTGTTCAGTACTTTCCTTCAGTTGAAAGATCTTTTAGCCACAGAACCAACCATATCTCGAAGCACTCTTGCTATTACAGGCCAGTACTTAATAGCAATCAGTGTGCTTAATTAATTTTACTTTTTACCATCAGGTTCAGTTAAGCTGTTCAAACTTAGATTCTTTGATAGACATTCTTCAAAACGCTCAGTCTGACAAATATAAAAATCCATGAATATCTTAAATCTTAATCGATTAGAAAATGAAAAATAAGTCTTTTTTACCCAATGTACGCAATGGAGTCATTCAGCTGTTGGTCTTTCTTCATGTCTTCAACAATTTCCCACGCTCCACTCGGAAGCAGATCAGCTGCAATGATCTTCACATGACTAAAACCTTCTTTGTCTAACATCTGCCGCAGAACCTTAGAACAACATAACAAAGCTGACATTAATTTAACCTATGTACAAAAAATGATTAAACGTTGAGTAACAAAACGATCTCTTTGCTGGGTTAAAATTGATGCTTCTGTCTACCAAATCTAAAACAATAGCATCAATAATGCATAAGGTATCTTGGAATATCTAGTAGGTATCTAGTAATTTCATAGTCATTTCAGTTAAATCACTGACTCAATACATAATCTGTTGGAAAACTCTCATCCAAAAGATCGTCAAAGTCCGCAGAGTACAGAAATACGTAAATCCTAGCGTTAACCTAAAGAGTGGTTAAAATGTGGCCATACTATTAGACTTAGTTTGCCACTTATCCTAAAGTAAGCTTGCTTATTCCACTTATCTGGTAAACATAATAGGATAAGATAACATTCAAATAAACTCAAAATGCTCAAACATACTTAATACATACAAATCTGTGTGCACAACAGTTTTCAATTGTGCATACATTAGTGATGTATAACAATAGGAATGCAACACATCTATATCTAGGCTACTTGATATGTGCACAATGCACTAAGACGTCAAAGAATGTCTCAGATGTAAACTACATTCAAACTATTTCTGAATCGAATATACCTTGATATAGCCAACTTCATACGGCTTTTCATTCCAAATCTGGAAACATTAGAAGATGCAAATGACGTTAAGAAAATTGGCCTCTTTACCAAAAAAAGTCTTAACACTTTGACGATGACATGCATTGGTTTCCCAGTCGCTTTTAGTACACGCTTGTTGTTAACGTGTTAAACAAACGTACCTCAAGATGTTCATTGCTAGTATGTGGACCAATAAATTTTCAAGACCTTCTACCTCTTGATCTATGAAGAAAAGTTGTACGTACATTCCATGGCCAGAAAATGCATTTTACAGCACTTCTGGAAAAATGTTTGTACAAGTGGTTTGTAATAATGCATTACTTTGCAATTCAATACAAGGCCTTAATGAAAGTACAAAGCATCCTACAGCCACATCTAAGCTTGGAAAACTAATTCAAAATTGTTTCCAAAACATTAAAATGAGCAGACTAAACTAGCATTAAATTTGTTTTAAAATATGGAAACAAGAAAACTAAGTACTGTACTCAAACTCTGCAACTTCTAAATGAGTCAGGGTCTATGTCTTACCCCAACACAATCTATATCCAAGTTGTATACAGTTTTAGCTCCCCATATCCACCGGAAAATGTAGTTGGCTGTCTTTGTGTGGTTATGGTATGGATACCATTGACCCCCGCCAAGCCATCCTGGAAAGCCCCAGGGAAGACCACAGAGACGTATGGATGGATTACGCTGAAAACGTACAAGACAAAGGATACATGCTTTTCAAAAAGTTACACTTTAGACTTAAAGCATATAAACATTTGGAACACAGACAAGCCGAGTACATGTATAATTGCACTTTGATTAACATCCTATTTGGCCGTGCTGGGGATTAGGGCGTGTCGATTTTGTCAACTTTCAAATTCCAAAAATGACTAGTGCTAAAAAGTTGTGACATGACTTAGTAAGTAAAAAGATATTTTTGTAAAATTAATATTATTTAGTTTTGCTTGGTAAATAACATGTTGAAATATTTACTTTTTAACGTTTTTTGTGAATTTCCAATAATTCTTAACTTGTCTGATTAAAAGTTTTTTGTGGAAAAATATTTTGTAAAATTGCATAAAAATCATTGGAGATGATTGCCAGATACTTGCAGTTATATAATATACTAATATTATTTTTATTATTTATTTATTAAACTATATATTACAATTGCGCGCGCACACAAATATAGGCTCTTTATATAATTCACTAATGTCGTGCAATAGCTGTATTTGCTTCTTTCGGAGGTTGAAGGATCGTCATCAGTGTCTGGAAAATTATTTGTCCGTCAGTGCTGCTACTACTACCATCCTAACTAGTGGGAATTGCCCACAATGGCTTCTAAAAAGATAAGAAAAGATAAACTACAAGTCTCTTGTCTTCATTCATACAGGCGGCTGTGGTGATGGCAGCTGTGGCACGCAGGCCAACGCCATATCTGGTGCACTGCATAGCAGCATTATGCATTTCTAATATGTTGTACTCTGTCTTTTGATTAGACGTGGAAGGCATACTTGGTTTTCCTAAAACCAATTCATAGCATCCATCATTTCCATCTTGGGCATCAGCTATTTGTTCTTCATTTTCATAATCAGATAACATTATTTCATTTGATGGCATTTAAGCATCCTGCTTAATTCTCTGCTTATATTCAGCAAGCTCTGTTCTCTCGTCTTCTGCCGCTTCCGCCTTTCTAACCTGTCTGTTATGCTCTGGCAATCTAGTAAGTCAACCTGATGTGGTCCAATAGAACTAGTCTTTTCTCTCTGACCTTTAATGATAGCAAGTTCTGTCATAGGGATCTTCATCTCCTAAGGCATGTATGCACAGTTGATGTGGGCCTCCTTCCTGCAACCAGCATCTGCAGGGTAGCCTAATTTGCAGGAAAGAAAAATGTTGCACCTGCAATAATTGAGGAGGTCAAAAAGTTTGTCAAGTTTTGACATCTGGCTTTCCTCTACTAAGAGATATGTCATTGGCCTGCTCCCAGCTATCTTAGATCTTCTTTAAGATTCTCATTTGTGAATTTACAATGAGGCGACAAAAGAGCTCTTTGCCAGTTCCCACTTTTCAAGCACTTTTGGGTAAATGTCCTTTGCAAGACTGTCTGCTGAGTAGTTTCTGACATCCTCGCCACTTTGCGTTCTTAGCAGTATCCCATATCTCATAATGTCTCGCTGAGTTGGCAGTTCATAGGGCAACAACTCTCTACCACTTTCAATTAGGTTGCTCCTATGGGCAATAAAGTCAAGAGGGCCCAAGGAAAATAATGATTAAATCCCGGGTTCAGGAATTTGATGGTCTTTGTCACAAGGGTGAAATTGACTACATCTTTTTTGACGACCGTGAAGATACAACTAAAGTCATGCTGAAAGCAGACAATAATCTGAATTATTCAGATCAGCAGTTGACCAACATCATCAAAAAGCAGCATTATTCTGTGTGCATTGAGCTAGGTGGAAGATATCTTTACCACTTTGCTCGGGAGAAAGGCTCAATGAGAAAAAGCCAGTTGAAGTTATTGCTAATAATCTTGTAGATTTCACGAAGAATAAGGGCACTGATAAGAATACAGGTCATTGGAGGTGATTCTACAAATGGTAACACCGGTTGGGGGTGGTTCCATGCACTGGGTAGAGCTTCCATGCACTGGGTAGAGGTTAAGCTTGGTCATAATCTGATCTGGTTGGTTTGTGCCCTCCACACCAACGAGTTCCCCTGCGACACTTGATCACAGCACTCGATGGGAAGATCTTGTCTAACAACAAGTGGACAGGTAGCATTGATAAGATGCTAGAAACTGCTACAGAACTTGAAATTGGACCTTTATTCACCAAATTCTCAACTGGAGAGCCTTTTATTTCACTGAGTGCTTCGTCGCTGTTGGAGATGATAGACTGATCTGACAGAGAATATGAACCTCCCTTGACATGAAGACTTACTACAGTGGATCCAAAGAAGTTCATTGACGAACCCATGCAAGTTCCACAGTGGCCTTGTCATGCTCAGTCTATACATAAGTGCGTGAAAGAAGTCACAGAATCAGCAGGAAGGTTGAATACACATGAGAAACGTGAGGGCTACATCAGAGGCCAAGAAGCAAGTCGGTGGCTGATGACCAAGAACGAATCAAAGCAAGACTTGAAGAAACTTGATGCTTACATTTCTTATTAACTAATGTCATCACTTTCAAATGTTGCTTTATGATTACAAGGTAATGTCGTACGCTTTTTAGGGTGTGTCTCATGCAGAGAAACTAAAATTTTAATAGCGTTACCTGACATTTTACGAAGGTAAAATTTGAATTCTTTGGTTTTTCGAGAGCAGTTTATATGCCTTGTAATCAAACAGAGATTTACCAAGCTAGATGTTGTCTGATCTCAAAAATAATGGCAGATTTGAATTTCTCACACCCAAAGACATATTTTTAAGACCCAAGACTTTAAAAATTGGAAAAAAATTAATTTTACCCTCAAATTGACACGCCCTACTGGGGATGGGAGTGCCTCTGAGTAGTTCTCTTGAAGAGGCACTATACAAATTCAAGTAATGAATGAATTGAATGACTGTCCGACTGATTGATTGATTAATTATCACCTTACAATCTTCTCGTTTACTACTGAAATCCAAAACCTTGCAAATTACTTTGTACCTCATTCTGAATTTTCAAATACAGTTTAATAAAATATTCAGATGTTTTTCAATTGATGAAAAGATACCTTTTTGGCTTCAACCATCAGCCACCATTCATATCCACGACTGAAATTTTCATCCCACTCCTCATGCATGTGTGAAGGCTCAGATCCCTCTAATCAAGCAAACACATGTATAAGAAAAATACAAAATACAGTTGTTAGGGAGCACTTCTAGAATGCATTGGTTACTGTTAAGATACATTATCAGTTAAATACCTATTTGTACCCGTTATTAAGGCAGAAACTAGGAACGCCAGTAGTAACTATTTGAAGTCAGAAAGCAGAACAACAATTGTCGAGTATGCCAAAATTTCAGAAAGAAGAATATTAATGATATTACATTGTACAGTATGAAAAGAAAAGAAAGCATGATCATAAAAATTAGTGATTTTCTAGCATATCAAAGCGCAATTTTGGAAATTATCAGAATAAACGGAGTGCAAGAAATCCACAAAACAATGTATCTTTTATTGCATGCCAAATATAAATGTTGAGCCGTGAACTTAGAAATGGCTCAAATGCACAAGCGTTTAAAAAATATTCTCTTTTTTCTAAAACTGGCATCAAACCTAATAATTCAGTGCTTCTGGAAGGAAGATTTTAAGTATAATATTGCACATTTGCTGTAATGCAATTTTCTGTTATGTACAGTATGATAATCTGCATTAACTTTAATGCACATTTTATGTAAAGCAGCACTTCCCAAACTTTTCAGTGTCACGGACCGGAAGTAATTTTCTCACTGCAGGAGGACTGGTGCCAAATTTATTAATTATTTCTCTTTTTCATTTTTGATCAACTAAATTCCTCAAATATGTATTAAAATTGATTTAAATGCATGTTTATCCAATTCTATGACTCTAATGCCCTTTAAATGCAAGCCTAATAAGTGTTTTTTTGTTTATGACTTTTAAAAATATAATTGCCATTTCTTGATTCCGAGACAATTGTGGACCGGCAACTGAGGGCTCACAGACCAGCACCAGTCCGAGGACCACCACTTTGGGAAGCACTGATGTAAAGCACGTATTTGTGTAATGCACATTTTCCATTTTATGAATTTCTCGAAAAGACAAAGCCTCAACAGACTAGGCTCTGTTTCCTACCTGTGCTTTGTGCGTCACCTCCAATTTCAACCTTAAGGATTTGTAATGATGCTCCATAGTTTGGCTGAAGAGAAGTCAAACAGATCAGAAGGTTAATGACCCAAAGTACACCACTCCAATCATTCAATTTACATCCTCTTAATGACTATTTATAAGTCAAGATGACCTACATATGTAAATAGCTTCCTAGTTTTGCCTTTCTCATTTCAAACCAAAAGTTATACCATACTGTTACCATACTGCGTCACTATAATAAGTCTCAGAATTTATATGCTCATTCTCTCCTGCATGTCCGAGTTTTATTTTCATCTGATTCTAAATTACAGTGTAAAAAAGAAATAAACATAGGTCATGTTACATTTAATTTACAGGACTTTCAGTTTTGCAGATGACCAAAAACAAGAAGAAATGACAGGGACTGGTCAAAATTTAGCCATCCATACAATGGAGCAGTCATTAATCAGTCCCTACTTAATGATAGCTGCTGGCCATGGACTGATCTGACCTCGTTATGCACTATATGCACTATCTAAACAACATTTGCAAACACTCGAAGATGAAATGCAACCCTGAAACATGTCAACAATGCACACATGGATGGGAACATAGTGCAATAAACATATACGTAAATAGCTAAGTTTGCTGCTATATCTATATACCCTCAAGTAGACAAACAGATAAATATCTTGGCTACTGAGACAAGTGATCAACCTCAACACACATGAAGTCTGATAACTTTGGTACAGTCTGTGTACTAGACCTTGTTGACCTAGTTGAAATAACCTGCATTATTTGTTAACATAACGGTAATCTTTACGACCTTTAGGTATAAGCCCTACAATCTTATGCTATAATCATTAATCAGCTCATACAAGGTAAATCCTTTAATCATGCATCTTTAGACACAAACTCACAATCTTATTGTATAATTATCAATAAGTATGACCTTTTATAATCTTTAGGCATAAACTGAACTATATCAAGATATACCAGTAAGTAAGTAAGTAAGTGTGTTCTTTATGAAATGCTGGCAAATGCACAGCGCTTTACATACAGTTATTAAATAGTAGCAGAAGTTAGTAAAAAAGTCAACTAAAAACATAGAGGCCTAGCTGTATAGCATCCTCGCCAGGAAACCACGCCTGGTGAGGGAATCAAATCTAGAAAGAACATGGTCATGTGAGCATGGGTGCAGATCGTGACCAGTATATATAGGACAGAGGGCATAATCTGAAATGCAAATTTACCAAGCATTTTATGCAAGTCAAACTGAAATGACCCAATCAAGAAACAGAGTTTTGCATAACACGAGCCACTAAATATGGTAATGCTACATCTGATTCTTACCTTGAACAGGAGGTCTAGTATATCACTTCGCTGCGGCTCTGGATAATTAATAAGCAGTTTGGAAGTTGCCTGAAACATAAATGCATTTCGATTTCATTATACAGACCTTAGAATAGCTGTTGCTACTGTTCTATCAAACAAAATACTCCGAGCTTTTTTCAAGAAAAAAGGATCCGGAACTGAACAAATTCAGAACAACTGTGGAAGTATTCCATGGATCATAAGGACATATTTTATGCTAATATTTTTATTTTATATATAGCAATATCAATAAACACTTAAATTAAATTAAAGTAACAAAACAATTGTTTTAATAAAAAATTTAAATTGACTAAATTTTTTTATTGCAGAAAGTCCCGGAACGTCATTCCGGAGCATTCCATCTGAAAAAAGCACTGAAAATACTTTTTGCACCCCTAGAACTATAAGGTTCTATGTCCACATTTGGCGAAACCGAGGAAAACGATTTTTAAGATTTGCTGACAAAAAGTTTTGCCGTGTTTCATTGATGGCAATTAAATTACAATTTTTGGACAACACTGTTTTCCCCTAGTATGATTGTATGTGTATTTCGATCATAATGTAAACCGACTATGAGTAATTTGGCTATAATTATGGCAGCGGTGACTATTTTTGGACATAGAGCTGTATAACAGTTTTGATTGCAGACAAAGTGAGTGTTTTAGGTTACAAGTCAAAGTATTGGCTATGGACATAATGCCGTATAATTGTTTTTTTCAAACGTCACTCGATCGCGGTTGTATCTCATATTCACGTGATACAAAATTAACGATTCTATTGAATGACTGGACTTGTTCCTCTGTAGCTTTGAGACACTGTCTAAATGTATGGACATAGAACTATATAATCCTCACACACATAGCTTAAGAAAGCATCTCCAGTTAAACTTGACAATTCAGCACATAACCCCATGTCATTGTGATAACGGATATAGTGTCAGGTTAATTTTTTTAAGTGGACATAGAACCTTATAATTCTAGGGGTACATTATGGTAAAAGAGACCATGACCTCAATTCTCTTGGCTTGAGAGCCAGCACCAATAGGTTAACATAGGATGACTTTACTTCTATGTACTACAATAAAACAAATTTTCCTGATTTGAATTAAGCTTGCCATCCATCAGACTCTCTACGAGTTTCTGTGAGAATGAGATTAATCCCTTCCAGCATTTCTGTGCTGTGCTTCAACAAGGATATGTTTCCTAAATCATCTGATAATGGCGTCAAAGACTTAATGATCTCCACATCATGGCACTTTCCAAGTTCTTCTGCAGCATGTCAACTTTGAAGCTTTTCACTAGCATTCTTGAATATTAATGAGAAATGTACCCCGCTGAATAACTTCATTACAAAAGTTTTTCAGAAACGCGCATTTATTGTCTTCAGTACTGATTGATTACTTACTTATCTGAGGGACCTCCGCACGCTCTATTCTCTTCCCCAGTCTGGGGTGGACATATTGTTGATGGGTCACAATGGACCCAAACATGAATTTTACCCCAGATCGGGAATGGCCTTGGAAGTGAGTAGGGCTAGATTCATTTCTAAGTCGTCGCTAAACGCACACAAGCATTAAGATTTAACACTTACCCCTCCTCCGCTGATTGCCCCCACCCCATCGAAACGTCTTCCCAAGCCAACGGAGTCATCAAAAACATAATCATCGGAAAATGCAAACGATATAAAAAAAAGCCAAATCAAAACATAACCCAGTCCAGCCATAGCCGCCTTCCAGCACATGACGCGAGAGACTGGAACCCTGCTCACCATAATAAGCATTTAAATGGCCTTGACGCGCCCTCGTCGACGCTTCAATCTAAGGATACGCTTTTTGGATGTATTTCGATAAGAAGAATGCTCTTCAGACTACGCTTGAGTCTTCTAATCAATTTTTTCCAATCAGAGAGATTAGAAATCTTAATCGCAGTTTCCGAAGTTTTTAGCGCCAAAAGCTAAATGATGTGTGCCAGCTTATGTAGGCCTACCAGATGCACAGGATTCAGTAAAAACATAACAAAATCTTCGAGGCTGGTATGATCGGGTTCGTTTCAAAGTTCGGAACCAAAGGTCAGACAGCGGGGCAAAGGGTCCAGACAGTAATATTCTTTGGACCTATAGCGGGCTGGTGGATCAACTCTGATTCCAATGTGAACACAAAGAAAATTGCTTCCAGTGTCATAAATAGGCCTAAGGAAACGGTTGACGTTGTGTGAAATGTAGCGGCGAGAATGATAGCCTATATTTTATATAATTATATTCGTTTGAGAAAAACAATCTGACAAAAACGCAGAAATGCTAACATGAGTGATAATGGATAATTAAAGTTCATTAGAAGATTTTAGAATAAACTAGTAAATATTTTTATATAATGATCTGGGAATAAATTGAGAGTTGTCCTTGGGTGGGAGAATATATGGGTGTGTGCTCTAGGTCTTAATTGGTGATAGGAGAGGGGTCGGAGTGGAGGTAGGAGTTGGTGAAGCACATGCTTGGGGTTGTGTAATATGGAGAAAAGGAGTTTCGCATCGGCTATATTGGCAAGTTCAGAGACTGTTGGATAGGCCTATAGGCCTAATACGAAATCTAAGTAAGAATCGGCTGCGATTTCTAAAAGTATAGGAGACTTCAGTTTTGTACGTAAAACTTCTGCGAAGAAATTCCAAAAGATGATAGGCCTAGGCCTATTATAGGCCTAACCTAAAGCCCATAAGCCTATGACAGAATTCGCCACTGGGTTTCATATATAGCGCCCGCCATGTGATGTGACATATATATGAAACCCATAATTATGGTGGATATTCTCATGTAGGGGCTTCGATCATTTGTTCTGGTAAGAATCGGATACAATGTTGCTGCTGATATAATTCTGCTGATCGCTTTATTTGAAGAAACTCTCAAATCTAGGCTACATAAAGAGCTTCTCTCTTCTGGATTCGTAGGGGTTCCAAAAAGCGCAGCTTGAAATCTATATGGATGTAGGCCCACATACATGGACCGATGGTTCGATGCTCACGTATCCCTCTTCAGAGCCCCAGCTTAAGGGTAGGCCTATCTGCTATAGCCTATAGGCCTATGCCTACTTGGTGATCCGATGGTTATTATTATCCTATCAGGTTCGAAGAAAAACCTATAAATAGTGATTAGCTGGAGTAGAGAGTGACACGGGGAGACAATCTCGTCCCCATCCCCGCCCAGCAACAAGTAAATATTCCCCATCCACGCCCATCCCCGCAGGTTTGTCCCCATCCCCACCCCATCTCTGCAGGTTTTCCCCTATTCCCACCCCATCCCACAGGACAGCATCCCATTTCTCGCAAAAAGTTTCCACCAAGTAATAATTAAAAAACCAATTTTTAGCTTACAAAGCTATTAATTTGTGTTGCTGATTGCATTAATAAAACATACGCAAAAAACAGACAATCTTATCGACGTTTGAATTAACCAAATTAAGGCCGGACTTTTTTTGACTAGTAGGTTTCAGAAAATAAAAAATCTTCTGTTCACAAATTTGGTCGCGTTTTTGTTTTAACGGTTTATTTAAAAATAATTCCATAAACAGGAAGTAGGCTACAATTATTGATGAGGCGGCCTGTAGCATCGAAAAGTGAATGGGAGTGAAACTGGAATTCTAGGCTAAGTAATAAGTAGCCTAGCTGTAACTAAGGAAGTAAGTTACTGTATATACTGCATGTATAGTCTACACGCTGTAGGCCTATAAACTATAGAACTATAAGAGTTGCCATTACAGCTGTTTTATCGCTGGCTCGTTCCCCATACTGCGGTATATACTGCGAGAGTAAACCCCATTACCGCGGTATTACCGCAATTGTTGTCCCCATTACGGCCTGTAGCATCGAAAAGTGAATGGGAGTGAAACTGGAATTCTAGGCTAAGTAATAAGTAGCCTAGCTGTAACTAAGGAAGTAAGTTACTGTATATACTGCATGTATAGTCTACACGCTGTAGGCCTATAAACTATAGAACTATAAGAGTTGCCATTACAGCTGTTTTATCGCTGGCTCGTTCCCCATACTGCGGTATATACTGCGAGAGTAAACCCCATTACCGCGGTATTACCGCAATTGTTGGGATTTACGGCGGCTTTACCGCGGGTAAATTCCTCATGTCAATTACTTAGGGTCGGGATTTACGGCGGCTTTACCGCGGGTAAATTCCTCATGTCAATTACTTAGGGTCGGGATTTACCGCGGTTTGACCGCGGGGAAATTCCCCATGTCATTCTCTACCTAGGGGTCCATATGGACTGGCCTGACGATCGTTGCACACACCTCATTTTTCCAGCATTGCAATCATGGCTTTAGGGGTCGTCCATTAATTATGTCAACAAATTTTAGGCAGTTTTTGACCCCCTCCCCCTTGTCAACAACTGTCAAACATTGACGGACCCCTAAAAATTATGTCAACAATCCCAGAACCCCCCTACAAAAAAGAAACAAAATGGCTCAATACATGTAGAATCATTTTTTTTAAATTTTACACTAAAAAATGCAATCTAGAATTTCAAAATATATGAGTTTAGTTTATTACCAGCATTTTAGTAGTATTAAACATTAAGCACTTTATACATTTTTAGCATTTCTTAATGTTTTCGCTACCATTTGGAAGGGTCTTTGTTGATTTATTGGAGAAAAATTTCTTGACGTCAACTTGTACCGAACCCCCCTCCCCCTTGTCAACAACTGTCAAACTTTTCCAAACCCCCCTCCCCTATTTTGTTGACATAATTAATGGACGACCCCTTAGCAAACTATTATAAGCCTGATTTTGTTTGATCTATATATCATTTTGTAGCCATTACGAGGCTCTTAAGAGACAATGTAGCCTAACGGGTCCAAAACAGCACAATCCCTCCGGCAGATGGCATGATGAGGAAAACTTTCATCATTATCGGATTTAGGATAATATTTCGGATCTGAGAGTATTGGACTGTCTTGATCAGCTCAATGCATGATGTATGTTTATTACCATGCCTGTACACTAAAATGAGGATAGCAATTGGTCAATTAAAAAGAATATTTTATATCTCTCATCTCTTTTATCAGATACATACATGCATACAGATTCAAATATAAGTCTTACCTACACATACATACCTACATACATACATAGGCCTACATACATAGTTACATACATACATACATACATACATAGTTACATACATACATACATACATACATACATACATACATACATACATACATACATACATACATACATACATACATACATACATACATACATAGGCTACATGCATGCATAGACGAATAATGACGGAGATGGTGACGAATCATAATTTCATAAAAATATGTATATAGGCCTAGCTACGACGCTACATCGAACTGAACTCCAGAACGAACTCATTTTGAATGGAGATGGACGTTATTTTATGCAGACGTAAGGGAAATTGATCAAGATTATTGGTTGGCGATTCATTTAAGTCACGACGTTTGGTATTAAAATAGCCTTAATCTGAATGCACCCGTGTTTCTATAGCGACCGTGTGGCCGTGCTCACTGTGATTACATCGACCCTGCTTAGTTTTCAATAATCGGGTGAGAACCGTGAGTTTCCGTCAGTCATCGTTACAGTAAATTCCCCATCAGCAGTGACGCGAGCCGTGCAGCCCATCACCGTTGCTCACAGTAGCAACTTAAGTCGTCGTTACCGATATCTAGGTCAATTAGCTGTGGGGCTGCCCGGCTGCGGTCTGTTACAGTAGTAACAGTAGAGTAGGCTACTAATCATAGTCGTTGAGCGTCTTCTGTCTTTGCCGCCGAAGTGACGGTGACAACATAGTGATTGTTTGCATCACTGCCCGCCAATCACTGCTGGTATGTTTACGCCCATAGGCTGTGAAAAGGGACGGCTGCCTGTTTAGGTCGCCGTTATTTACAGAGGAAAAATGACTTAATCCCAGCTGGCTCAGTCTGAAATTTAGTTGGCCTAAATGCACATGTTCGTTTTTATATAGCGACCGTAGACCTATAATGGTCTCGACCCTGCCCATTTTCAGGTGAAATCGTTCACCATCACTAGACCTGGGAGTCACTTTGGTCAGCCAATCTGACCCCACTTGACCCTAAAGTGACTTGAGGTCGACTTGAAGTCGACAACTTGGAGTCAAAACGACTTGACCCGACTTGGCAGAAAAACAACCAACTTTCGACTTAAAGTCGACTTCTGACATGGTAATTACGATTACGTACGGCTAATAATACAAAAATGTCATGCCAATTTGCCTGGCAAGCATTAATTTCTTATACTGATGAGTAATGAGATCTCAACGCCTGATGAATAAAATTGCTTATTAGGCCTATTTTAAGCTGTTTGTGTTTGTGCTTGAACAGTTTTGTAATGCTCTAATGGGTTAACAGAAGAATCTGCAGGGGACCGCGGACTGGTTGCACTGAATGGCGTGTTATAATGACACAGTTTAATTCTGTTGTCATAATTATTTGGCCACTAACGTCATTCAAATAGCAATGCATGCGTATCATCCTACAGTACTACCACTCACCGACAATAAAGTCGATCATTGTCTAATACAACAGTTTTCCGTCTGCAAACGACTAATGAAGTGCACCAAAGTAGCGCAAAACGATCGATTGATTAGTATGCGATCCAGATTTCTTTGGGTCGAATTCACTGACGACTAAAAGTTCATTGATTTGCGCGCGTTCAGCTCTTGAAAAGGCAGACGTGCTAACATTTTATTAACATTTCGATTCACCAGTTTTATTAAACGTACGTGTGACGCTTTAACATAATAATTTGTAATAACTCATGCTATAGATAAATTGACACCGATAAAAATAAGTAGGCCTAAGTTAAGTAGCTGCTTATTTCAACCGCCGCAACCGGCGTCGATAATACAAAATAATATCGCAGTACCGTTCTGCGTTTTTTAATATTTCTTCTTACTCTTTCAAATTAGATGACAATCAACTTTTATCTTCAACACTTCTATTCAGTGTGCATCGTCAACATAAATCAACTATATTTCTTAACACTTCACTCTCAATATACAGCTCTATCTACTGTATTAAGACAACTGCATTATTCAAATCGACTGTAATCAGCAATTTCTAACCTTTCCCGCGCTATTAGCACGTGCTCAGTACGAGCTATATTCAGTCAATGTTTACATAAGACAAGCGGCGCTGACCGCCCGCTCAACTAGATCATGTTTATACATATATAATTATATACAGGTGTATTGTCATGACACAACCCTAACACACAATAGGTCTTAAAAACGTTTGTTCACACTAAAAACAGTATACAACTGCTTAAACGCCGCCGTGGCCTCACGATCATTAGTGTGGCGAGATAAATTTAGATTTGTTTGTGTCCCAAGTCGGTTTAAGTCGACTTCTGTAGAAAACAACTTGAGGTCACTTTTCTGTACAAATTCGACTTGGGGGTCAGTTGCGCTAAGCAGAAACGACTCGACTCGACTTGGGATGCCCAAGTCGACTGGGGTCGACTTATTGGGGTCGACTCCCAGGTCTAACCATCACGGTCCTTTTGAATCGGTGCCATGCCCTTTAAGGTTCCCGTGCAAGGACTTTACCAATATTGAAGATGTGTAGCCTACGTATGCCCAAGAAATTTAATTTCTGCATATGGGTCTTATCCCCAATATCACAGATCGCCTCTAGATAGGCCCGTACTTATTCAAGTTTAGTAGCGTAACCTCAAACTTTTGACCCCAGAAGAATGGCATAGATGGTCAGTTCATAGTTCATCATGCGCTGGTCAGTGAGCCTCTGGTTCTGCAGATATGCCCCTCCCCTTTCCATGCGGCTGGTTCATAGATATACGCCACCGATAGGTCTCTAGCCTAAACGAACAATATTTAGCCCTGTGTGCGGTTCAAATTTGTGTGCCTTAAGCCACAAATAAACCCTACAAATATCTATAGACCTATTTATAATTTACAGGCTAACAGACCTATAGGCCTATGTTTAGAGAGCATAATGCCTACGCACCATACCAGTGTACAATTAACATAATACCTATGCTGTGCAAATAGGCCTCTGCTAATTTGTAGTCTGCTAGAACTAGCCTACGTTATGATATTCGGGCTCAATGCCAACTGCAAAGCTATAGGCCATAGTTACTGTGAGTGGGAGTGAACTGAGGCCTACATAATTTTAGGTGTTTTAGTAAAATGACGCGATGGTGGCATGACGATCACGAGATGTTGCTTTAGTTTATTACATCTATGATTAATATATTGCCAAAGCAGAGGCCTAAGTCCACTGCGTTGTAACACACTAGCATACATGATGATGCATGCATACATAGACACATAAATAGGCCAGTATTAGGCCTACATATATGCCTACATAGTACATACATGTATACATACATAATATATGCATTCATACAGGTCGGCACTAGGGGTAATACGATATGGAAAGGGATAGCAGCGTGACAGTCTATGGCAGTTGACCTATTATAATAATTATATGTCTTTTGTAAAACGAATGCAACATCGAGATTCGCCATTTTAGTCTTTCGTGTTGTAGCCTATTGAATAGCCATATAGTTCAGGTCCATCTACCATCAAAAAAACTGCAGACGACACATGACTCCAAGGCCCCGATAGACCCGCCCTTGTAAATGTCTATATAGACAGCCAATGTCTGCGAGTTTTCTGCATGACTCAGTTGGTATCTGTTGGTTCCAGACACTTTAGTTTCCTCAGATTGAACGAGTTTCGATTCACAGCAGTCGCTCAATTAACTGCAGCGCAGACGGACGTGAAAGCGAATGAAATCGGGCGATTGTTGGTTTTGGCCAAACAAACCAACGCCCGTTACTATGACAGTTCTAAAACAGCCTTACGTAGCCTACTGTGGCAGCGATCAAGTCGATGTTTATGGAACTCTCCGTGTCACAAGTCTGAGTTTCCTCATAGCAAACACACCAAATGCGACACGCACAACACCTACACGCACACACACAACCTACACACACTGAGTCTGTGACACACCCACACCTATACACACACAAACACGCGCACACGCACACGCACACACACACACACACACACACACACACACACACACACACACACACACACACACACACACACACACACACACACACAAACACACACACACACACACATCCCTGCCATTATGTAATTGTAAGGTCCACATGCCTTTCAAGACTCAAGACTTTTTTATTGACACCAAGCATGAAATTCTTCACATCAACGATTGGAGCAATATAGGTCTACATAATTCACTTCAGTCCATTGTTAATTATATATACAGAAACGTTGTCTGCCATAAGACAATCGGTTTCCTAGGGGGCCGTCCATAAAGTACGTCACGCTATTTTTGACCATTTTTACCCCCTCCCCCCTGTCACAAACTGTCACAAAACTCGGACCCCCCCCTAAAGTACGTCACACTTTCGAACAGTGATTAAATAATAAAAAGGAAACAAAACAATTTGACTAAAAAAGACTAGATTCACAAATTATGTGATAAACTCTTGTGCTATACTGAATCTGTTTATTATGGGCCTGTGAATTATGTTTAAGGGGTCATCCATTAATTATGTCAACAAATAGGGGGGGAGGGGGTTTGGAAAAGTTTGACAGTTGTTGACAGGGGGTAGAGCTGTACCGATATCGCTTTTTGCCGATTATGCCGATACCGCGTATGGCCGATTATTAAATTGCCGATACCGATACCGCGTATAGCCGATTATTAAATTGCCAATACCCATTATAAGACCGAATATAATATTTCATTATTTGTTTACTCAAAATGTTCGGTTCCGAAACATAAACCAGTAATCTATCGTCACAACTATAAGGGTGGATGTTTACATTAAGTTGGGAAGTTGTTAACGATATGTTTTAATGCATGAATAATAAGGGACGTAAAACGGTAGATGAAAATCGATAAAAAACTTGGAATATGCAAAAATTCAAGTAAAATCATTAAATTATAACACAATTTTGACATCGGCACCGATTAACCGATTATTTCTGCCGATACCCGATTATGCCGATTGTTCTAATAATCGGCCCGATTACGCGTATGGCCGTTTAATCGGTACAGCTCTAACAGGGGAGGGGGGTTTGGTCCAAGTTGACGTCAACAAATTTTTCTTTATATAAATGAACAAAATATGGTAAATGACTAAAAAAAAAAAAAAAAAAAAAAAAAGGTCATCAGGGGAAAAATGTTCTGGGATTGTTGACATAATTTTTTGGGGGTCCGTCAATGTTTGACAGTTGTTGACAAGGGGGAGGGGTCAAAAAAGGCCTAAAATTTGTTGACATAATTAATGGATGACCCCTAATTCAAACATATCACTGACCAACAAAATAATATTTTTTGTTTGCTGCTCAGAACTTTAGAACTGTTCTTAGCTAAATTTGGGGCGCTGATTTCAAATATGAAATCGAAATTTGGCTAGCACGTCAGGATTTTTAGGTATACGCATAGGTGAGGTTCTACACAATTGCGAACTCTCAACTCATATTAAAAATGTATGAAGAATAGGATTTTGTGCTTGTTCTTAGCTAAATTTTGGATGCTGGTTTCAAATATGAAATCGAAATTTGGATGGCAGGTCTAGTTTTTCAGCTACGCTTCAGTGAAGTTCTACACAATTGCGAATTCTCAGCTCATATAGGCCTATACTGTAAGCGAAAGCAAAGTATCAAAACTGTATCACACAATGCCAGGCATTTGCTTTCACATTTGTTCTTAGTTAAAATTTGGACGCTGATTTCAAATATGAAATCAAAATTTGGCTAGCTTGTCAGGTTTTTTAGGTACGCATCAGTGAGGTTATACATAACCGAAAATTAATGCGGTACATTTGCAGTATGAACTATGCGACGCGTACCTCAAAAACCTGACGTGCTAGCCAAATTTCAATTTCATATTTGAAATCAGCATCCAAAATTTAGTTGAGAGCAAGCACAAAAGCAAATGCCTCATACATTTTTTAAACTGTGTTTTCACTGATAGTATGAGTTGAGAATCCGCAATTGTGTAGAACCTCACTTATGCGTACCTAATAAACCTGACGTGCTAGACAAATTTCGATTTCATATTTGAAATCAGCGCCCAAAATTTAGCCAAGAACAGTTAAAAAGTTCTGAGTAGCAAACAACAAATATTTTTTTTGTTGCGCAGTGTTAATGTAGGCATATAAAACTTAAAGAATCCGAGAAACTTTATAACTTAAAAACTGGACGTGATAGACAAAAACGGTTTCCGGATTTGGAATCAGCATATTAAATTTAGTTAGGAACAGGTGTTAGAATCCCAACAGCAAAATGCTTGTTGATCAGTGTATTCACTGGACATCATCCATCCATGGTGAAGTGAAGTGTTCATCCATAGTTACGACTGGCAATAATGATTAAATTATTATAAATATTACCTCTGAATCCTCAAAATTTTGTATTATAATAATTACTATATATGTAAAAATTAAATTCAGAATTTATCGCTCAGTGACATAATTATGCAGCGGACAACATAGAAATAATAATACTTCCGAAAGCAAGGCTAATACATAAACAAGGCTTCGCAACAGCATTATTACTAGCGCTCCTAGCGAGAGGAATCGTGAAAACACATTCAGGAGATATGCATTTCATGCTATTTTGACATAAAACTAATTAAAATGTTTCAGAAAATTTTTGAAAATTATTTTTAAAGCTATGAAATTCTACTAAAAAAATAAAAAATAAATTATAAATAAAATAAAAAATAAATAAATGTGTGACGTCACACATGGCCTGACCCCCTCCCCCTGTCACAAACTGTCACACTTTCTTAAACCCCCCGGAGCGTGACGTACTTTATGGACGGCCCCTAGCCTATTGTCAAAAGATTGTCCCTAAAGGAGCAATAGTGCTCCGCTGCCAGGGAGCCCCATTTTGCTTAAATTACTAAGTAGGTAGAAGAAAAGATGATCGAGTAGCAGCCATATATAGGGTTACACGGGGCAAAAGGTCCATACGGGGCACAAAGGTTACTCCCCATAAATTCGTTAGAAATAATTTTAATTCGGTGCACAGACTTAATTTACATAATTATGCCAGGCAACGTTTTGATCACCAATGAGCGGTTCTAATATCGAATCGCTATTTTTGACGAAGTAAAAATGTTTTTACACATGTCCTCGTTAATTTCTTACCATATAACAGATTTTTTTATCATTTGATGTGAAAGTTAAATTGAAAAATGAAAGCGTTGTTTTAAAAGAGTTGTGACATCAGTTGAATTTGATTAACTATTAATGAGCGATAATTTAAAGGTTTAGCGGTATCTCTGATATTATGTGTGGCACTGTTATGGGGCAAAACGGACGGGGAAACGGTCATGGTGAAGAATGGCTTAAATGCAATAAGTGCACGATATGGTGTCACGAATCTTGTGGGCCAGAGGACATTAATGAGTGCTACAACCCTTTTAAGTAATGTAAAAGAGATTATATAGCGCTTTTTTTAGGAATTATTAGTGTCACAAGGTGTTGTATTGTATTGTATTTTCGTTTATTAATCAACTCTGGCTGTCATAACGCAGCTAGTTACAAGGTTCTTCATCGTTAGTCGGCTTGAGTGAAACGTAGGCCTAATTAAGCTAAAAGAGTCATTCTGGCTCAGGTAGATAAGTCTTGCAACTCTTTTCAATAGCTAAGTCTTTTCAATAACTCATTTCAATATCTCTTTTCAATAACTCTTTTCAATAGCTAATAATTTTCAATAGGCTAACTCTTTTCAATAACTCTTTTCAATAACTCTTTTCAATAACTCTTTTCAATAACTCTTTTCAATAACTCTTTTCAATAACTAACTCTTTTCAATAACTCTTATCAATAACTCTTTTCGATTACTCTTTTCAATAACTATTTGCACAACTCTTTTCAATAACTCTTTTCAATAACTATATTCAATAACTAACTCTTTTCAATAACTCATTTCAATAACTCTTTTCAATAACTCTTTTCAATAACTCTTTTCAATAACTCTTATCAATAACTCTTTTCAATAACTCTTTTCAATAACTCTTTTCAATAACTCTTTTCAATAACTCTTTTCAATAACTCTTTTCAATGACTCTTTTCAATAACTCATTTCAATAACTCTTTCAATAACTCTTTTCAATAACTCTTCTCAATAACTCATTTCAATAACTCATTTCAATAACTCTTTCAATAACTCTTTTCAACAACTCTTTTCAGTAACTCTTTTCAATAACTCATTTCAATAACTCTTTTCAATAACTCTTTTCAATAACTCATTTCAATAACTGTTTTCAATAATTGTTTTCAATAACTCTTTTCAATAACTCTTTTCAGTAACTCTTTTCAATAACTCATTTCAATAACTCTTTTCAGTAACTCTTTTCAATAACTCTTTTCAATCTTTTCAATAACTGTTTTCAATAACTGTTTTCAAAAACTCTTTTCAATAACTCTTTTCAATAACTCTTTTCAATGACTCTTTTCAATAACTCTTTTTAATAACTCTTTTCAAATTTCAATAACTCATTTCAATAACTGTTTTCAATAATTGTTTTCAATAACTCTTTTCAATAACTCATTTCAATATCTGTTTTCAATAACTATTTTCAATAACTCATTTCAATAACTCTTTTCAATAACTGTTTTCAATAACTCTTTTCAATAACTCATTTCAATAACTCTTTTCAATAACTCTTTTCAATAACTCTTTTCAATAACTCATTTCAATAACTCATTTCAATAACTCATTTCAATAACTCTTTTCAATAACTCTTTCAGTAACTCTTTTCAATAACTCTTTTCAATAACTCTTTTCAATAACTCATTTCAATAACTCTTTTCAATAATTGTTTTCAATAACTCTTTTCAATAACTCATTTCAATAACTGTTTTCAATAACTATTTTCAATAACTCTTTTCAATAACTCTTTTCAATAACTCTTTTCAATAACTCATTTCAATAACTGTTTAGCAATACGTAACTGAACTAAAGAAATAATATAATATTATGTGCCTCTTCAATTTGGCCTCTCTGACAACCTGACTCTGATCTCCATTTTATAACTATATCTGAAGCAACCTCTCTGTCTCGTAGCGCTTCCGAATAAGCTGGTGCTGCATGTAGCTTTCAAATGGTGTTTCAGATATTTGAAGTTTGATATTAAGATTACGAAACGATTTTTTCAAAGAAGTCCGAAAATTGCATAAATTGAAGACAATAGTGGCATTTCTGTACCACCACACAACTAGTATTGGCCTACAAACCAAATATTTAGACAACTATTATGGACTATACGTAGCTAGCAGTCGAATTAGTATTGTAGTAGTTGCCCCAAACACAGACAGAAAGACAGACAGACAAACAGACAGGCAGGCAGACAGACAGGCAGGTAGACAGGCAAACAGGCAGACAGACAAACAGACAAGCAGACAGACAGGTCGGTAGACAGGCAAACAAACAGGCACGCAGACAGACAGAGACAGGCAGACAGACACACAGACAGACAGACAAGCAGAGAGCAGACACGCAGGCAGTCAGATAGGCAGAAAGACAGGCACGCAAACAGCCAGGCAGACAGACAAACAAGCAGGCATGCAGATAGGCAGACAGACAGACGGACAGGCAGACAGACAAACATGCAGGCATGCAGATAGGCAGACAGACAGACGGACAGGCAGACAGACAGACAGACAAACAGGCAGGCATGCAGATAGGCAGACAGACAGACGGACAGGCAGACAGACAGACAAACAGACAGACATGCTGATAGGGAGACAGACAGACAGACAGACGGACAGGCAGACAGACAGACAAACAGGCAGGCATGCAGATAAGCAGACAGACGGACAGGCGGACAGACAGACAAACAGGCAGGCATGCAGATAGGCAGACAGACAGACAGACGGACAGGCAGACAGACAGACAAACAGACAGGCATGCAGAGAGGCAGACGGACAGGCAGACAGACAGACAAACAGGCAGACATGCAGATAGGCAAACAGACAGGCCGGCAAACAGACAGACACGCAGACAGACAAACAAACAGGCATGCAGATAGACAGACAGGCGGACAGACAAGTAGGCAGGCAGAAGGGCAAGCAGAAAGACAGAGTTCAGCAAAGCCAAAGACAGCTAAGGTTGGAGAGGTGAGCGCGTAGCAAGAGAGACGGGAATGCGAGGGGACAGTGACCTGTGAAGGCGGGAGTTTTGTGCAAAGGTCGGTGTAAATATATGTAGTCTCCTAAAACAGAATATCCGCTCCACTGAAATAATGTCTCCCTCAATTCCTTTCACAAATTTTATGTAATTGTTGTAACATGGCTATGGTTAAAAATACTACATTGATTTACAATAATGCCTTACGGGAGGAGGGGGGCTTTATTCTAAAACAGATCCTCTTGGGAGAATATGTTCCGAAATAGTCTGTACTAGGGTCTCGAGGGAAAGACTTTTAAGGGGGACGTCTGTTTTGGATACCGCGGCTGCTGGAGCAGCCGGACCCTAAGCGGCTAAAGTTACTTCTCCAAAAATAGATAAGCCGTACATGGGAAAAGTATGCTGAATATCTGCCCTTTGTTGAGGGGTAGATTAAACAGAGAGGTAGAGACAGACGTACAGAAAGCAGACAGCTAGAGACAGAGACAGACAGCGCCAGAGACAGAGAAACAGAGCCAGTGACAGATGCCCAGAGAGGGGGAAGCGAAGCGCAGGATCGTGGGGCTAGATGCACGCTGCACAGGCTGGCTGCTAAGGCTGGACATAATTATGCGAACGCAGTTGTTTTGCAAACAATGAACTCGCGCCAAAGGACGCATTTTGCCAAGCGGATATGTGAGTATTATCGATTGTGTTAATTAATTCACTAAACTTGCTAAGCAAATAATGTGCATTTTTGAAATACATTGCTTTTCTACAGAGTGACAGACACCATTTAAAGAAAACTTTATGAGAAGTTGATGACTTGCCAATGCACAAAATTGCAGACAAAATCTCTTATAATTACTCTTCAGTGGAAATAGACTATTAACTGTGAATCATGATTAGTCATCATCATCATCATCATCATCATCATCATCATCATCATCATCATCATCATCATCATCATCATCATCATCATCATCATCATCATCATCATCATCATCATCAACAACAACAATAACAACAACAACATCATCAACAACAACAACAACAACAACAACACAACATCATCGTCATATTATTATTATTATTGTCATCATAATTATCATTATTATTATCATTATTATCAACAACAACATTATAATCATCATCACCATTATCGTTACAAAATGGCCGACCAAAAAACATATTGTTCAATATCTCAGCTTCTTGTTTACTTAGAATCGTGATCTCGGTGTCTAAACATACATATTTGGAGGCAAGGATTCCAATAGAACTAATTGCAAACACCTATCTACACGAAATTGGCAGCCATTTTCCAAAATGGCCGACCAAAATAAAACTATTTTCAATATGTCAGCTTCACGTTCACTTTGAATCGTGATCTTGGTGTCTAAACATACATATTAAGGCATAAGGATTCCAATAGAACTAATTGCAAACAAAACTTATTCTACAAGAAATTGGCAGCCATTTTCCAAAATGGCCGACCAAAATAAAACTATTTTCAATATCTCAGCTTCTAGTTCACTTTGAATCGTGACTTTGATGTCTTAACATACATATTTCGGGGCAAGGATTCCAATAGAACATATTGCAAACAACACTTATCTACATGAAATTGGCAGCCATTTTCAAAAATGGCTGACTGAAATAAAACTTTGTCAATATCTCAGCTTCTAGTTCACTTAGAATCATGATGTTGGTGTCTAAACATACATATTTAGGGGCATTGATTCCAATAGAACGAATGGCAAACACTTGTCCTGCTGTATACAAGGAATTTCTGCGTGGCAACTGCACGGTAAAAAAGAAGCATTCTCCAATATTGCCGTAGACCAAGCCCATGAGCAGAACAACGCCAATGTGAAGGATGACGGAGATGCTGTAGGCCCACACAGAACTCACAATCCTTACAACGATGGATGGTGTCTGGAACAGAGATCGAAGAGTTCCAGGCATCGATAAAGAAACCAGAAACGGAATCTGATCTTCGACATCATGAACAGACAAAAGCGCCCATCTAAGATATTTCAACCAGGTTAATGCTTTTAGCAATGCGATCGAGGAGATGGAAAACCCATTTATCGAAGACAGCAATGACCTACTTGTCCTGGATACCAGAGATATGGCTGAAGCAGTAGTGATCAACTCAATGCGGAACGTTGAGCAAACTGGACAAAAGCAGTATGAAACATTTATGTAGAATATAGAATCTTCGTTTATTCATAACACATTGTCAGAACGAAATGCGATTACAGGAAAAACAAAAAATAAATAAAAATGTGTAGGCGTTGGCTATTCCGTTTAAAGTTTGGTCCAGGATATTATTGGCTATTATTTTATGTCAAAGGGTCTTAGGATTAATAGATGTCCTTGTAGAGCAGCCTAGGAATAAAGTTTTTGGTGTCCTTAGGTGGGAGTGAGAATTTGTCAACGAATGTCTTGTTACCCAATCGCGACCTGTCAATGAGAAAATCAAACAGAACAATTTCCTCTCTCTTAAGTCGTCCACATGTACGGGACAAGTCTCAAGCCTGTTGCTGTATGCACCTTTTCACATTATACCTCCCATATTTTCTCAAGACAGATAGAGCATGTGCATAGAGTAGATGTGCTATATGGATTAATATGTGCATTAGGGTGGTTCACAAAAACAAAGTTCAAGCTAGAAACCAGGGCACCCTCTCAGTTTGTTAGACCTGTCAATAGTATTATTGAGATAAAATTTCAACATCTTATTTCAGCTGGAAGATGGTGCTCAATGATATTGAAATATTACCATATAGTAGCATTAGCGGTAAATCTTGATGTCGTATAACTTGGTCAACAACTCAATATTTTGTCATGGAGATGAGATTCAAATAGTTGCTGCTGTGTTATACTTACTTACTTACTAACTGGTATTTTGAACAGAGTGTAAAGTTCTTGTTGAAGGTCATGGTGTCTACTTTCTGTGTTTTTGGCAGACATGTTTTCAGAAGTGAATTTTCAAATTTACCATTTGCCAATGAAATTTATGAGCTCACTTTAACTTTTCGGTGTGCCGAAATTAGCCTGTGGGACAGGATACAATGAATCCATGGCCATTCATAATCTTCTGGAGTTGTAGAAACTCACTGACAAGGTTCAAACCTTGAGCTTTGATATCTGTCAACACTGAGCTCTTCAACGGAGTCTGCGTTCTGCTGGAAGACAAGATAGGTCGAGAGCTCCTGTGGTTGGCCTGCGATGATTTTAGCCAAAGTGCTTTTGCTGCGGTCCATCTAATTTACCACATATTCCAATCTTCCAGACATATAAAGCTGCTTGGGAAAGTGTGATACAGGACTGAATGTCATAGCCGGCACTGAACCCTATCATGAAACAGCACTCAGTTTTCTCAAGAAGTTTACTGAAAGAAAATCAGATTCAGAGATCAGAGATTACTACCAATAGCTACCATTGAGCTGAAAATGGTTGTCTTGTAAGTTAGCCTTCAATAATTCATTGGAGAGCCCTGGGCCAATTCACCATGCAAGTTGGATGGCCAAGTTACTGTATGCCATCAAAATCTACCCTTTTCGTGATCAACGTGGTGTATTCAATCTAACGAAGAAGATAGAAACTCAGATTCGTCGATTTGTGCAGCTTTGTTGCCCTTCTTTATACAAAAGCATGGACGCTCCAGGACAAGATCTGTCACTTTGGATTAATCTAGGAAAATATGAGTCAGTTGACCCCGAGATCAGCGTTGTTGCCAGGTAGGCCCTAGAAACCACTAGTGATACCTTTCATTTGAGGCGGTAGGTCTGGCACTGTTCTCAGACCAACGTCCAGTAACCGATAAGGTGAATATTGTTCACAGAGTAACTGCCTGGTGAAAGGAAGGTGAGAGGTGATGCTGCAGTACTGAAGGAGGGAGCTTGCCTGGTTGATTTTGCAACCCGGTGAAAACTGACACTGCTGTCACACCTGAAGATTAGTGATTACTTTATTACACTTCCACAAGAGAAATGGATCGAGAATGAGAATCACAAACAAGGTAGAGAGAATTCAGCAGTTGTGAACGACACGGCTCAGAGGTGTGTGAAGTTGTTCGAGGAATTCAACCGACTCATCACCAATAATGAAGAAGAAAGCAGTGTCTTCTCCAAGTGGTCGTGGCAAATAGGAATGCTATTTGCCTCACAACAGCAAAGAAGGCTGTTGACGCAGTGCTTGCAGTTTCTAGACTCTAAGACTGTAGCGGGTGTTGAAGTCATAAAACCGGAACAATCGACATTCATGGTTTGAACGATGTTTTTTTCAATTTTTGGACATTTCCAATTCTTCAAACCTACTGAAATTTTACAGTTCAACTTGACTAACTGTTCTACTATCACATGTATTGTCAGATTACCGTAAAATTTGATTTATCGTGAAATAAAATACATTCGTACGGGAATGTATGCTCGACACATTCATTTTAACAATTAGCGTCTTTTTATCGGTATCAGGCAAAGTAACACAGTCCGTGAGCACCGTCTTCCCGTTGGAATTGAAAGCTGAAATTTTGTCTAAATAATACTATTGATAGGTCTAACAAATTGAGAGGGTGCCCTGGTTTCTAGCTTGCACTTTATTTTTGACCATGCATCTGTGAACCACCCTAATGTGCATGGCAGGTTGAAGACATACACACGCAGTGTGAGGGGTAAGGGAAGCCGCCGGCGCGTTTAATATTCTAATGCTCTTATCTAGGTGCTGGCAGGAATTTCCGAGGAACGACGAAAATAAGTCAGAGTTGTTTCCTTTCTTGAGTCTGCTGTCTGCACAAAGGAAAAGTTGAAATAGAAACAGAAAGACAGATCATAACCACACACCACAAGGACGTGCACTCAGCCAAGGGACACAACTGGACGTGCTCCTTGTACACAGGAAGAAGCTGATACAAGGATTTTCCTGCTTGTCTCCGATGCTGCCAGACATGGTTATCGTAAAGTAATGATATGCTCAGTTGACTCTGAAGCGTTGGAGTTGGCCATAGCAGCAGCTCAGCATTGACGAACTGTGAGTTGCTTTTGACTTGGGCAGAAGCTTCAGATACTCATGACATGACACGTGCTTGCACCTACAGAGAGGTGCTTAGCCTTGCCCTTCCTACACGCATTTAGCGGATGTGACACAGTATCATCCTTTGGAGGCCGTAGATAAAGGACGGCGTGGAACATTTGGAAGACAGTCAATGACGTGACCCCAGCCTTCTGCACCTTAGCATCAACTCCCAGCTCTGTTGATGATCAGCTCGATGTACTGGAGTGCTCTCTAGTTCTTCTGTACGACCGTGCAAGCAGTGAGGAGGTGAATGAAGCACAGAAGCAGCTGTTCTCAAAGAAAGGTAGACCAATGAATATTGTATCTATCAATTGATATGCTTGCAGCCCAGAGAGGTGCGTAGCCTTCCACCAACTCAAGCTGCACTTGTGGAACACAAAGAGAGCTGCCTACAATGCAGGTCATGTTTGGGCACAGATGTTCGTAGCTGTTCTCAAACTACCATGTCCGGGTGTTCTGCAAGCGATCAAAAGAGGATGAGAAGCGAAGTGGACCACACTTCCCGAAGCATCTCATACCTGCCGTTAATGCTCAGATGTGGCTGCGAGAATAGCTGTAGGGGACAGTGCAAATGAGCGAAAGCTGCTCTACAGTGTACTGGTATCTGTCTGTGTAAAGGCCTGTGTGACCGTGAATGACGTGGACGATGTATCACAGTTGATTTTCAAACTAGGGGGAATTGCATTGCATTCCAGATCTAGAAGGCAATGGGAATCCCCACCTTCTCCAAATGAAGTCATTGGCTAGCAATTTCTTGTAGATAAGTGTTTGCAATTAGTTCTATTGGAATCCTGGCCCCTAAATATGCATGTTTGGACACCAAGATCACGATTCTAAGTGAACTAGAATCTGAGATATTGAAAATAGTTTTAGTTTGGTCGGCCATTTTGGAAAATGGCTACCAATTTCGTGTAGATAGGTGTTAGCAATTAGTTCTATTGGAATCCTTGCCCCCAAATATGTATGTGTAGACACCGAGATCACGATTCTAAGTGAACTAGAAGCTGAGATATTGAACAATATGTATTTTGGTCGGCCATTTTGTAAAATGGCTGCCATAGCCGCTAGAGGGCCATGAAAATTTGTGTCCCGGGTTTTATGGACTCGTCTACCCATGTACTATCTGTAACCAAAGGGACGTGTTGGTTACCAGATGTGACACTTTTTCAGCTCCCGTACCCCACTACTACACTAATTTTCTACGGGTTTGCGGCGTTTTGTCTAACATAATTATTCCATGTCTAATTTTACAGACAAAAGAAGCGAGGTGCCTGACTCATCTATTGTCCACACCTCCACAGAAGTCGGTGAAACGACAACGTCTGTCGCTTGCGCTTCTTTGTCGATTTTGAGGTTGATTTCCAATTTTATGTTTATTTATGTCTATAGTGCCTATAGGTGATTGCAACTGGATACAAAGAAGTTCTAGACTTGAAATGCATTAGTATTTTATCAGATTCCAGTGGTCTCTCGCTCTCTCTCTCTCCCATGATGGGGTCGTGGTGCTTGTTCCAGCCTTTGTTACTGGTCGAATTGACCACTGTTGCTCCTTACATGTTGGCCTTTCCTTTGGGTCCTGGGGCCACTAGATCGGGTTCTGCGCTGGGCTGTTTGGCTTATTGGGCAGCTTCCTAAGTTCTCTTCTGTCTCTGCATACATGTGTGATTGCCTTGAATTGACTGCCTGTGTATCAGCGGATCTCATACCGCATTGCTGCGGTGGTTTCTCGTTGTGTTCTTGGCTGTGCTCCATCTTACCTGCGCGAACTTTGCCGCTCAGTGTCCGATGCTGCAGGTTATCGAGTGCTTCGCTCTGCGACGAGGGGTGAGCTTGACTAGTAGGCAGTGCCGTGCTTTTTCGATTGTGGGCCCCTCCATCTAAGATGACCTCCAGATTGAGCTCCGCCCTTCACTCATGAGTAGTTAAGAAAGTAATAGTCCTTGGACATCTGGATCGTATTACAGTTGTCCCGTGTTGGCGGAGTCTTGGAGCTGGTGAAAGGTGTTTCATTGTGAGAGGCATCCAATAGCTGGAAGTTGGAAGGAAGGAGAGGCTGTGGGCGGAAGAAGAGTCGGTTGAGCGAAGCGGTCAGAGACTTTTTGGAAGTCTTGAACATGAAAAAATTTATGATCCTCAGAAGTTGAGGTTCTAACTCACAATCCTAATATCACTGACACCTTAACAATTAGTACCGTGTACTTAAAGCATTTGGGTTTTTTCACAGGAAGATACTACTGGCAATTCACTTGTCATTCAAGAAGACAAAAAAGTGACTCAACCAATGTTCATCAGAGTAAACACTCGTTATTTCATCAAAGTTGTCAATGCGGTTACCTCCGTCTCGGACTGTTGCTTTACAGAAGATATTTAATATTTAATTATGGTGTTTCTGCATTTAAAGTGGACTATCCTGCTAAGCTCTGTTTCTTTTACGGTTTCTTAAAGCGGATACTCAACATTAATTCGTCAGTTAAGAGTTCAATACTTACAGACTTTTGCGGACACTAACACACATGACCCAGTCAAAATATCCACTGACTGACAACTTACCACCATGCAGTGATTAGTTTAATTAGAGATTTCTCTGTTTTATTATTTTTATTACAGGTGTTTTTTGTATTTGGAGTGGACTATCCAGTTCCGTTTCTTTTACGGTTTCTTAGAGCAGATACTCAGCGAAGAGTTCAGTACTTATAGACATTTTTGCAGTGAAGCAGCTGGCTAGCAGTTTGGACTTATTTAAGTCAGTTTAATTAGAGATTTCTCTGCATTTTATATTTTGTATTTGGTATGACTATCCTTTTGAGTTCCGTTTCTTTTACGGTATCTTAGAGCAGATACTCAATGTTAATTTGCCAGCGAAGAATTAAGTACTTGTAGAAATTTTTACTTTGATGCAGATGGCCAGCAGTTTTGACTTATTTAAGTCGGTTTAATTGGAGGTTTTTTGATTTTTTTAAATTAGGATTGGACTATACTCGGTTTTTATCTTTTAACATCACCAATGAATTTGCTATAATGTTGATTTTATATGCTAATTTTTAAGTCATGTTATGTGGAGTCCTGCTTGAGCAATATGTTTATTTTTGAAAAGTTCGAACAATTAAAAAATGTTCAGTATTCTCATTTTATAATTAAATGGTTTCCGCCTTAAATGTTCTGTGTATTATGCTTTGGCAGGATATGTACCTATTATTTATATATTTAATATGTCTGAATTTCATAATTGCAAATTTCTTCTGTCTTCCGGAAAGTCAGGCCTTTTATGAGCATCTGTAATAAATTTATTACTAATATGTGAGTTACTTCATCATGAGAGTCACAGTGTTCTTATAGGGTCGGTTGTTAGAATAAATAGTAATAATTATGGATAATTAAGTTTTAAATGTGAATTTAAATTACATGGCACTATAAATGAAAAATTTCTGAATTGCACAGGTACACATAAACAGCTCGCAATACTGTGCAATACATATCCACAATGATTCGCAATCTGCTGCACAGCAGTGTGCAGTTCAAACGCACATTACTGTGCAGTTTATAGGTACACAATGCTGTGCAGTTTAAATGCACAATTAGTGTGTAATCGAAGGAACACAATTAGTGTGGAAGAAAACAGCACATTATCGTGCAAAACACTGTGTAGTTTAAATGCACAATTAGTGTGTAATCAAAGGTACACAATAAATGTGGAAGAAAGCTGCACAATACTGTGCAATTAAGGTGCACATTAGTGTGCACTTTATAGGTACATAATGCTGTGCAGTTTAAATGCACAATTAGTGTGTAATCAGAAGAACACAATTAGTGTGGAAGAAAATTGCACATTATCGTGCAAAATACTGTGTAGTTTAAGTGCACAATTAGTGTGTAATCGAAGGTACACAATAAGTGTGGAAGAAAGATGCACATTACTGTGCATCGTATAACGGCACAATACTGTGCAATTAAGGTGCACATTAGTGTGCAATAAAAAAACTGCACACTTTTTATGGATAAATTGCACAATTCTGTGGAAGAGTGCTAGCTGCACACTGGTGTGGAGGAATTGTGTAGAAAAACTCCACACTTTTTACGAGAGTGTAGAAAGTACAGATGAGAATTGGCGTGGCCTAATTTTCCTCACGTTTCGTTCTTACGTTTCGATTATTAAGTTTGCTGCCTACTAAAAGTGTTTAAATCGGGCACTGGAAGAATTCAAAAGTATTTTTGAGGACCTTATATATATATATCCAGAAAAGCCTTAAAAGAGGTGTCTAATAGCTCGAAATTGATAACTATATAACACCAGAAGACAATGCTGTAAAGGTGTCTATTCGGACTTGCGACAGAGATTGTTGCCCTTGACTATGCAACTGATAATTAAATGATTTCTTATAATATAAACTAAAATCCCTCATTTGAATCTTGTAACCAGTAGATTCAAATATATTTAAATATTCAAGTATATATCTGATATCCTTCTTCTCAACTCACAAGAGATCATATTGAAAAGTTATCGTACGGATTAAGAGAACCTCTCTTTTGAGTCCAAAAGACAGCTCTTCTGAACCCGTTTTCCGAATTCCTACTGAGCACCGTTCGATTTCTGAATCATTCTGTCCATAGAACGCATCCTCCCATGATCCGCGTAAGAACACCGTCTCCTCCTCCTCCTCTGCTCTGGCCAATCTATCTATTGACACCGATTACGGAGACGCCGATTGGTCCCCGGGGTACGCCCGGGTTTCGACCGGCAACAACGTCCAGCTTAATCGCAATCAATGTCTATGCCGGTCTATGCTGCTCCAGACATATTTAGTCCGCTATACATCACGCCGCCAGCGCGTCATAAGGGAACGCGTAAAACATGCGGATAGTGGCGACACGCAGCGGAGAAAATACAAAGAGCGATCTTTTGATGAAGTGAAAGACGGGCGACAGTTTCCGCTATATGTAAAAATCGCTTAAAATACGTTAAATTTTAGTCTTTTTTTTGTCCCAGAGTATGACGAATATTATAAGAAGTCACTGTTATTAGCAATTGGTCGTTTAACGGTAGCAATGCGATTGCAATTTGAACACCTCTAAAACAGTTTTTATACTGTTTTATAGTTGTCGTTTGCCCTTTTTAAACTACCTTTTATAAGATAGTATCTGACTAATATAAAACGTTGGGTTGGCAACGCTGCTAATTTTTAACTCCGCCACTGTTCGCTTTCTGACAGTGCCAGTCCCAAGCCTGGATAAAGGAGGAGGGCGACGCTAATGGTCTTTGTTACCACACAGTGGTCGTTAAACAGTAAACACACACGCTGCTAATTTTTATGGCGGATATAGCCTACCTCTGTCGAAAAACGCAAGCCTGACGTCGTTAACACAGGTTAAAAAATACTACGTAACAGTCAATAGACAAACACCTTTCTCTATGAAATGTTTTTAAAAGAAGGTGTCGAATAGCCGGCGCTGACACTACACTCCGTGAGAAATTGTTTTACTGAATTCCACATGTACCTGTCAGAATTATTTTAACAGATAAGTTATTTAGTTTAAAATAAACGGCCAATCTATCCGTACTTCTGCACTTGTAATTTAAGTCAAGCCAAATTTCTCGACAAGCGGTCCTAGTCTTTAGAAAGAAATTTCCGCCTCTGGTCACATGGACCAACCACAACGCTGCACGGAGACCATTTTCGGCAGTCCTGATTTCACTTCACACCCTCCATAACCTCCATAACCCTCCATAACACAAAGGCAATAGCAAAACATCTGCGACTTCTCTCCAGTGTAACCGCATTTATCGGTCCTTCCATCGGGAATCAGAGGTTAAGCCATATATATACATTACATACTAGCATTTTTACCCGGCTCTGCCCGGGGTTTCCCCATGCGTAATTTTATCTCTACCTTATATAGGCCTATTATTTGTTCCCCGGGCTAAATAATATAATAGTAAACGAAGCTCGATCGTGTTCCATTACAGCGCTCGTAATTTTTCGGAACGGAGCCCGTGTTTTATTTCGATTGCGCCTCGCGTGACGTAAGACAACGTTTCTCTTACGTCACGCCGCTCAAGCTAGGTTAAAATATGCATATTAATGGCCTCCGTTATTGGTATTAAGGTAGGCACATAATTTTGAAGTTTAAAATGTCTATATGTCAGCGTTTAAATAAAATTGCGAGCTGAAAAAGTCGCGTTGAAACAGAAGTGGCGTAATAACGTTTCGTGCGATTTTTCAAATCGCTACAGCGTTCCGTTTCGGAGCCTTTAGCCAGACGGACAAACATACGGAAGGACAGAAAAAACTGACTTTGTATTATATATATAGATTTCGCTGGCGACGGAAGCCAATCGTATTGCCATTTTGTGACGCTAAATACGCCATTTTGTGTCTTCAAACGACCCATTATTTTTCTATTGCGACCGGTTATGTGTCTGTCTCGTGGCGTGCGTATGAATATGTGCGCCTGTTTAGATAAGCGACCTGGGTTTTATAGCGCTGGATGAATTATCGCGCATTTTATGCAGTTCCCGCTTTGAATAAATTCCGCCAGTCGTCGCCACGAGAGAGTTGAATCGTTGCGGGTAACTTTCCAGAAGTTGACCCAAAGGAAGAAGGAAAGTATTTCCTTTTAACCGCTCGGTTTAAAGTCACTAAATTTTCTGTGATCTTTTTCAGTCAATGGTACGAAATATTCAGTGGCTGAGTTTAAATAGGAACAAACGATGTCATGAGTAATGGTTGAAGCTAAACACCTTTATAATAGAAATAACTGATGATATATATAGCCACGCATAAGATTTTGGTATATACAAGGATCCTGAGTGGCCGAGTGGGTTGGTGCCTGCTCGTCACGTCGGCGCCCCGGGTTCGCTTCCCGGTCGGGTCGGTTTATCAGAGATTAATTTCTCGGATCTTTACTGCGGGTGGCTCGGTCGCAATTTAAACGTGGAGTACGAGGTTGCTTTCTGCCTCCGACACTAATCATCTTCGATATGAAAGTGTCGTTAGGCCGAAACAGTTTTTTTTGGTATATTCCCTGTTCATTTTGACACAAACGAGGTCATTAGTATTGGTTAACGCTAAACGCATTCATCCGACGCCAAAATTATAAAAGTTAGCTACGCATCTCACTGGGCTTTACGACTATTACATCATTGCTACCGAGTCGTCGTTAAACTTAGATAAATAAAACTGCTCTGGTTGTGCTAGTCCCATGCAAGCCTGGAGAAATGAGGAGGGTGACGTTGGTCATTTTTGATATGACACAGTATAGTGTCGTGAACCAGTAAGTAAGTAAGTAAGTATATCCTTTATTGGTCCAATTGCTAACCGCACTTTGGTGTACATTATGAAGTATATAATCACGAATAAATCATCCTAATAATAAAAGTTTTGCATGCCAGACTGTCTGCAACAGGTAGAATTCTGTCATGTTTACGTGGACGTAGAGCATATACTACAGGTTTAATTGGGGGCAGTAGGTCATGTAGAACATGGCCTGGATCTGCACGAACAGCACCGAAGAGGCGGGTGTCAGCACTCTGGCATAGTTGTTCGAAACTTGGGTTGTTTTCGGGCAGGTATCGTAGCCGGACCAGTCGCCGCAGCAGCGCCTGTAGGCGTGTTCGCCCGTCCTGACCCACAAACCCCCACCATGCCGGAGAGGCATACAACATCCGGGTAAGAGTAGTCGCACGGACAACGTCGTGGAGTGATGATCCCGATAACCCGTGGGCAGTAAGAACACGGAGAGCATAAAGTGACTGCCTAGCCCTCCTAAAGTAACCAACTAAATTCAAGGTATTTGTACCTAAAATAGATTATTTATTATAGGGTAACGGAAGTCAACACCCTAAAGATTACAAATGCCTCGCATTAAAATATGCACGCAAATTAAGTTGCGTTTGTGTCAGCTTTTGAATTTAATAAACGACTATTGTATTGTATTGTAAATTACACAAAAAGAAAATTGTCAATCTGGTTTTACCAGGAGATGGATATACGAACGACAAGCGCTTTCAGTTGCCATTTGGTGGTTGGCTAGATTCTGTTTCATAACAAAGATGATTTGAGTCACCCTTTCTCCAGGCTTGGAACAGACACTACCAATGTTGGCCATTTGATCCCCGTCTAAGAAAGTTATTTTCAGCTCTGAATCAACCGCAGAAAATGTTAACCTACTTCCTGAGTACCATACACTTTTGACAAAAGGACAGAAAAACTAAGACCGAATATCTGATGTCTCTCTCAGTCTGTGATAGCCTACATACATGTACATATAAGGTGAAACAGGTTTAAAAGGTTATCTTCGCTTTAAATTCATGCGTTGACTTTACAATCCTAATAAAGACTCTGTATACGGAGACACTTTTACTCACTATAGGAATAAAGGAGGCCATGCGTTTAAAAGGTTGATGGTGTAGGCCTACACTCTGCCACTGTTTGTCTTCTGACAGTGCCAGTCCCGAGCCTGGGTAAAGAAGGAGGGCGAGGCTAACAATCCTTTTTATCATGAAACTACTAATACTACCTTTTTATACATTCATCTGATGCTATATATAATTCACTAGCGAGATATTTTTTGCATGATAAATCATCCGAGATGGACTATGATTAGGGCTAGACAAAAATCACGGTCAAAAAGTGAAAAATTCACCGCATACTTTTTGAAAACTTGCCAAATTCACGGTGAATTTACGGCACCAATTCACAGTCATATTGTGTTAATAAAACATCGCACTTACAAACACTTTTCACTCCGTTTACGACGTCACGTCAGCGCAGACACTGTGTGACTAAGTCAGTCAGTAAACATTAACGATTTCACGGCTCCGAGTCAAAATACAATGGTTTAATTTACTTTTGGCGCCATATGGCAGTTGATTAAAAATGACTTCGTTCTTGGCCAATACATTATTCACGAAGAGGGCGGCCGTTTTAAGTCCAATTTGTTATGTTTAACATCAGATTTTTTTTATTTCGACGCAAAAATGGCAACATATGTGAAAAATCACGGCAAAATCACTGCAAATGCTAAAATTCACGGCAAACGCCAAAATTCACGGTTTCAGTGATTTCCGTGAATTCGTGATTTTCGTCTAGCCGTAACTATGATGATTAACTCTGTCTCTACCCTAATTGTGGAAATGCCAGTCAAAAACCTGGAGAAAGTAGGAGGGCGATACTAATCATCTTGGTTATGACACAGTGTCGTTAAACAGCAAGTGATAAACCAACCATGAACTTTTTAAGACGTCAACGGCCACAGTAGCCATAAGATGTCGTTTTACTTTGGGAATAATAATAAATATTATGCCACATACGAACGGTGAGAACTGTTCGAAAATAATTTCTGTCGACATCAACATGTCTTTGCTGCCATAAGATGTCGCTGAGGGTCCATGCAATAACCTTGTAATAGCGGATTTACTAATAATAAACGAACAATTCGGAACAAAGCAATAATTGTTGGTGTTAAACACCTTTATGACACATTTATCTGAAACTATATAAAGTCACATTTCAGTAGCCTTAATGTTTAACATAATAAATTATTAAGAAGGACTGTTAGCTTTGCTATAGAAACAGGTCATAAGTAATGAATTTAGTTAAACACCTTCCTAAGAAATTCACATGACGCTATATATACTACCCTTTTATAAATAAGTATTAAGTATTGGTTAATGAATATTAATATTACAATATTACTATCATTCAATTTTAGTTATTCAATATTGCATAATGATATGGCTTGGTTAATGTACATGAACAGTTTAAAGGAATACCTTAATCAATTGTAATACATGTATGCTTTGTTAGTTAATGAAATTTGTCAGGACATAATGATCACGTACAATATGAGATGAAATACTTTACGCTGCAAAAATATTGAATATTGGTGAAATTGTAAAGCTCTGTTTCGACACCTTTGGTGGTGTTGTTCGGATGATATAAGTTTCTTGTTCTGATTGTATTCTATATTTTCTGTATTGTCGTCAACGGCCTTTGATGTCATAAGACGACGTTAAACTACGGAAAAAAATATAATAAGTATTAAGTAGAACACCTTCAAAAGCTATCATTGCGGCATTGGTGGCGATAAGTTGTTAAACACTGGACATTTACTTCTCACGTGGTGCCATTCACAAGCCTGAGTAAAAGAGGAGGGGTTGCTAATTATCTTCATGGGTTATTCCAACAAATGATGGGAACAGCCCCTCTGTTCCTCAGATATCGACGCAAAGGGGCATTTCTGTAGCGCCCGACATATTATTGATGAGGACGATATAATTATGAAGTGCGTTTGACACGGATGCCTTCTAAATCTGGCCTCCATCCACCGTCTTCCAATATAGAACCGCCATCTCCCTATACCTCCTTCTTCGTCTTCAGCGCCATCTCCCTCCCACCGACCGAGTCCCGAAGTCTTCTCGGAGCGCGACCGGCGTCACCTCGTGCGGCGACCATAACGACTCGGGCGTCTACTAGGTCAGCGCACGGGCGGAGTATGGAACGCCGTCGGTCGGATATTGTTTCATAACCCGAGAACATGAATCAAGTTAGAGCCGTATTACAGCCGCATTCGGTCGGTCGTGGAATGATGGATGGAGAGGGAACTGAATTGGACGATGGGCTTAAATAATGAGCGTCAATGTGGGGAGAGGGGAAAGGTGGGAGGGTAAAGGAGGGGTCATATGAGGTGAGTGGAGGTTGACGAAGTAGCTTGAAGGCGAGCTATTGTTACAGGGAGGAGGGGGAGTTTTGACAGGGCGAAATGACGGGAGTCGTTTGGGGTGGGAATGGCCTTTGATTCTTGTGTTTAACCCTTTGGAGGTGAGGTGAAGCATTGTAACGTTTCAGGTGAGGTGGGGTCTGACATACCCCGATACATCTAATTATTTGCATGTCGCAATATCAACATAACATAACATAAATTGTGAGCTAAACTATAGTTATGTAACCAATTATCGACTAAACTGGTGATTTTCAGGAACAAATAACAGTTTTCAATCATAATTGATATGGCTAGCGTTGTGGCGCTCAAAATCAAAGCGGCTTTTTGCAATGGCATCTTCGTGGCCCTCGAAACATGCAACATTTGGGAACACGTGACATAATACCCGTAATAATCGATCAATTTTGCATCGATGCAAAACTATAAATCTAATATCTGCAATATCTTCTGATATCGCCATTTTCTTCTGCACTGAGCCGTTACTATTTTTAATTCATTAAAATCAACATGCATGCGAAAAATTATAATTTCACTTGAATATGCCCCAAAATAAAAAAATGTGCGTTCAAAAGTACCTTAAATGATCCTAAAGTGTCCGTATTTCACATTCACTAAGGTAGAAAAGAATAATCCAAGCTGGTTCGACTTTTTCCGTAGAAAACGCAGTGTAGAATAGCTGCGGGGTATGTCATACCCCACCTCACCTCCAACGGGTTAAGGACGTCTTATGACGGCCATTGCTGTTGACGTCGCCCTCCTTGTTTTTGTGAAGTAATGCTATGTAACTGAACATTTATATAGCGCCTTTTCAGGATGGTATTAATTTTATAATTTTATTATTCATTGGCATTTTTTACTTTTATTTACGCATAACTAGCATGTCTGATAATTTATTATCTATTCTATTTCAATGTGATATATTTATTCAATCAGAATTTATTTATTCGTTTAGTATTATCTGTGTACTGTTTTATTTAGTTGTTTATTCTTATTTTTCTCAGGATTTATGTACCGCCTTGTGAAATATTTACTCATCCATTTGTTCAGTACATCATTCATTTCTTCGTTCGTTCGAAATTAATTGTTGAATAGTTCTTAATTTTCTTTAATTAGTTGCCTATATTGCCTACAAGACAGCAGATGTCGCTAGTTTTAGTGTGTCATGGCAGGAAAATCTTTCTTACGAAGGAGTACGACAAAACACATCATATCAGACACTTCCAGTATATATAGCCCGTGGATATTGCAGGTCAACCATCAAAAGTGACGTCATTAGAAAACATGGACGACACTAACCGTAACCGTCACCATAACAGACGTAACAACGACGCATGATAACCTCAAAGTTACTGACATGGTCTTTAAAACTTAACGTCGTGAAGGTCGGTTAGGGTCAGGGTTAGGGTTAGTGTAGTCATTAGACGGGTCGGGAGCGCCTCTGTTTTTGAGTGGCGCTATATAAATGTTCGATTACGATTACGATTGCGACAGATAAAAACAGTCCCACGGTGCGTAAAAGGAAGACATTTATTCGGGTGAATTAACAGACAATGTCTATGACAAAATTAAATCGGGTGAATTAACGGAGAAGTACTTTTGAACGAACAGCACATTAAATGAATAAATCTTCGACGACTTAATTAAAGAATTAATCTACGTATTTATTAATCTGCTTGCTAGTAAGGTTTAAATGATTTCTTCATTGTTATTAGGTTGTATGAAATCCTAGTTGTATGTTAATCGTTTCTCAATTGGAAAGTGTTGATGCTAAACAGGCAATACAACAAAAAGGTAGCGCATTGCTTTAAACACCTTTTCGAAGAAATTTTGAAAGGCTATATATAAGAGCCAGAACCAAAGAACGCAGTACAGTGCATACACTTGACGCACTGGAAATCATTAAAATGCATCAAACCATTATCAGGTGAAATAATATAATATAATTTTAATTACTGCTGTAATCATTCGTTAATTATGCATCACTATCTTATGCCAAGCATCAATTGATGGCGCTGAGCAATTGTGAGCAAAGGACGTGCACAAGGTCCCTGCATATGCAGTAACCGTCTCAGAAGAGGAGGAGGTGGATCGAACCTATAATCCCGTGTTCTCCGTGTTACAAGGCGAGAGTCTTAACCAATCAGATATCGTGTCCCAAAAGCATTACACTGGTTTGTTACTAATCTATGTGCCTTCTCTCAAAATGACTTAATTGATTGATTGCATGTCTAACTAACTTACTTACTTACTCAACCCATGGAAAGCCTGCTTTTAGTGACACCTAGCGACGAAATGTTGACGTAGAAATGATTGTTGAAATGATCAGAGGCGTAGCAGAGAGAGAAATGTCGATGCTGTCAATAATAATTTGTCGTAGATTGTGAAAAAACGCGTCTGATTTACTTAGCCACGAAAGAGACACGCAGAAAGTAAATGGTTCACAGTGACCGACTGGTTAGGGCGTTATATTAAATACACCTTTAAAACACTTTCAAACGTTGTTATCTAGGCCTTAAATTGGTATATACCTTAGCCAGTAACTCCGAAAGACGTCACCGACCATTGTTGCCATAAGATGTCGTTAAACTCTGGTAATGAAAGAAGTAACTCCGCCACTGATCTTAACTCCGCCACTGTTCGCTTTCTGAAAGTGCGAGTCCCAAGCCTGGATAAAGGAGGAGGGCGACGCTAATGATCTTTATTATCACATAGTGTCGTTAAATTGGAACTAATACTACTACTACAGAAGTCAGTGCTGTCACTAACAAATAAAATGGACTTCAGGCGTTTCCGTAACAGAAGAAGAGAAAGACTGAGGAGCTCAGGCCACAATTCCCGCATAAGACGGTTCTTACGAGGGGAGCCAGCATAAGCAAACCTCTAGATTAAGCAGTAGCAACTGCAGCTGTTGATGTGAAGATTAACTTTATATTCATCAATTAAGTTTGGATGTAATTACTGTTTAGCATCACCCTTCTTCTTGGATAAACTGGATCGAAGAGCTTAAAGACATCTTATGGCATCAACGACCGTTGACGTCGATTGGAACAATATTTGCTCAGGATTAGCTGTCGGTATGTGATCATCTTGGATTTAAATACTGATTGGTTTCCAATTATTTAACATCTTATGGCATCGAAGGCCGTTGTCTATACTCTATAGCAATAGGTTCAGAAGGTTTCTTACTTGTGTATGGTCCAGCGGTCTAATGCATTTATTATTACTCAAAGGTTTAACGTCGCCTTATGACATCAAAGGCCGTTGACGACAATTCACAATGTATACCATACAATGAAAACGAGAAATTTAACGTCCAAACGACACCATTTAAAGGTGTCAAAATAAATCCTTACAATGTCACAAAATTCAATGTTAAACGACATAAAGTAATGCATCGGTTAGGCCTACTTTCTGTGATACACACACTGTGGTTAAATGATTCGATACAAATTTAATTATAATAATATCATGACGTTAGATACTTATTCTACTTGTACTCTTTTAAGTGATTATTTATTAATTTTCAGTTTAACGTCATCTAGGGACAACATTCACTATTTACCATTATACTTTTTTTGAATAAAAATTTGATAAAAACAGCACAAACACTAAATGATATAGGTAATTCACAAAGTCGGCCTTTTACCCGTAGACTGTTCAAGCATCCAATACACTCAAACGTAAGTTTCATTAAGTAAGAAAAATATATATATATTTGGCACATACGTATTACAATTGCTTAAAGTTTGTTTTCAACATGTTCATTGAGACACTACAACTACATTTTCCTTTATACTGCATATGTAGTGCTGCATAATGATGCAATGTAATATTTACTCCAATACAGCAACCAAACTAAACATGTCATACTTAAAACAAAGTGTTATAGATACTTAATGAACAATATGCCATATATGTAATTTACTTACATCAGATTTTTATTACTTATATAATATAATAAAACATACTTAAGATTTCACAGTTGAAAAGAAGCTACTAATTATACGCCTCATCAACCAACTCGCATACATATAACTAAAATAATCTGTGTCGACGTCAACGGCCTCTCTTGCCATAAGATGTCCTTAAACCCAGAATTCATCCGTTGCAGCACTTCAGTAGGCCTATATCTAACTCTGCCACTGCCCTACTATGGCAGCGCCAGTCCCAATCCTTGGAGAGAGGAGGGCGACGTAAACGGCCTTTGCAGCCACAAGTTGTCGCTAAACGCTGCAAAGCATGACTTCATTTTATCTGTGCGGTTTGTTCTGTGCCTTTTAGCCGGAGGATCGATGGTTCGAATCCACGTCAAGCTCCAACACAGCAATCCTGGACAAGTTGTTAACTCACTAATGTCTGTGAGGAAGGCAACGGGGAACTAATTCACGCATCTCATCCTCTGGTGGCATAACAAATGCTAATGTACCTGCCTTCGTGTGAAGAACTCATAATCATCACCTATGCTACGGCGAAAACTAAATAGAAACTGTCTCGAAATGTTGACACCTTTTTAACGGGGATCACTTTATAATAAATAGGCACGGCGCGTGAATTAGTTCCCCGTTGCCTTCCTCACAGACATTAGTGAGTTAACAACTTGTCCAGGATTGCTGTGTTGGAGCTTGACGTGGATTCGAACCATCGATCCTCCGGGTAAAAGGCACAGAACAAACCGTATTTTTAACGCGCCGTGCCTATTTATTATAAAGTGATCCCCGTTAAAAAGGTGTCGACATTTCGAGACAGTTTCTATTTAGTTTTCGCCGTAGCATAGGTGATGATTATGAGTTCTCCACCCGAAGGCAGGTACATTAGCATTTGCTTACTGAGCATATGAGAAGACCAGGTCGCCTGCTTTTAGCGACACCTAGCGACGTAATGTTGGCCGGATCGGAGGCGTAGTAGGGAGAGATTTGTCAATGCTCTCAATAATTGAGATGAGACGGCGAGGGAGAGGACTGGCCACGGCCCTCATAATATTATATGATGAGTCAAAGAAAATGAAGTCGCTAACTCTTAATACCCGTGTCAACCTCAGGGACTAATGGACTACGCTTCTTCATCGGTTGCTAATTATAAGTTAAGGCATTTTCTGGTCTTTTCCTATAAAGGACGAGTAATCGGACTGTACTAAAGTATACCTCGGTTATTTGCCGTATATATAGCGTAAGTGCAATATGTTATAATGGTGTTTAGCAACGGGCATTACTCTTGGCCTCGTTTGCTCCAACACATTAAATACGCTCACGTCCGTCCGCTCCAAATTGTATTTTCAACTGTTTAACGGCATCCTATTGCTATCAGGGTCGTTGACGTTGCCCTCCTCCTTTCTTCAGTCTTTGGTCTGGCACTATCTGCCATTAAGGACATGGACTGGTAGTGATGGAGTTTTAGAACCCAGCGAATAACATCTTATGGCAACAAAGGCTCTGTATGAACAGCGCCACTGAGTAGGCTCCTTGAAGGAGCGCTACATAAATTCCTAAATTGAATGAATGAATGAATGACGCCAACAGAAATTACCTTTGGCCTATTACAGTTCTATTATTATTCCAAAAGGTTAACGATATCTTCCCTTTGACGTAAAACATTTGTCACACGGATGCTTTATACTTAATTTTTTTTCGTCTATTTGATGAACTACGTACACCAAAATGCGGTTGGCAGTTGGTTTTTCAATAAAGGATATACTTACTTACTTACTTACTTTGAAAAAGGAATTAATTGTAGATCTATTCAGTTTCTTAACACTAAACAACAGTGTCGATGAAAAACTGCCTCTCTCAACAACTCATGTATTCTGTTGCGTTTTGTCGACAGTTTTGTGTTAAATAAACGAATATGATGATGATGATGATGAGGATTAGACTCCACTTGCAGGTCGCTTATTATATATAGCAAAAGAAGAACGCATTATAAAGGTAAGTAAGTAAGTAAGTAAGTATTTCCTTTATTGATAAGCACTAGCAAACGCACACAGCACTGTACATAGCAAGATTAATACATTCAAACAAATAAACAAAAATTTATATACAACCATAGAATTGAATGAGAGGCTTTATTGTACAGAGGAAGAAGAGCTAGAGCTAGTCATAGGGGAAAATGAAGGGTTTAAATAGCCAGATCTAGGGAAAACATAGATTATTTGTATAGCATCCGGGCAAGGAAGCATTTCTGAGACAGGTTGTCAAACATGGGAAGCTCACGGTTATGGGACCGTGGCCGCAGGGAGTAGTGCGATTGCTTGATCGGCGGCAACAATTTATGCAATACATGATAAGGATTGTGCAGAATACAGGCAAATAGTCTAGTATCCGCATTGCTGCAGAGAGTCTCAAATGAGGGAGAAGATGGAGGTAAGTACCCCTGGTGTACCAACCTTCGGATAATTCCCTCAAGGGCCTCCCGTTCCTGCACTCTCGCAAAGCCCCACCACACAGGCGAGCAATACAGCATCATACCAACCGTAGTGGCACGAACTACATCAAATAAACTGTCCCCCGAGAGCCCATGCGACCTCAGGATCCGAAGTGCATAAAAGGACTGCCTTGCTCTTATGGTCAGACGTTTAATGTGACTGGAGAACCCAAATTTCGCTGTAAGCTCAACACCAAGAATATTTAGGGTTTGCACTCTTGCGATACCTTTTAGAGGAGGGGGGAACATACCGATGGTACCTCGGGGACGCGTAAAAATTATCTCACAGGATTTGCTTGAGTTAAGGTGTTTAAGTTGCTTCCACATTTTACCGCTAGCAAATTCAAATCCTTGACTCCTACACACATTCTCTTCCATTGTCATTTTTTCGCGTATTTAACCTGTTCTTAAGGTCTTTTTTATTCTGTGGTAATTTTTTGTGACATTTTGTTCTTTGAGTCATTTTCGACCTTATTTTTGTCTTTGGTATTTTGATTCTGCTGTTCATCTTCTACGGCCATTTTCATCCCCTCGCAATTAATTTTTCTCCTGTTGGTCATTCGGTTCCGTGGCTATTTATCCTGCTGGAACTTCATTCCCTTGGCAATTACTCCGGCTGGAAATTCCTTCCATTGGCTATAATATTTCCCAGGCACCCTTCCTTTAGTGCCACCGTAGGGCAGCAGCGGAGTGGCGGAAGGTGTGATCGCTTAATCGCTCACGATTAGTCGCTTTCTGTTCTATAGACTGTCTACTTGAAAATCGTCTTCTATCGTAACGTGATGGTTTATATAGCTCCTCTACTGGAGAGGTCGTCGAAAGCGCTGAACAAACACAATGCCATCGCTTAAGTCATCGCTGCTTTATGGACGCCATCTATCTACGTGTGACATTGTGTGTGCATAAATCTATGTATGTGTTTATGTATGCATGTGTAAGTGTGTATGAATGCAACGTGTGTATGTATATATGTATGTATACTTGCAAGAAAGCACATACTGTATATTCATGCATGCATGCAGGAGTCTGTGATTGTACGTACGTATGTATTGAAGTATTATTATTATAATTATTATTAGTAAAATAATTATTAATATCATCGACATCATCATCATCATCATCATAATCATCATCATCATCATCATCATCATCATCATCATCATCATCATCATCATCATCATCATCATCATCATAGTCATCATCATCATCATCATCATCATCGTCATCATCATCATAATCATAATCATCATCATCATCATCATCATCATCATCATCATCATCATCATCATCATCATCATCATCATCATCATCATCATCATCATCATAATCATCATCATCATCATCATCATCATCATCATCATCATCATCATCATAATCATCATCATCATCATCATTATCACCTGTGCAATAGTTTACAGGTAACCTACTCGCAGTTGAGTCGTGGACGCAAATAACGGCCGCAAAAAGCGTTATTTTATGAATCTATGTAAGGCATTTAAAAGGTGTTTAATCTGTTATATAATAGTCAATTAAATTAATTGCTTGCAATCATTTTTAATTATATCATTATAATTATTATTATTAAATCATATAATTATAATTATTGTTTTTTATTGCTACTACTACTACTACTACTACTACTACCAGCACCACCACAACCACCACTATTACTACTACTCCTATTATTACTATCACTATTGTAAGCAGAGGCAGAAAGACAGACTGACAAAAGTGGCATATAAAGAAGACAAACAAATAATTGAAGCAGCATAAAACAAAGAAACGATTTATTGTTGTTCTTCCATCAACCGCCAGGCGGCGTTAGTTCGGTCTCTTTTCTCTTAAGCCTATCGTTAGAGGGAGCCACGTTCAAACGACGATGACAGCACAATGAAGATGAATTCACAGACTGGGCTTCGAATTAACGACGCTACGAATCGAGTCGTTCTCCTTTCCCCCGTTACGTGGCGCCAACGCTGACCCAGGTCACCGGTCTGTCATCTGGCGGCGATTTCGGCATCATTCCGAGCGATTTTTGGTGACATGCAAACGTTGTCTTCATCTTTCGTCCGGTGTGAGGGGAAATCGGGACCACGGTGAAAAGAGTTCCACCAAGGAATATCGTGATTGGTTCGTGTTATAAGGTAGGAGACCGGCATTTCTTAATGCATTCCTTTAAGTGTTTCTGAGAATAAAATATTCTGTGGAAATAGTTTGCAGCCGTCAGCTATTGATTGCAATTGCTCTTAGTAACTGCCATCGAGCCGGAATCTAGGCTAATGCACAAGGCATCAAACGAAACCGTGATCACGTCAACATCCAGAAAATCAGTTTGTTAATTATTAAAAGAGGACATTATAGGCCAACAGGCATAAGCATAAATTATGCATTTAATCTACAGTAGTTTCCCATCCATATATAGCAATGCGTGACACCATTTTAAAGGTGTCGAAGCCGTATCAAATAATCAAAAGGACTAAGTTATTGGAATCGCCAATCGGGTCCCATCCTTATATAGCAATATTAGACACCATTTTAAAGGTGTCTAAGGCCTCCGCTTTATAAAATTGCGCACTGCGAAAGGCTTTGCTATTCCACGAAGATATTTATTGCCTGCTGAAACCAAAATTCCCATTTAAAGTGAACGGAACGGATTTCGTACGGGAACCGATCTGGTACGACACCGGTGAGCGGCCAGCCCAGAGTTAATAATGTTCTCCAATAGATAAACAAGGCCGGATCTTTTCTGGAGAATTAATGAGGCCTACGACCGCCAGAGGGCCTGGGTCTGGTCGACAATGCTCTCGGCCGGATCGTTTATCGACGACCGGTCGAAGCACTCGAGCAAACCCTGCGCAGGAGTCTTTGTCGTTGCCGCTAGAGGCGCTAGTAAGAACGACGGTGTGGTGGAGAATAGTTTAAGGGTGAAAAAGTGTCCCACTGCGTTCATTATATATTGCCAAAGCATTAAATATTGAGGCCAGCCCTTAGCTTAAACTGGAATATTTACTTTATGTGATTTGTTTTATTGTCTTCATGTTATGATTTCATGCGCATTTCAAACGGTAATCAGGTCTCAATCTTTTCATAACTTAGAATTTGTTGTATTTATTCGTAAATTTCGATATGTTGACCTATCTTAGCTTTAACGTATGCGGAGAATTGTCTCACTGGACGAACTGCGTTCCGATTATGTATTTATAGCATTGGTGGAGCACTGTTTAACGTTTTCATAACATAGTCACACTGGAAGAACTGTTTTCTGATTTTCTTATATAGCATTGGCGCAGCACTTTTTAAAGGTGTCTGAAAAGAGCGCTCTAACTATAGGCGCTAGTGAGAACTACGGTGTATTGATGAGAGTGAGTGAGAGACAGGCACGGACGGACAGACAGTCAGACAGCAACAGAAAAGCAGGGTTTCTAAGAACACTTCTAGTGTCGGATACGACCTGATCAAGAAATCGATTAGAGTTTTGTGTAGTGGGAACGGTCTTTACCGCGTGTTGCGACTCTGAACGACACCCGTCTTAGGTAGGCGTCCGTGAAGAAGGCAGCTGGCGTTGATGTTGTCTTGGAAGAGCTGACCCCCTGTTGACCTCTGTTGACCCCCGATGGATCGGTCGTCGGTTTATGAGGGAAAATTGTCCAGTTAACGTCTCCGACCGTAACAGCCGAACACAGCGTTTATTATGAATGGATGAAAGCGATTGGCTGCTTCTGATTCTGCTTCTTCTTCTTCTTATGATGCGGACGACCAGCAACGGATGAAGGCACGCTCACACACACCGACCAACTAGCTCTGTCTGTCGGTCTCTGTATCTCTGTCTCTCGCTCTGTCCCTGTATGAGGCGCGTCTTTTTGTAGACTGGTCGTACACACAGTCGTTGAACTCCATTACTCGTTGAAATGGCAGTCACACCTTCGCCGTTTCGTTCCCTAGAAGGTGTTCCGGTGTTTCGACTGTAGTAACCGTTGGTTACTGGAGTAAGGTGTTATACTTAGTAATAGTATGCATCTTCAGTAGTCTTTAACAGTTGCAGTACTCGTTAAAATTGCAGAGTAGTTCGAGCCAGAGTTAAAAGAATTTCTGAAGGGTTTACTGAAAGGATTTCTGCGACTGTCAATTTTCTGCAAATGGGTTAGTGTTAAATTCACAACAACAACAACGACGATGATGATGGTGACAATAGTAATAATGTTTATGTTGATGGCACTATTGGCAATAATGATTATTATTACTATTATTATAACTATTAATACAGCTATTAATAATAATAATAATAATAATAATAATAATAATATTATTATTATTATTATTATTTTAAAAATTGGTTATTGTGTGCATAAACCAGCCAACCGATGCCTTTTCAATTCGGGCATTTTTGGATCTTATTCTTCCAAATGACAGGGAATTTCCATACAATTTGAGACGAAAGCTGAGACACGTTTTAAACGGTCCTAAGGTATGCTATATAAACCTGTGACACTGTGTTCGAGGTGTATAGTTAGCGATCTCCTTAATAAGGTTTACAAGTTTCTGAGCCATAATTTTGAGTAAGCATCAACGCAACTACACAAATCAAACTACTGTGTATATAACATCTGCTGACAACGTTTTAAAGGTGTCCAAAGAGAGCGCTCTAACCAATCGGATATCTGTGCCAACACCTTTATATAAGAATATCCAAATTAGAGTTGTAATATGCCAAAAATAATCTTTGTCGGCGGCTACGGCCTATGTTGTCATAAGCTGCCGTTAAACTGTGGATCCATCCATCCATGTTTACTGTTTAACGACCACTGTGTGGTAGCAAAGACCATTAAGTAAGTAAGTAAGTAAGTAAGTAAGTGTGTTCTTTAATAAACGCTGGCAAACGCACGGCGCTGTACATACAAAGTTATACAGAGTTATCAGATAGTAGCGAAAAAGTTAGTAAATAGTAAACTAAAAAACACTATATGGCTTAGCTGTACAACATCCTAGCCAGGAAACCACGCATGGTGAGGGAATCAAATCTAGAAAGAACACGGTCATGTGAGCTTGGGCGCAGATCGTGACCAGTATATAGGACAGGGGGTAGTAGGTAATGAAGGATATGCCCGGGATTATTTAAGATATTTCTAAAAAGGTCTTGGTCGGCTTATGCCGTAACATTAGCGTCGCCCCTCCTCCTTTATCCAGGCTTGGGACTGGCACTGTCAGAGTACAAACAGTGGCGGAGTTATATAAGAATCAAAACAGACTATCAAATCAAATCAAATTTATTCGAATCGATTCCATGAACAGTGAGTACAATGTACACGTATGAATATAGTTATTAACAGTTTACTGTACATTTCGTAAGCGCCATTAATAGAAACAAAAACTGAAGAGGTTATAGTCTAACAGGTTAAGTAGTAAAAATCGATTCATGGGGAGAAGAAGCCCAATGGGCTTATCTAGTCTTCCCCACTATGATGGAGCAAATTGATAGAACTAGAAAGGAAACATGTATGTCTATAAAGTAGAATGTTGTAGACATACATTTTATATATTACAATGTACAAACTAATGTCAAAACCGATCTTTTGGTCGATTGTTAGACACCTTTAAAAAGTTGGCATCGCACCAATTTAACCGTCTATAGGGGTAATCAAATCAACTTTTCCTCCGCAGAAAAACCAATTTCCGCAGCCTTAAGATGTCACGAAGCAATTATAAATAAATAAATTACAAATTGTAATTATTATACAAATTATCATTATCATTTTCATTATCATTATCATTATTACTTTTATCATTATTGCTATTGCTACTGCTACTGCTTCTGCTATTATTGTAATTCACTACAATGCAATGCTACAGAAAACATTAATAATAATTATATTACATTGTGGGACGCGGTGGTGCAGGGGTATGTTCGGTGCCTTGCAGCCGTAGGGTTGCGGGTTCGAATCCACCTCAAAGTCGCCGCGTAGGGACCCTGGGCAAGTCCTTCACTCGCAATTGCTCATGCGCTTCGGCGTGAAACTCCGATTCAGTGTTCGCGCTGTAGTTGGGAGCGCCTCTGAAATCTTGAAGGGGCGCTATAACAAGTGCTCATACATACATACATACATACATACATACATTAATTATCAAACTTGAAAAGTAAGAATGTGTCGTTTGACGCTGAATGCACTCATTACTACGAACTTTTCTGGCTAACCTTTCAACACCTTTAAAACGCATGCCAGAAGCCAATTTATAAGCCACTTGCGTTTACACGTATACTAAACTCCGCCACTGTTCGCTTTCTGACAGTGCCAGTCCCAAGCCTAGATAAAGGAGGAGGGCGACGCTAATGGTCTATGTTACCACACAGCTAGTCGTTAAACAGAAAAACCACCACCACACGTATAGTGCATCCTTCTTTCACAGTAAAGATAGTTATTGTCCTCTACGCGATCAGTGAGAACTGTTCGAAAATAATTTATGCCGACGTCAACGGTCTATGTTGTCATAAGATGTCGTTAAACTTTGCATCATTCAAAATTAATGGCGTCAGAACTCAGCGACGAACCTGACTGTGGTTGTGCCAGTCCCAAGCCTGGAGAACGGAGGAGGACGACGCTAATCATAACCGTCTCAGAGGAGGAGGATTGAACCCACACTCTCCGCGTTAATGATAGCAATTATCATGTTTTTATTATTTGTTCATTATTTATAATAATGCTTCCGATATCTTATGCGGACAGACAAAATTTGATACGATTAATTCAATGGACGATTAAATTGGATAATTGGATATGATGCCTACGTTTTAAAGGTGTCTAACAATCGACCAAAAAGAGGAAATTTGCAGTCTGTTCTAAATGCATCTGCTTGTCTGATCGGTGGCATTCCAACGTTTGCCAAAGCTGCACTGGTTACGTATATCTCAAACGTATCGTCATAAGATTCTAAAGCTCTCATGCGAAATTGCCTAGTGGGAACTGCCCATGCATCCTTTATAGTTATAGTCTATAGTTAACTCACTGCGGTTTGTCAGTCTGTTCTATTAAACGAAGATATATATATCCTATCTCAGACCCTTGTATATCGCTGCCTCATCTATTTCTGGTCGCAGGTCCCTCCAATCGGCTGCACGTGAGATCCATGCTTGGATAACGGTGGAGGGAGACGGTAAAGGATCTTTGTTATCAAACAGTGTGGTTAAACTGAAGATATTACTGTTACTACCTTTAGCTAGTTTGAGAAGCAGCCATGCGCATCAAGTGTTAGTGACTCCATTTTCCTCCTTCCAGGCTTGGGACTGGCACTTTCAGAAAGCGAACATTGGCGTATTGAAATTCATTACGCCGGGCCCTTTATATCCTAATGAAGAAACTTAAAAGAGACGTCCAACAATTTTATCGAGATGATGCTGGTGACGATGCTGACTGCGGAGGAGGTGAGCTGTTGTCTGTGGTGGTATTGGTCGTGTTTTACGGAGGTGGTGGTGCTTGATGGTGTGTTGCGAAGTTGGAATGGTGGAAGTGGTGTTAGCGATCTTAATATTGATATCCATAATTACGTAACTTTTCTAGCTTGGAATGGGATGCCAATACTCATTTTCTTAAGTCTGTGAAATACGTCTGGAAGTTGCATTTTCCGTTCACAGATTCAATAGCCTTGCGTATACATTTAATTAGACGCGTGTGCATTACATATGATGACGCATTTGAGCGTTTATTCGACAGCCTGCTGGGCGCTGTGTTCGGGTGTTTCGGAATTCCCTGGGGCGGAGAACGACAGCATATACTCATAATGGGACGAGATAGCGCTTATTGAATCCTACTCGGTCGCTCGGGATATCGCACACGTCTGCTGCAGCTTTTCACAGAACGTCGCCCATAGGTGTCGGGTGCGTATTCTGGACTATTCTGCCTACAGAAGGGGCTCTTCTGATTTTGGAATGTTCTTTGGGCCGCGTTTTAACTAAAGATAAGCAGGGATATTTTGCAGTAATGTCAGAAGGCAAGGACCCATAATATACACAGGACTAGATAGTGCTTATACAACGTCGTATGACTATTTTTGGGCAATAATCGAGGTCAGGAAAATGTTCCATCTTAATTGCATTTAAAAAACGCATTCAGTTAGTTATATTTATTGAGAGAAATCGAAGAATAAATATGTTTGTGAAGTAAAAATGGTGTGTGGAGATTTTAAGACACTGTAATAACAGAAAAAACATTGTCGAGGTGCGTCATCTGTGTATAAGTAAGAAACGGATGCTCAGTTATTATCACGTGTAACCCTTCCTCTAAATATGGATCTCAGGTCAGAAAGTACAGATGAGAATGGGCGTGGCCTAATTTGCCTCACGTTTCGTTCTTACGTTTCGATTATCAAATTTTGTGCATGTTAAAAGTCTCCAACATGCCTTGGAGGTATTCAACAAACTTTTTGAGGACTTTATATATATAAATAAATTCCTTAAAAGAGGTGTCTGGTAGCTCGAAAGTGATAACTATATAACACCTGAAGACAATGTTGTAAAGGTGTCTAATCGGACTTGTGATAGAGATGGTTGACGTTGACTATGCATGCGACGGAAGCCAATCGTATCGCCATTTTGTGACACTAAAGACGCCATTTTGTGTCTTCAAACGACCCATTGCGACCGGTTATGTGTTGGGCTCGTGGCGTGCGTATGAATATGTGCGCCCGTTTAGACAAGCGACCGGGGATTATTGCGCTGGACGAAATATCGGGCGTTTAATGTAGTTCCTGCTTTGAATAAATTCCGCTAGTCGTCGCGACAAGAGAGTTAAATCGTTTAGGGAAACTTCCCAGAAGCTGACCCAAGGGAAGATGGAAAATATTCCTTTTAAAGCTCGGTTTAAAGTCACCAGAATTTTCTGTGATCTGCTTCAGTCATAGGTCCAAAAGATTCAGTGGCATAGTAGACTCTAGTAACAATCGAGTAATTGTTGAGATTAAACACCTTTATATTAGAAATATCTTATGTTACATAATGCTCCGCTTCATTATTCTTTCATGTAATGTAAAATTGGCGACGCTTAGAGGAACAAATTAGATCATGAGTAATGGTTGATGCCAAGGAACCTGTATAACGCATTCATCTGACGTTATATAAGAGTGACTCTGCATATCGCCACTTACCGTACTCTGGTAGTGTCAGTTCTAAGCCTGTGGAAAGGAGGAGGGCGACGCTAATCATCTTTTTATGACGCAGTGTCGTTAAACAGCAATTAACCATGTCATCTATTACTTGAATTATATCTTAGCTATGCCATGGAAACGGTGAGAACTGTGAGATATTATTTATGTTAACGTCAACGGCCTTTATTGCCGTAACATGTCGTTAAACTGGATCAATACATAAACCTTACTGGGACGTATGTAATAGGTTCATTGCGGATTTAATAAAGGTACGAACAAGGCTATGAGTAATGGTTGGTGTAGTTGTATTTTCAGTTAATCAGTTTAACTACACTGTGTGATAACAAAGATCACTAGAGTCGCCCTCCTCTTTCATCCGGTCATGGGACTGTCACTGTCAAAGTACCAACAGTGGCGGAGTTTAAAATTAATGGTTTCAATTGGTTTAATATTTTCAATACCGGACGCTGATGCATTAAATTCATGGTTGGATCCACAGCGCATCTCAGTAACCTGAAGGCTTGCTGACAGAAGTTGTTGACTTTAAACACCTCTTTTTAATGCTTCACTTCAATTTATAAATCGCACATCACGCTCAACAATTGACTACGATGGTTGTTGTCATTGTTAATCCTTAGAAGAACGAACTTTCAACAGTACGCACCACTGTAACCCCAATGTTCGTCGACATCAGTTGTTGATTTTACACACCTTGTTTAATACTTCACTTCATGATATATATTGCGCATCACGTTCACAATATTATTATTTGAACAATGAGCTTCAAAGTCCGTTGACCATAATAATTCATTCATTCATTACGAAGTTTTATATAGCGCCCCTTCAAGGTTACTACTCAGAAGTGCTCCGACCACAGCACGGCTGAAAAGGACAGTTTTGAGGCAAGTATAGAAAGATTCAGAGTGGATTCTGGGATGCAAGCGCAACGTCAAAGGAAGCCCGTTCCAGAGGGAGGGGCCAACCACTGAGAAGGCCCGATTCTGCTTAGTAGCTGTGCGGGCAAAAGGGACCACGAGCACGCCCCGCTCACTAGAGCGGAGAGAGCGACGACCCGGAGCACCCAAGGTAGGGCAGCAGAGGTCGCGTAGATAGGCAGGGGCTAGGCCCTGCAAGGACCGCCAGACCAAAGCTATGATCCGATACGAGAATCGCTGGTACAAAGAGTATATTTAGAAATAATAATGTATACCATACAATGAAAACGAGAAACTTAAAAACCACGAAGTATAGCATCCTGCGCATAACTTTATGTAGCTCCTCTTGAATTCAACCATAGACGTTAGTTGGTCTTATAAATTAATCGGTTTTAATACTCTTTGTACCAAATAGCGTTGTGCCTATCTGTTTGTGTACCAATAAACGATTTCGGTTGTGGGACCTTCCACCTGGAATGACCTCCCGCTTAAGCTCCGCTCTTTACTTGTGAGCCAACCAGCAGGGTTCTACAAGTCCCTCAAGTCTTTTTCTTTAGTCGTGGCTGGGCCGTGAGCGCTTCTGAGTAGCTTCTTGAAGAGGCGCTATATAAATGCTCTGAATGAATGAATGAATGGATGAATACTAATAATCCATTAAATCCGTAAAAACCACGAAGTATTGAAACACTTGCTTTCCAAAACCTGACGATTTAAACTTATTTAACTGACGATTTAGAATGACGATCCTACGAGCTCAACCGGAAGACCCAAGAATAGTATTCCAACAAATGCGCCAAGCTTATTTATTGCAATTTATTGCACGTTACAAAGGTGTTGAAATTTCGATACAATTTGCTCTATTGTTTTCGTCGTAGCATAGATACAATGAAGTCACACCCTACAGTGTTTAACGACATCTTGCGGCTAAAAGGGACCTTGACGTCGCCCTCCTACTTCTTTCCAAGGCTTTGGACTGGCACTACCAGATATTGGCAGTGGCGGAGTTAGATATGATGAAGTTTCGAATGGATGGATATAGAGTTTTACGACATCTTGTGGACGTTGACGTCGACAGAAACAATTTTTGGCATATTACAGCTTTTAGATAAGACTAGATTATATTAGAATAGATTAGATTTAGAGTACATTGGATTGGATTGGATTGGATTGGATTTGATTGGATTAGATTAGATTAGATTAGATTGGATTGGATTGGATTTGATTGGATTGGATTAGATTAGATTAGATTAGATTAGATTGGATTGGATTGGATTTGATTGGATTGGATTGGATTGGATTGGATTGGATTGGATTTGATTGGATTGGATTGGATTAGATTAGATTATATTGGATTGGATTGGATTGGATTTGATTGGATTGGATTGGATTAGATTAGATTAGATTAGATTAGATTATATTGGATTGGATTGGATTGGATTGGATTGGATTGGATTGGATTGATTTGGATTGGATTGGATTGGATTGGTTGGTTGGATTGGATTGGTTGGATTGGATTGGATTGGATTGTTGGATTGGATTGGATTGGTTGGTTAGTTGGTTAGTTGGTTGGACTGATTGGATTGGATTGGATTGGTTGGATTGGATTGGATTGGATTGGATTGGATTGGATTGGATTGGATTGGATTAGACCGATTGGATTGGATTGGATTGGATTGGTTGGATTGGATTGGATTGGATTGGATTGGATTGGATTGGATTGGATTGGATTGATTGTGATTGGATTAGATTTAGAGTAGATTATATTAGATTGGATTGCATTGGATTGGATTGATTGGTTGGATTGGATTGGATTGGTTTGTGATTGGATTGGATTTGATCGATTGGATTGGATTGGATTGGCATTGCATTGCATGGCATTGCATTGCATTGCATTGTACATTGCATTGCATTACATTGCATTCATTGCATTACATTGCATTACATTACATTGCATGGCAGTATTGGATTGGTTTGGTATGGATTGGATTGGATTGGATTGGTTGGATTGGATTGGATTGGATTGAGTTGGATTGGATTGGATTGGATTGGATTGGATTGGATTGGATTGGATTGGATTGGATTGGAGGGGGATTGATTGGTTGGAGTTGGTTGGTTAGTTGGATTGACTGGACCGACTGAGTTGGTTGGATTGGATTGGATTGGATTAGTTGGATTGGATTGGATTGGATTGGATTGGTTGAGTTGGGTTGGATTGGATTGGATTGGATTGGACTGATTGGATTGGATTGGATTGGTTTGGATTGGTTGGTTTGGATTGGATTGGATTGGATTGGATTAGATTGGTTAGTTGGTTAGTTGGTTGGAGTTGGATTGGATTGGATTGGATTGGATTGGATTGGATTGGATTGGTTGGATTGGATTGTTAGACTGTTGGTTGGATTGGATTGGATTGGATTGGATTGGATTGGATTGGATTGATTGGATTGGATTGGATTGGATTGACTTGGATTGGATTGGATTGGATTGGTTGGATTGGATTGGATTGGATTGGATTGGATTGGATTGGATTTGACTTTAGATTGGATTTAGATTGGTTTTAGATTGGATTTAGATTGGATTTAGATTGGTTTATATTGGATTTAGATTGGATTTAGATTGGTTTTAGATTGGATTTAGATTTGATTTAGATTGGATTTAGATTGGATTTAGATTGGATTTAGATTGGATTTAGATTGGATTTAGGTTGGATTTAGATTGGATTTAGATTGGATTTAGATTGGATTTAGATTGGATTTAGATTGGATTTAGATTGGATTTAGATTGGATTTAGATTGGATTTAGATTGGATTTAGATTGGATTTAGATTGGATTTAGATTGGATTTAGATTGGATTTAGATTGGATTTAGATTGGATTTAGATTGGATTTAGATTAGATTTAGATTAGATTTAGATTAGATTGGATTGGATTGGATTCTAATCTAATCTAATCTAAATCGAATGGCATGGAATGGAATGGACTTTCCATTGGATTGGATTGGATTGGATTGGATTGGATTGGATTGGATTGGATTGGATCCAGCGTAATTGGTTAGTATTGTTGATGTTTAACTGCACTGTTTAAGAACGATGATGGGTGGCGTCGCCCTCCTCCTTTATGCAGGTTGGGCCTGGCACAACCATAATGGGAGTACTGACGAAGTTAAGCAGAAATTACTTAACATTAATTAAACATGTGGAGGAGGTCAGCAAAAGCATTATTGCGACAGAAATCATCGAGTTAATACGCCAGGATGTATAACTGGTCTAAAAGAGGTGTCTTAAATGTGAAATTGGAAAGATTTTTGTATCAATATGGCAAAGTCATCTGGTTGCCATGTCCGTCAACGAGGGTGATTCATGTCGCCCTCTTTGTTTTCTCCGCTTGGGACTGGTATCAGCAGAACAACTGTGGCTCGTTGTTTGAGTAATTTTTCGTCCTCATTGTGTTAGCTTGGACAATTGGACATCATCCATCAGCAGTACATTATCTTCTACGGTCATTTACTTCATCTGATAATTTACATGTATTTTCTCCGGATAGTTCTGTGGTTATTTTGTTCTGTAGGAATTCCTTACGTTAGCTATTTCTCCTGCTGAAAATTCTTTCAATTGCAATTAGTTTTCTTGGGGTGGGAGAATTGGTGCTGCATTACTTAATAGAAAATAGTCTATCAGTGGTGCTTGATAGTGTAGAGGTTATCGTGCTGGACTGTCAAAAGTGAGGTCAGGATTCAAATCTCACCCAGGGCAGAAATTTGGTTCGAGATTTCTACTCCACCTGAGCCCCCTCGCCAACTGAGATGTAATGAGTACATTGACCGTACACTGTCGGTGGGAAGATGACACTGTTAGGGCGAAGATTGGACACTCGCCCACATGTGCCGAGGCTAAGAAAATGTAGTCGCAAACCTTCATATTCATGGCTGCCTTAGGGTTTAGTTTAAAGTCTGTTTAAAAATGTTTTCAACAAGAGCACTTGGCTAAAGTTAAAATTTACGGAAATGCGAAATACAATTTCAATAGGTCCGTTTATATCACTATTTTAAATAGCGAGACAAATAGTTGGACTGTTGTTATGTTAAACGTTCATCATTTGGAAAGGTTTGATGTTGAACAAGCGATACTACTAAACGGTAGCGCATTTCGTTAAACACCTTTTTCAAGAAATTTAAGATTGCTATATAAATGTGGCAGAACCACCTATGGGCGTTCTCCTTGCGGGTTGCGCATTAATTTTATTTTGGAAATCAACGAAATATATTAAACTATATCAGGTAAAATATGAATTATATAATAACTTGCGCCATTATTTGTTAACAGTTACTAAGCATCACCATCTTATGACGCAGCATCAATCGATGGCGCTGAGCAATTGTGAGTGAAGGACTTGCTCAAGGTCCCTACACAGTAACCGTATCATGAGTGGAGAAGGCTCGAAACAATGATATCAGCGTTACTAGGCGAACGCTGTGTGCAATCCGTGTCCCAAATGCATTACCTGGTTTGCTACTAACGCAATAATTACCTATCGGCCTGCCTGCTTACTTATTACTTACCCACACACTTACCAACCTATTTGCTTATAGGCTAAATGACTTTGATTACCTGATTGCCTAACTAACTTAATTACTGAGCACATGAGAAGGCCATGGCGCCTGCTTTTAGCGACACCTAGCGTCGTAATGTTGTCCGGATCAGAGGCGTAGTAGGCAGAGATGTGTCAATGCTCTCAATAATTGTCGGAGATTGTGAAATAATATGGTCAGATCTCGTCGACAGAGGCGCTTGCGTCAATTATAGCAAAAACGCGCCTGGTCTACGAAATCGCAAAAGTGGCACGTAAAAAGTAAATGATACACAGTATCCATTTGTTTAGGGCACTATATTTAGACACCTTTAAAACACTTCCAAAGAGATTTATATATCCACAGGACTAACTTTGAGAGTTGTGATTCGACACCTTTAAAATGTACGTAGAGAGGGTTATATAAGTTTCGGACACCATTGCCGACGTTATAATAAGATGTGATTTTGTGTCTGTATAATTAATGTCCTCGGAACAGTAAGAACTGCTCAAAATAATTTCAGTCGTGTTAAACCGGAAAACAGATAAGGTAAGAGGATATGTAATTGTAATTGTAATCGAACATTTATAAAGGGTCTCTCAGTGATTCAGATGCGCTCCTGACCCAAGTCAGTGCTATCACTAACAAATAAAACAGTATTCAGGCGTTTCCGAAAAAGAGGAAGAGAGAGGATGAGGAGCTCAAGCCACAATTTATGCGCAAGACGGTTCCGAAGAGAGGGGCAACAGAGGCACTACATCTGGATTGAGAAGTAACAACTGGGGGGGCGGGGCGTTGATTTCAAACTTAACCGAATATTCATCAAATAACGTTGGATGTAATTACTGCTTAACAAAGCTTTGCCATGCCGAAGATGGTTAGCAACGTCCTTCTTCTTAAATAAAACTGTATCCAGAAGTTTATAGATGTTTTATGCCTTCAAAGGCCGTTGGTTTCGATTGGCAAGAATATTATTTTGTACAGCTTTAACTGCCGCTAATTATTGGCGAACCTGGATTTGAAAATAAAATATCAATAATTTAACGTCTTATAATATGGCTTCGAAGGCCGATGTCAGCTGGCAATATATTCAGAAAACTACTCAGAAGACGGTGACGATATTGAAACTATCATTCAACGGCCACGCTTATTTGTTGTAACTTATTGCGCGTTTTAAAGGTGTCGAAATATCGAGACGGTGTCCTCCATTGTTTTCAACGTAGCATAGACGATGATAATTATGAGTTCTTCCCCCGAAGGCAGGTATACATTGACCTTTTTTGATGCCACAGAGAGATAAGGTGGTTTCCAGTTGCCTTCCTTGCAGAAATTATTGAATAAGCAACTTATCCAGGATTGCTATGCAGTAGCTTGAAGTATATTCGAACCTCAGGTACAAAACACAGAACATACCGCGTAGATAAATTGTGTAGTAATACTTTGCAGTGCTTAGCGACATCTTATGGCTGCCACTGCCGTTGAAGTCGCCCTCCTCCCTCCTTGGATTTGGACTGGCACAACTGTAGTCAGATATACTGAAGTGCTGCAACAGATAGATGCAGAGTTTAACGACATCTTATGGCAAGAATTGCCGTTGACGTCGACAGAAATGATTTTTGGCATAATACAACTTTTAGATAATTAGATTATATATACACGGTGGTTCGATAAAAAGTAAACCAGACTTTATAAACAAATATTAAAACTTGAACTATATTTTATTAATAATATTTTAAAATAAAAATATACACAATACACATGCCTTTTTTATTTTAATGACTTCTGGTTTATATTTCCTACTCAAAAAGCAGACGATAATACGATAGAAAACAAAACAAGAAAATAGCTTTTCCGAAAAATGCCTTTAGTAAAGAAGATTTACACATGCTAAGAGGTTTGAGGGAATCCAATAATTACAGCAGCCGTCAATTTCTACGAGAGTTTCCACAAAACATTGGACCAGAAGCGGATCAGATAAATTGCTTCGAAAAATTAGCGTTACAGGGTCAGTCGACCGCGTCATTGGTAGTAGCAGACGAAGGTCAGCGCGCACTGAAGAAAACGTTGCCCTTGTCGACGATGCTGTTGCCCAATGGCGCCAGCGCCTCCAGGCTTGCATGCAAACAGAAGGAGGACATTTTGAACATCTTCTTTTATTAAACAATCAAACCATACTACTGAGAGTTTCTTCAAAAAAAATATTAAATACTGTTTTCAATTAGGAGTACTTATATGAAATACAAAGCTTGGCTTACTTTTTACTGAACCATGCACCGTGTAGATATGATTCAACGTCATTAGTTAGTTGGTTGCTGTTTAACGACACTGTGTCATTTAAAACGATGATTAGCATCGCCCTCCTCCTTATCCATACTTGGGACTATCACTATACCATGCTACGAGCAGTGACGGAATTAAAGAGAAATTTGTTAACATTCATTTTTATTCGCCGTGCGGGGTTGAAGATGTAAGCATCAGGTGGTGGTGGTTTTTCTGTTTAACGACTAGCTGTGTGGTATCAAAGACCATTAGCGTCGCCCTCCTCCTTTATCCAGGCTTGGGACTGGCACTGTCAGAAAGCGAACAGTGGCGGAGTTGTAAGCATCAGGCTAAATCTGCAGGGTTATGTATACAATGCTGATCTGCTTAAAAAGAGGTGTCTAAATTGTCAAATACGGGTAGATTTTTGGTATTGTCTTGCAACGACATCTGGATGTCAGGTCCATAAACGAAGGTGATTGGCGTCGCCCTCCCTTTGTTTCGACGATTGGGATTGTTACCACACAAACAACTGCGATGTTTGGTTTGTCATTGGAGTCATTTTGGGCTCACTTAGTCTTATTGACCATTAGTTTCTGCTGTTCATCATCTTTTGTGGTCATTTTCTTCGAAGTTGCATTTAGTTTTCGCCTGTTAGTAATTCGGTTACGTGGCATATAAATTTTCTCCTGCTGGAAATTCCTTAAGTTGCGATTCCTTTTTCTTGGTGGGAATTGCCGCTGCATTACTTAACAGTAAATAGTCTCTGAGGGGGTGCTCGATAGTGTAGTGGTTATCGTGCTGGACTCTCAATCGAGAGGCCTGGGTTCAAGTCACCTCCAGGGCAGAAATTTGGTTCGAGATTTCTGCTCCTACTGCACCCCTAGCCAACTGAGCGTTGATGAGTAGGCCTACACTGTCGGTGGGAAGATGAGACGTCGAGGGAGAGGGCTGGCCACCCGCCCTCATATGCCAAGGCTAAGAAAATGAAGTCGCTAACTCTTCATACCCATGTCTGCCTCTCGCGTTAGCTCAATGTACTGCTCTTCTTCCTCAGTTGCTATTAAAGCTTTTTCTTTGCTTTTCCTATAATAGTCGAGCTAAATGGCTGAACGTAGAAACACTAAATACGCTAGTTATTTGCTGCTTATATAGTGTCATATGAATATTTTATAAAGGTGTTTTGCAAGAGGCATTACTCGTGGCATAGTTTGCTCCTACATAGTAAATCCTCTATCACGTCCTTCCGCTCGGAATTGTAGTTTCAACTGTTTGACCGCATCCTAAGGCTACCACGACCGTTGACGTAGCCATTCTCCTTTCTTCAGGCTTGAGACTGGCACTACCTACCATTATGAACACGGACTGGTAGTGATGGAGTTTTTGGATCCAGAATTTAACGACTTGTTGTGGCAACAAAGGACGTTGACGCCGACCGAAATTATTTATTATAGTACTATCCAAGATGGCGGCCATATGAGCGTAGATATACACATTTTGAGTTTCGGCGGCCTAATTGGCCGCCATCTTGGATAGTACTATTCCCACACTATTGCCAATGCAATAGTTCGATTCTTTGACCTTGAAACTATTACAATGGACACTTCATTTGTTATTATAGCTTGTCTATGAGCTTAAATATACATATTTTTTAGTTTCGGCGGCCATATTGGCCGCCATCTTGGATAGTACTATTCCCACACTATTCACAATGCGATATTTCGATTCCTTGACCTTGGATATATTAGAATCGACACCTCATTTGTCATTGTAGCTTACCTGTGAGCTGAGATATTACATATTTCTTTGGGGTAGAAAACTACCCCACTTCGGCCGCCGTGTCCAGAAACGGAGCTTCGGCCTCCGAAGGTTAAAGCTATTTACTTTGCTTTTCCTATAATAGTCGAGCTAACTGGCGGCAAAGCGAAACACTAAATACGCTAGTTCTTTGCTGCTTATATAGCTTCAGTGGAATATGATATAAAGGTGTTTTGCAACAGGCATTACTCGTGGCATAGTTTGTTCCTACACAGTATATCTGCTATCACGTCCTTCCGCTCCAAATTGTAGTTTCGACTGTTTAACGGCATCCTTGGGCTACCAGGACCGTTTACGTCGCCCTCCTCCTTTCTTAAAGGCTTGGGACTGTCGCTACCTGCTATTATGGACAGGAACTGGTTGTGATTGAGTTTTAGGATCAAGAGTTTAACGACATCTTATGGCAACAAAGGCCGTTTACGCCGACAGAAATTATTTGGGTATATTACAGTTTTATTATTATTCCCAAAGTTTAACGACAAGATGTCACTGATAATAGCAGTTCACGCCTCTAAAACAGGAATATGTTGCATATCGTTTACGTTTCTTTATGTTAAAAACATTATGGAAAAGGACAGTACCACTTGCAGTTTCCATGTGGTCGTTTAGTATATATAGCGTTTGTGCGTTTCATTATAAAGGTGTTTAAATTGTTTCCACATTAGACAACTAGCAATAATTTCTACCGCATCACGCGTACACACATTCTTTTTCATTGTCGGTTTTTAATGCTCTTGCCTGAAATTCACTCGATTGGCTATTTATCCTGCTGGAAATTCCTTCCGTTGGTTATATATTTCACAGGGACCGTTCCTTTAGTGCCAGCGGAGGGCAGCAGAGGAGTGGCGGAAGGTGTGATCGCTTAATCGCTCACGATTAGTCGCTTTCTGTTCTATAGACTGTCTACTTGAAAATCGTCTTCTATCGTAACGTGATGGTTTATATAGCTCCTCTACTGGAAAGGTCGTCGAAAGCGCTGAACAAACACAATGCCATCGCTTCAGTCATCGCTGCTTTATGGACGCTACGACATGTATGCGTGTGTATGTCCATCTACGTGTGCATGAATGTGTGTGTATCTATACATGTACATATCTGTATGTATGTATGCATGTGTGTATGTATGTATGTAGGAGTGTATGCATGCATCTACCTACGGATGTATGTATATATGTATGTATGCGTGTGCATTTATGTAAGCATCTATGTACATATTCATGTATGTCTGAATATATGTAAATATATATGAATTAACGTACCCGGTATGTGTATGTATAATTAGCCTATTATTTGCAAGATTCGTTCCTATAAAGCATGCAAATCGAGTACAAATTGATCCACAGTTTAACGGCAGCTTATGACAACATAGGCCGTTGCCGCCGACAAAGATTATTTTTTGGCATATTACAGCTAATGAGAGCGCTGTGACTTGACTAAACGGCAACGTATCACTTGCCCATATGGGGCATGTTGAGAATGAGAAACACAGACAAAAGTCTGACAGACAAACAGACAAACAGACAGACAATACAGAGAGTCTACCAACTGTAACAGTTAGTTCATCAGGAAGAGTTCTTGTGTATAACCAGAGTTCTTGTGTATAACCAGAGGAAGATTGCGACTTTAGTTTGTGCATTGGGAACGGTCTTTTCCCCGTGTTGCGACTCTGAACGACACCCGTCGGAGTGTCGCCCGTGAAGAGGGCAGCTGGCGTTGACGTCGTCTTGGAACAGCTGACCCCTGTTGACCCCTGTTGACCCCCGATGGATCGTTCGTCTGTTTATTGGGGAAAATTGTCCAGTTAACGTCTCCGACCGTAACAGCCGAACACAGCGTCGATTATGAATGGATGAAAGCGATTGGCTGCTTCTGATTCTGATTCTTCTGATGCGAAGGACCAGCAACGAAAATGCTCAGCTCACACACCGACCACACTAGCTCTGCCTGTCTATCTCTTTGTATTTTCCTGGCTCTGTCTCTGTGTCTGTCTGTCTCTGTGTATCTTTCTCTCGGTCTCTGTCTCTTTCTCTCTCCCTGCAGAGGCGCGTCTTAAGCCGCAGATAAAACGCGTCCGATTCGTGAGTTGTCGTTCGAGTAGAATGGTCGTACACACAGTCGTTGAACTCCATTACTCGTTCGAAAAGCAGTCTCACCTTCGCCGTTCTATAACATAGTAGGCGTTCCGGTGTTTCAACTGTAGTAACCGTTGGTTACTGGAGTAAGGTGTTATACATAGTAATCGACTGCATCTTCAGTAGTCGTTTGCGGCTGCAGTAATTGTTTAAAACTGGAGTTAAAAGAATTACTAAAGGTTTTACTGAAAGGATTTCTGCGACATTCAAAGTTCTGCAAATGGGTAGGTTAAGTTCGAAGTGTAACATCCAAAATAATTAAAGTAAAATAAAAATAAATTGTATTGTATTGTATTGTATTGTATCTAAAGATTTATATAGCGCCTCTCTCAGAATAACTATTCAGAAGCGCTCTCAGCACGAAAACACGGGGAAAAGAAACGTCTTTAAAGAACGAGAGACCAAAGAGGAAAAACTAGTCATTAGTTTAGCCCTTAATGAGGGGAATGTCATTCCAAGTAGAGGGACCAACCACAGCAAATGCCCGGCGTTGAGCCAAGGCAGTCCTAGTCCTAGGAACAAAAAGATCAAGCCAATCAGCAGAGCGCAAGGAACGAGATGAGGTCGCAGATAACGGCTTTCACATGTAGTCAGAAAGATACTTTGGGGCACTGCTCAGCTGCGCCTTTGAGACTAGAAAAAGGATCTTGAAATGGATGCGCGCAGTAATAGGAAGCCAGTGCAAGACATCAAGCATATATGTAGAGATATGCGAAAAGCGAGGGAGTCGGGCTATAAGCCTAGCTGAAGCACTTAAGACCGATTGAAGGGGAGAAAGACGCTGCTTCGGGAGGCCCATGAGAAGTGAGTTGCAGTAGTCAAGTCGGGAACAGATAAAGGCATGAACTATGTTGGTAAATGTTTTATAAATAAGTTGTTGATAATGATGAAGATGATGATAATAATAATAATGATAATGGTGATAATGATGATAATGATGATGACTATAATATTTATAATAATGCTAATAATTACAACAATTATTAAACTATTTATTATTATTATTATTATTATTATTATTATTATTATTATTATTATTATTATTATTATTATTATTATTATTATTATTATTATTTTTATTATTATTATTATTATTATTATTATTATTATTATTATTATTAATATTATTATTATTATTTAAATTTGTAGTTTCCAATATAATGCTGTTTTATCAAACAATTTGAGCCAAAACCAGAGACACCTTTTAAATGGTGTAAACGTACGTTATATTATTATGTGACATCGTTGAGTGAATGGAAATGAAGCCTATTTCAGACACCTTTAAATAGCGGTGCACCAATGCTATATAGGAAAATGAAAACCGAATCGTCCAACTTAAGTTTTTATTTAATTGTATTATGCCATATGATCAGTGAGAACTGCCGAAGATAATTACACACCTGTTTTAATGCATCAGCGCCCTGCTCACATTCTGGACACCTCTTTTAAGAACTAACGCATTTTATAAGTAGAAATGCTGTAATACGGCATAGGAATGCGTGCTTATTCCCCTTCAAAAACTGTAACACACCTGTAGTAAGTGTGATATTCTCCAATAAGTAAACGAACGGCGAGAACAATAAGAGCTGTAATATGCCAACGAATAATCTTTGTCGGCGGCAACGGCCTATGTTGTCATAAGCTGCCGTTAAATTGTGGATCCATCCACATTACTGTCCGCCACTGTTCGCTTTCTGACAGTGCCAGTCCCAAGCCTGATAAAGGAGGAGGGCGACGCTAATGGTCATTGTTACCACACAGCTAGTCGTTAAAAAGGAAACACACACACACATTACTGTCCAAAATAGTTTTTGACGGTGTACATCAGCCTTTGTTGTCTTAGTATGTCGTTAAACTCCTATCCATCCATGCGTGTCATCTGTTCTTCCATTTCCATGCCAGGAAATGGCAAAAACCAGATGAATGGTCAATCGTCAACACCGGAGAAGATCATTCTAGACACTTGAAGAAATCTCTGGAAGTTCATACGAAACGTGATTGGATAACACGAACTAAAGATTAATTTGCGACATTATCACATCGACAGGTTGGCTATTTTGCTTAATTCGTTGCCTTTTAAACCTCGCAGAAACATACACACACATAAATACATACATGCATGGACACACATTCATACATACACGCATGCATTCAATACATACAAGCATACGTACACGCATTCGTACATACATACGCACGTGCCAACATACACATACATACACATCATGGCCTATTCACACATACATGCGTCGATTATGAATGGATGAAAGCGATTGGCTGCTTCTGCTTCTTCTTCTTCTTCTTATGATGCGGACGACCAGCAACGGGTGAAGGCACGCTCACACACACACCGACCAACTAGCTCTGTCTGTCTATCTCTGTGTCTTTTCCTGGCTCTGTCTGTCTCTCTGTCTCTCTCTGTATCTGCCTCTTTCTCTCTCCGTGCATGAGGCGCGTCTTAAACCGTAGATAAAAGGCGCCCGATTGGGGAGTTGTCGTTCGAGTAGACTGGTCGTACACACAGTCGTTGAACTCCATTAATCGTTTTAACAGCAATCTCACCTACATACACAATGTGGCCTATTCACACATACATGCGTGCACACATACAACCAAAATGCAGACACACACGGAAATATACGCATTACTTGTATACATGTATACTTGTTCGTGTAATATATAAAATTAAATTGAATTCAGAGCCGATCTATTTAGCTAATAATCGTCGATTTACTCAGCCAATCATCGTCGTGGTCGACAAATTGCCAAAGAAGCAGTGTCCAATTATTTCTCTCATTTCTCACCGACTTCAACTCATCGCTGCTTCATTGGAAAGCCATCCACCTGCAAACAACCGAAGAAACCCGTCTTCACCAAACTACACATAATCTCTGCCATCCAGGCGGACGAGCCCCCTCACACGCCAGACATTACATTACCCCTCTGTCTCTCTCTATCTCTGTCTGTCTGTGTCTGTCTGTGTCTGTCTGTGTCTGTGTCTGTGTCTGTGTCTGTGTGTGTCTCTCTCTCTCTCTCTCTCTCTCTCTCTCTCTCTCTCTCTCTCTCTCTCTCTCTCTCGCTCTCTTCAATTTGCCATCACCGGAAAGGCAATTCTTCGCCGGCGTCATTTCCCGTCGTGGTAAAACGTCATTATTGAATTTATTCACGCAATTATGCCCGTAATTATGCGTGGCGAGTAATTGCCTTTTTCGTTGGTCTTTGTCGGAGAGACCTCGGCTTTATTCACACATCACAGCAGCGCAACATGATTGCGGCGACCATCCCCGGCGACTGAAGCAGGAAGAGACCAATGTTTGTCGACAAGCGTTGCTAGCAGGAAGACGACGCGCCTTCTCGCAATTACTCTCTGGCTGGCCAAAGCAAGGACCGTTTAATCGGTGTCTCTCGCTCGCAATTACGTGTTCCGACTATACTAGGATCAGAAAGTCAACAGTCGGAGGAGGAAGAGGAAGAAGAAAAGGAGGAGAATAAGAAGATGAGGAGGAGGAGAAGGGGTAGACGAGGATGACGAGAATGAGGAGAGAAGGAGGAGGAGGTGGAGAAGAGGAAGGAAAAGAAGAAGAGAGGAAGAATAGGAAGAAGAGGAGAAAAGGTGAAGGAGGATTATAAGAAGAGAAATTAAAGATGCGGAGAAGAAGAAGGAGGAAACGTAGGAGAAGAAGAGAAAGAATAGCTTCGTGAAGATATAAATCAATGCAATACAATATAATGCAATAAAACACAATGCATTGCAACGCTCTCTCAGTCAATCCCTGATCTTGTAAATGTCGTCGTACAAGAGAACCTCATTGAATCACCGTCGCCTTGACCGACGTCTATGTAACTGCGCAACTACGACACTGAAAGCCACTTAAAGTAATTGTTTCCGTCTCACTACAGAACTAGTAGTGACGACTTCTCTCTGGCTTTGCATTGCTCTGTCTGTCTGTTTAACAACGCTGTGTCCTAACAAGACGATAATCCACATTGGGCCTGCTACCCATGGCCCTCTGGATTTAACAGGCCGTACACAAGCCATTCGGAGCAGCCTGTGACGTCACGAGTGCCGGCCGAAGCGTCGCCATTTGCATTGCGAGGTTTTTTCGAATCGAGTATTTGTTGGTTTTGACTTCAAATCATCGTTAAATCTCGCATTTACCCTATTACTTGTTTGGATTTGATTCGCCGGAAGATACTGAGGTATGTATTACAACAACGAAAACGTAAAAGTTATAAATCGGAAGGTTAACAAAATCGGAAATGGTCTTTTTTAAACCCATGCTAAATTGTCCAAATCGGACGACAGGGAACGTTTTAAACTATTTTTTTACTGCACAAAAATGCTTTTACAGCTGCACAGATTCATTTAGAACTGCCCTTTTTGTGTAGAACTGCAGTACTGAACACTAAAAAGCCCTGGGTTACGGACTACAAGAATGAGTAGGGCCTATTAAAGTTGACCCCCTATACAACCTAAACTCCTCGGCCGGCTGCATGAGTTACCGCAGTTGCAATGGCTAAATAATTTGTCAGTGTATTATAGATTAGACGAATATACGAATGTGTATCTGAGCGGTATATGAAGCGATATGTACGGTAATCTCATGTTGCAATATTTACGGTAATCTATCGTTTTACCGTCCCAAATTATTCGCCCATTTTAATTCTTGCTTAAATAGGCCCTAGAAGTTGGATCAATTAAAATAATTCTTGCTTAAGTAGAAGTTGGATTGATGAAAATAATTCTTGCTTAACTAGAAGTTGGATTGATGAAAAAATAATTCTTGCTTAAATAGAAGCTGGATTGTCAAACAATGAAACTATATGTGCATAGGCCTACATAATAAGGGACGCATAACAATATAAATTACCATATGTACACTGCAATGAGCTTACCTATAAACGTTATGTACGGGATTTTTAAGTTTTAACAGTGCAAATAAATAAGTACTGATGTGTTGTGTTGTGGATTATTCGATTTTGAATGATTTCCTTACAGACTTCAAGAATGCCGCAGAAATGCTGTGTCCCGAACTGCCGTGGAAACTACCACAAAACGAAAGAACATGCAGAGGAGAAAGTCAGTGTTTTTCGTTTCCCTAGTGACCCAGAACTTCACAAGAAATGGCTGAGAATGATTCCTAGGGAAGGATTGGAAGTCTGTGACAAGACTGTCGTGTGCGAGAAACATTTTGTACCTGAATTCGTAATAAGAGTGGATACTGCAACTCGTGCCGATGGATCTATTCTGACGGTTCCACGAAAGAATCCGAAGCTGGCAGCCGATGCATACCCATCTTTGTTCCCGAACAATTCATCCTACCTGTCTTCTGAGCCTCCAAAGAAAAGAAAATCGCCAGGCGAGAGGTTTGCTGAACAGTCCGCACGCGATAATGAAGAATTTCAGAAGTGGATGCAACAGGACGAGGTTTCTTCATATGACGAGCTGCTGTTAAAAATTGATGACTTCGTGAAAACATTATCTGACACTCAGTGGATTACACTTCATGATAAGAATTGTTTATGTATTTATACTGTTGATCTCGTTGACAAGCCACGGATTAATACAGCTATTAAAATTCTGAGGAGTCTGAATGTTGAAGTTTATAGAGGTGAGTCGCATGTTGCCAGTCAAAGTTTGACTTGGATCCTTGGTAAGCAATGTCTGCTTAAATGCTGGTCACAGTTGTCATCAGTACTTAGTCACTTCTCTACTGATATTGGTCGTTTAACTGTGAAGGAACAAGTAGAAGTTGTTAAGCAGGATTTACATGAACTAAATGAAATGATAACTGATAGTGATGATTATGGTGCCGATGTGTTGGCTCGCTTAACATTTCTTAGTGAACAGATATCGCTGCTTTTTGCTTCAAAAATGAAGTACAGTCCAGATACGCTATGTATAGCTTTCCGGTTTTTTGCTGCATCTGCCACTGTTTATCGCCGTTTGCGTGACACTGTTTTGACCTTGCCAAGTGTTTCTTATTTGAAACGGCTTTCTACTGTTTTTTCACTGTCTGGTGGATTAAATGAAAATTCTCATGTAACCTATTTGAAACAGAAGGCTGAAATTTTGAAAGATCATGAGAAACATGTTATCTTGCTTCTTGATGAAATTTATGTAGAGCCTAAGGCATCGTATAAAGGCGGATGCATTACAGGTAAGGCCTCAAACAGCCCTTTGGAAGAGGCAACAACAGTGCAGACTTTTATGATTTCATCAGTTTTTTCACCAAACAAAGATGTTGCTGCTATGGTACCAGTGAAAAATCTCACTGCGGCCTACTTAAAAGATTGTACATTGCCAGTTATAAAAATGCTTGAAAGTGTGGGCTATTTCGTATTTTGTATAATTTCAGACAACAATCGTGTAAATAGAAATATGTTTAGTGAAATGTGTGGAGGTACACTTATGCCATATGTGCAGCATCCTTGTTCGAAGGACCGCAAGTTGTTTTTCTTATTTGACAGTGTCCACCTGCTGAAATGTGTACGAAACAATTGGTTGGGTCAGTGTGATGCAGAAAGCACCTTTACTTTTCCAGATATTAACAATGGTACTATCTGTAGGGCATCATTATATCATCTGAGGGAATTGTACAAAGCCGAGAAAGACAGCATAGTTCGTATGGCCCCAGGGCTGTCTTACAAAGCTTTGTACCCAAGCAACGTGGAGCGCCAAAATGTGAAATTGGTCCTAAAAGTGTTTGATGAAAAGACAGTGGCAGCTATAAATCACTATGGATTTCAGAATCAGATTGATGTCTCTGGCACGTCCAAATTTATTAATATAATTTTGCGTTTGTGGAAGGTGTTGAATGTGAAGTCAACAGACAAAGGACGTCGTAAGCGTGACAATGATTTGGACCCAATCAGAAGCATTGCTGATGAAAATGTTCAGTATTTAAGGGATGTTCACAGCTGGCTTGTGGCTTGGGAGGGTCTTAAGCAAAAATCACGACAGGGATGTTTATCTAATGAAACTTTGTTTGCTTTGAAACATACAGTTGGGACTTTTGTTGAGCTGATTAGTTATCTGCTTGTTGATATGAAAGTGCATTATGTTTTGACTGGCAAATTCCAAACAGACTGTTTGGAATTCCGTTTTAGTCAGTATCGGCAGTTATCAGGGGCAAATTTTCACGTGTCTGTTCAGGAAATAAAGGAGTCTGAAAAAAAGTTGAAAATAGTTAGTATTCTTCACGTTGTATCTGCTTCACGTGGCGATATTACAGTAAAAGATTTCATTGTGCAGGCAGCTGATAATGTTGAAAATACTATTGATGTAAAAGATGACATTGTCCAGGAACTGGTGGCTAGTTGTATGGTGTGTGATGACGTTGAAATTACAGAGTCTGAGTCCCAGTCGTTAATTTTTATTGCTGGATATGTGGGATACAAACTTGGACAGAAAATTGCATGTGAATTATGTAAATATGAGCTTGTTTATGACAACACTTTGAAGTTTGATGTTAGCTCAAGTGATTATAGTTATCTGTCAGAAATCGATCGTGGCGGGTTGAAGTGGCCCAAAGATTTTTTATTAGAGATTGTGACCCAAGCATTTAAGGTTTTCAAAATTGTTGTGTCCAAAGAATGTGAGACAAAGTTCTTGACTGTAGGCAGTCAAAAAAATGTTTTGATTTTATTAGTTACTGAACAGTTAAAAAAGTCTGGTGCTGTTGATGGAGAATGCACGTGTGGTACAACTATGCTGTCTCTAGCACAGATGTCATTGAGCTATGTGGCAAACATATTTTTAAATAATTACTGCAAGAAAGAAGCAGATAAAATCACTGTGGGGAAGCAGAAGGCAAAAAGAAAATTAAAAACACTAACTCACTGAGAATTATAATGTCTGTGATTTTACTATGTGTCATCTAAATTAAAAGTTATACATGTAAAATGTAATACATGTATTTTGTCACATACTGAAGCTTTTGAAAGCTGCATGTCAAATTTATTTCCCACTCACCCTATTTGGCTCACTCCAACCCTTTATTCAATAAACTGTATTCTTAAAATTTATGACATGTCCTGCATGTCTATTGTAATACTTATGTTCAAGTTTGGAAATAGTACCTTACCTTCTATATTTAAAAATTACTTTATATCAGATTCATTAGCTTAATACTTAATGGGTAAAGTAAATATGTTGTCCCCATGCCTGCACTACTTGTCAATTTAATAGCTTCAGAATTCTTAGTACTTGATTGTGGAACTCTTTATGGATGATATTAACAGGGAATATAGCCTCTATACTTTCAAGAAAAAAATATAAAAAATATTGTTATTAAAATATTCTAATGTTGATGTGTAGCTTTTGGTCAATATACCTGTACCTGCATTTAATATGCTCACATTACTTATCAATCTTCTACGTGTATTAATTTTATTACTAAGTCATTATTGATATTGGTGGTATTGTGATGATCTACTGCTGTTATTGTTATTATTGTTATTATTATTACTATTATTTAAGTCCTAATTAATTATCAAATACGTTTACGAACAATATTCAAGAAAGAGTGGTCAAGCTTAGTATAAGCTATTAGCTTTTCTTGGTTCCCGTTGCACTGTACTTGTTGTTTCATGATTTTAACCTAAAACCTGTTCTGTACAATAAACATATATTACATTTTACTCCTGCATGCTTCTTGTCCTAGTCCTGAGTCCAAATTGGTCATAGCTCCTAAATATCTTAGGGATCACATTCGCTCCCCTCTCTCTCTCTCTTCAGTTTCTCATCGACCTCTCCGCTCCTTGGTTAGACGTACTCTTTTGTTCCATGAGTTAGGACCACTATGGCCCAAACTAGATCTGTTGCCACTATTGGGACCTCCCTATGTACCTCTTGCAGAAAATTTACAGCACAAGACGTTTATTGTTAGAATGTTGTTCTCATATTGACAGCAGATTGTTGTTAAGACTTAAGACGTATGTACACCAGACTGACCAGAGTGTGGATAAGCAATTGGTTTAATAAAGAATATACTTACTTACTTACTTACTTACTATGGAATGCCCTTCACTCCTCTCTACGTGCTACCGTTCTTTCTGGGTCTCTTCCTACAGCATTCTCCCTCCTCAAAACCTTCTCTAGGGGTTCTTGCACTGGCAGCGCTGCTGAATGGCCACTGCTGTGAGCGGCGCTATATAAATTAACCAATACAATACAATACAATATTTCGCGGATTGGTTTATTACGTTATTTAATTATTTAAACTGTACAAATACGGGGTATCTGAACGTAAACCAAGCAGCAACAGCTAAATGCATTAGGCCGGCATCTGTGACGTCACGCTTGCTTGTGTACGGCCTGTCAATAATCTAGAAGGCCATGTGCTACCCCAGAAGCATATAAATGCAGCGGTGGAGTAATAATAATCAACGCATTGTTTAGAGACATCTGGTGGCTGCCAGGGCCGACTTGATTGACCTTACATATGTATTGGGAAAATAATTGCCACTCGGTAAAAGATAATAATAGTTATAGCAGAACTATGCTTCTTAAAAGAGGTGTCTTGAGTGTCTGTAGAAAAATCATTTATCCCATTTGTAGTTTCCAGTGATTAACGACATCTTGCGGCCGCCATGGCCGCTGACGTCGTCTTTTTCTATAGCACCTTCGCTTATATTATTATTTTTCCTAGTGAAGGACTTGTTACTTATAGCGGATCTTTCCCTCTTAAAAGAGGTGTCTTAAATTTCTGCAGAACAGTCATTTAATCACACTTATAGTTTCCAGTGTCTAACGACATGTTTTGGCTGCATTGACGTCGACCTTACATATGCATGTCTATGTTGTAGATGTATTTAGTATTAATCCATTGTTTAACGACACCTTATACAAAGGCCTTTGACGTTTTTAGCGTTCATCGATATAGGTAAGGTCATTTTCATTCAACTTCGTTTGCTTCTCTCGTTGTTGGGTTTGTATCTGGTAGGTTGTAGAGATGGCGATGTTATATGCAGGTGGCTGGTGTCGAGCTCTGATAATATTATATGGATTAATATTTATATATATATAGATATATATATATAAAATTATGTTGCAGGTAAATATAATACCACCATATATATATATGTATGTATATATATATATATATATATATATTCACAATTACACCATCATTACAATAACAATTACAATTACTATTACACATTTTATTTCGACTCTTGCATTGTCATTAAGATAGATGGCGCATGGTGGTCTTTACTTCATCGACTTCCAACGCTTGCCACTGGTGCTACAACGTGCTTGCATAGTGTAAATAACAAGAGTATGTTTCAATAGCAAGAGTTTAACTCCCCACTCCACTACTCGTGGTAATTGCCAGCCCAAAACCTGGAGAGAACGGAGGTTGACGCAAATCATCTTTGCTATGAAACAGTGTCGCTAAACAGCAACCAACTATCGAATAAAAAGAGTTTGTTTTCGGTATAAAAGAAACGTTCTTAGCGGTAGTGCCAGTTCCGAGTCTTGAGAAAGGAGGAGGGCGACGATAATCGTCTTCGTTACGACGCAACGTCGTTTAAAAAACAACGTATACTGGCACAGCGTCGTTCAACAGCAACTAGCTAACTAACGTAACCGATCGAAGAGAGGTGCGACCCTTAACAGAACTACAACTTACAAGACTAATCTATTTATATTGAAAGACAGTGTAACGTAAAGTAGGGCGCGACCGCTAAACTCTGGATATATAACAACTAGTGTGGGCAACGATTAAAAATTTTAATCGAAATTAATCTCACGATTACAATTTTTAATAACGCGATTAATTTTTAACGCATGTCACAATAGATAACAAGTACAATTACTCTACCGACTCTGAGTAGTTACGTTTAAAATGCGCTATGTAATGCTTGCAGTCAATAAGCAAAAAGCAAACATGCTTTTACCACTTGTTTTTACATTTTAGTTTTAACTTTAAAGTTTATAGTTTAAACTGAGCGGTTTAATCAAGGATTGTTTTATCGCATTTCTATAAATAATTTGGCGTAGTTATAATCGGGTTAACTGCGTTAAAAATTTAATCGCGTTAATTAATTAACGCATTAGTCGCGTTAATAACGCGTTAAATGCCCAGCCCTAATGACAATGCATAGACGCAAAATGTTAGACACCTTTAAAACGTATCGCTAACATTGGATTTAAATGCCACTTGGCGTTCAATCGAAAATTGTTGTTGTTTAAGTTTCCTGTTTATTCTAAGTAACTTATACAGTCTTGAGATTAAGCGTCAAAGTATTTCCTGGAAATTTCTAGATAATTGAATGTTGAATTTGGCAGAGATTCTTTCGTTTTTCAGTTTAACGACACTGTGTTGTAACAAAGACCATTAGCGTCGCCCTCCTCCTTTATCCAGGCTTGGCACTGGCACTGTCAGAAAGCGAGTTTATTATTATTATTTTCATAGTTTAACGTCGTCTTATGACATCAAAGGCCGTTGACGACAATTATACAGAAAATGTACAATTCAATAAATACAAGAACTTCATAGCGTCCGAACAACACTATTTATAGTCTCAGTTAACGACGTTTTAGAGGTGTTTAAAGGGAGCGCTCTAAACAATCAGTATTAGTAGTAGTAGTTTCAGTTAAAGACACTTCGTGATAACAACGATTATTATCGTCGCCCTCCTCCTTTGACCAGTCTCGGGACTGGCACTGTCAGAGTTCAAACAGTGGCGGAGATTAAACAGTCAGTAGTAGTGTCCCATACCTATCTGCCATCAGTTAAAAAGGTGTACAAAGACAAGAAAATTACCAATCGCGTAAGGTGCCCAACTATAATTGAAGATCATTAGCCTCGGGTAGGGCATGCATGCCATGGTCTCGCGATAAGAAAAGGGACTATTTCGGAATCGAACCTTCAATCCTATGTTGGACAGTCAAGTGCATTATCCACTAGACCACGTGACCACTCAGAAGCAGCAGAAGTCTTTCAAAGCGAATTATTATCTTCCTGGCTTTAAAGGCTGAGACGATGAGTTGATGAGTGCGTCCATTGCATTGGAAAGGCTAAAAGCAGATATCATAGGTCTTCTTCGGCCGATTAAAGGATCACGGTGCATGGTGGTCCACCCGTCTTCGTCTCTTAATACACGCCATTATAATAGAAGCAGCTCTACATAAATAAATCCGGAAGGGAAAAGACGGGGACCGCGGTGTCCGATATCTACGTTGACAGCCCCGGCAACGATAATGTAATGATCCGGGCGATAACTTTCAATCTGAAAGCCCGTAATCTTCCGCTATTTTCCACCGATCACTTCTTTCATATCTCGACGACGTCGTCCAAAGGATTCTCCTAAGTCCGGATCCACCCTCTCCTCCTCCTCCTTGTCTTCTCTAATTAACGCCGGAAAGCGAGCGGTGAGGACGAGGAGGAGACTTCGCATCCAGACGGGGACACAGATCCCCGTCCACCGCTCGATGACGCGCCCCACGCCCATGCGGCATGCGACGGGCTGGGTGTGGTAGCCGATCGGTTTCGCTGCGAAAGAGTATCCGCCATTTTTATTGCACAAGCGTCATGATAATTGTAAATTCCAAATTTCCAACGCGTTACTCTAAACTTCTAAAGGTAAGCACATTGCACCTGCTTATTACAGAGCGCTGCGTTCTGTTCAGATCGGTTGTCCGGAGGTGTAGATGGGCTGTACAGGGATGGAGAAGTGTTATAGAGAGATAGAGTAGGGTTCTGCATAGATGGAGAAGGGTTGTACAGAGATGGGTTATAAGTAGCTAAGTAGCTTATGAAATTTTAAACCTTCTGTTTTGTTGGAAATTTCAGAGAAAGAAATATTAAGTTACAAGATTATATGCCAACAATTTCCGCTGCCAGCCTTAAATAGCATCTGGCACTTCCATTTTGAAGGTGTCCAATATAGTATAAAATTCAAAGCATCTTGTCTCTCTACTTATACTAAACATAGTTCCTTAGCAAACGTAGCTTCTAAAACAACATTATATTTCTCAATATTTTACGCAAAAATCAAGCGGAGTCGGACCGTATTTCCCATTGGAAGTATTTGTAACTAAACCGTGTGCATTTTCTTTGGTCCACGTGAGAGATATCTTCGTAATCTGTGCGTTGATAATGCGATCGTCTTTTGTCGTTTGGTGGCGAGTCATAAAACTTAGAGAAAGACGATAAAGAGGGCGATGGAATTTCAAGGAGAGGATAAAAGGGGAAGTTAAAGAGAGGGAAAGACACGCGTTCAGTCAACGCCTTACTACGTCTCGCTTGCTTTTGTGAAGATTTATGATACTTGATGAGATAAGTGGGCAATGTTAGACGATAGTTGGAGCGCGCTCTTTAGACACCTTTAAAACGTGGTAAATAGATGGTATATAAGCGTGAAGATGAAACTGTAGATAATAAAGATTATGAGCTGTAATATGCCCAAACTAATCTTTGTCGGCAGCAACGGCCTATGTTGTCATAAGCTGCCGTTAAACTGTGGACACAAATGAGTGCTACACTGATATATTTAAGTAATTTATCAAAATTCTACTGATGAAAAACTCCTATAAAATTAACTGAAATAATTATCTTTAAATACATCAACGGCGATTGTAGTCTAAAGATGTCGTTAAATTTTTGAATAATTATTATATACGCATGAAACACTGTATCGGTTTGATTCGAGCGCTCTCATTAAACACCTTTAAAACGTTAGTAATAATTGCTATAAATAGAGGACGCGGAAGTGTGAGTCGACACCTTCGGAGAATTCGCTGCATTTGCGTTTATTCAGGCATAAATGAGGCTCATCTCCCGTGTCGACCATCGATGCTAATGATGCCAACGATGCCACGGTCATCGACCTAAACACATTGCCTCAATAATCCAGATGGTCTTTCTCCAGCCATCCGTATGTCAGTCTTCTTGTGTCCCTCTCTCTGTCCGTCTTGTGAGTTCATTTGTCTCTCTTTCTGTCTATGGTCGTCTTGCTGGTTAATATGACTCTTTCCGTCTCTACGTCTCGTGAGTTCATTTGTCTGTCTGTCTGTTTCTTGTTGGCTTATATGTCTCTTTGTACGACAGTCTTGTACGTGTCAAACTGCACAATGGCAATTCAATGGTTAGTTAGTTTATCTCCTGAATTGTGAACCAGTTTGTGCGTCGTGAGTTAGTCTCTGTTCTAGGATCAGGAAACTCTCTTCTAACATCATTTAGTTGCTAAGCAATGTCGCTTATATCACTGTATATATACATCTGTTCTTTGCGGGAGAAGTTAGCTGACTGGTCAGAGCCTTCTAAAGTGGAGAGTATGTTTTCGATCCTCGCAAGTATCAAGTTTAAGACTTTTACATATATAATTATGCTCTAGTTCAGAGGTTTTCAAACTGTGGTACGCGTACCCGCCAGGTGTCGCTAAGGGGTACGTGAAAAACTTTAAAAAATGTAAATTTCCTATGAGTTTATCGACTTTATGCACATCGTTCTTTGATTAGCTAGTCTATCTGCTATATACGTTCCGCATGCGCTTCTTTCCTTTAAATTTTCTGTGTTTATGCCCATCTTTCTTTGATTAGGCCTAGTTATTCTACGTCCACCATACGCTTCTTTTAAAACTGGTTTTCAGCTATGCTTGCGATCAAAAACAAATACAGAGCAAAGCTTGAACTCGAACCAGATTTGCGTTTCAAATTGAAAAATATTAAACCCGATATTGTAAATCTGTGCTTGTCGTAACAAGCCCACAGCTCACATTAACACCTTCTAATAGACTAGTGATTTTATTTCTCGCTTTTCTGATATGATTACATTCTTCAAATTATATATTAATTTTTTAATTTGTCTACCTACGACTAAAACCCGCCACGGACCCTGCAAGAGAACTTGCTATATCCCCCCCTTATAATTAATTGCAAGAGGACTTCGTGCTCGGCTGCTGTTTTTGATCTGACCTTTGCTGGGACCTGGGGGTACGACAGCATTCAATTTCTTTACATGGGGTACAATAAAAAATAAAGTTTGAAAACCGCTGCTCTAGTTATAATCGGAAGAAAACGAATTGGAATTAAGGTAAGAGAGACGTCGACCACTTCGCTACATGACAGCCATGAGATGTCGTTAAACTTTAGGAATAAAATCGTCTTGTTTGAAAGTTAAATACGTTATATGAAGGTGAATGTTTTTGCGATTGTCTGTTGCTTTAGGTTGTTTGGTACGACAGGATATTGCTCGGCCTGTTCTAAGATGATTCCTGCGTTTGAGATGGTGATGAGGGCGAAGGGAAACGTCTACCACTTAGAATGCTTCGCCTGTCAACAGTGCAGTCACAGTTATACGGTCAGCGCTCGTCAATAAGCTCAGGCCCTGCGCATAGCTTTAGAGCAACGCTTTACAAATTTAGAGTTTATTATTTCGGTTACTGACTTATCGGCTTAGTTTTGTGTCATTCCCACTGGCAATGCGAGAGTCATGAGATGTCGTTAAACATTAGGAATATTATCGTGTTGCTTGAAAGTAAACCGCTTTATATAAAGGTCGATGTTTTAGTGATTGTCTGTTGCTGTAGGTTGTTTGGTACGACAGGATATTGTTCGGCCTGTTCCAAAATGATTCCTGCGTTTGAGATGGTGATGACGGCGAAGGGAAACGTCTACAGGTATACGGTCAGCGCTCGTCAATAAGCTGATGCCCTTCGCTTAGCTTTAGAGTAACGCTTTAGAGATTTAGAGTTTATAAATATACGGTTACTGGGTTATCGGCTCTGAGCTTTGTTGTATCTATTCTAAACTTTAGTTTGGGCTATAATTATGCATAGACATGCCATGATGTAGAGGCACTGCTCCGAGAGAATATATAGCATAGGTTTTCACTGTTTTAGAGGTGTCTAAGGAGAACGTTATAAAAAAGTGCATTCAGAATCCCTAGCTAAGGCAACGCGCATGTACGCAAACTATATGGTTATACAGCGCATTTTTAGAACCCTACCAACAACATTCAGAGTTTAAAATAATATTACAATTACTATTTTTGTTTCTGTGTAGGTTTTGCGTTGGTGATCGTTACTACCTGTGTGACAATAAGATTCTCTGTGAATACGATTACGAGGAACGACCTTTGGCCTTTGCCAAGATGTCCTATGGTTACAACGCCCTGACTCAGATCAAACGCCAAACACAGAGTCTCAACGATGATATCTCCAGTGGATATGGAAGTCCAAGCCCCAAGTCATCTGCTCAATAGAAACCAGGGACACACGGGGCCATTGTATCTGTACTTCGCTGATTTAGACGATTATCAAGTCGTGAAACAGCACTTGTTAAAAGAATTCAAGTTGACACCGAGAGAGTACAGATCGAAGTTTATTGATGCGAAGAAGACAGCTGAAGAAACGTATACAATGTTTACAGCAAGGCTGAAGAACTTGTTGAACTATTATGTGAAAAGTCGCAAAGTGGATAAGAATTTTGAGAAGTTGTTTGATTTATTAGTGGCGGATAAGTTGAAAGAATCACTACCACCAGGTCCACTACAGTTTGTATTGTCGAAGGAAGGAACTGATTGTTACGAAGCTAGTGTTGTGGCAGACCTAGCGGACATTCATGTGAATAATAGAATTGGTTTGGCAATTCCGAATAAGACAAGTTTTGGTTTTGTACCCAATGTAAAAAGAAATCAACAGTTCACTCCAAATTTTGGTTTTCATTGGAAGAGCAATCAAGAAACAGGAAATCAGTTCAGAGGTGCAGAAGTGAAACCAAATTCTCCGGTTGTTCACGAGAATAGAGAGTCGATGATGGCCAGACAACGTCCGGTATATAACAAATCACCACCAAGGTTTGTCGCGAGAGAAGGCAATGCATCGTTTACTCCATATAAGAGAAAAGAAAGCATTGAACAACGAGGTGCAGTGGTGAAACGTTGTCATAACTGCGGATCAGACAGGCATTTGATGAAATTCTGTCCAGTTCCTGTTACAACCTCAAATTATGGTGGAAAACAAGAACATTCGAGGGTGAATCGAATTCAAGTGGTTGATAATTCTGAAAGTCAAGCCACAGAACATCAGAACAATGAAACTGAAGTAAAGTCAGTGATGAAATGTCACCTTTCACCTGATATTCAGAAAGAAATTCTATTGCACAATGGAATGCAGAAAGAAATGGCTGGAAAAGATGAAAGTACAACATTAAAGAAAGTGTTATTACAGTACGTCGAGGTAGAAATTCGTGGAACAGCAGGAAAAGAACCAATAAAAGTAAAAGCACTGATTGATTCTGGAGCAGAGGTTCCGGTGATTAGTGAAGAATTACTGGAAGGCATGAAGGTGGAGCAGATTGGAAAAGTGAACTTACAATGCGTGGCAGGAGATGCCATTCCTGCAAAGTTGGTGAAAGTTGATGTAAGGCTGTGTTGTAACGATGTGGAAGAAGAGGTAATTCCGCATAAAGTCAAATGTTCACTTACACCTTATGTGACATTGATGTGTGCTAGTATTGCAAAAATGGGAAGCACAGAAAGATTCTTGTTGCATCCAGAAATCATTGCAGAACTTAAAGCCGTGCCACAAGTGAAAATGATACAAGGAGATGTGCAAGCGAATGTAACGACGAGATTGCAGAGTCAGCGAAAGAAAGTGATAGAAGTCGAAGAGGAAAGTGAAACTGAAAGTTCAAGCGAAGAGGAAAACGAAAGTGATGATCAACAAAGTTTAATGCAAGACGGTATAACAGCAGAGATGAGTGAACAAGAGATGGCTGCATGCAAGAATGGTAATGTAAATGAAACGAAAGAGGATAATGATTGTGATGTGGCGATAGGAGATTTGTTTGAAGAAAATGAGAAAGACGAAGAACAACAGATGCAGATTGCAGACGCAAAGAAATTCGAAGAACAGCAGAGACAAGATGAATCATTGAAAGCATGGTGGACGTTAGCGCCAGATAAAGAATCTGAATTCTGCGTGGTAAATGGCTTACTGTACAAGAGATATCGAATATTAGAGCAAACGATATATCAATTGGTGTTACCAAAAGAGCGACGAATGAAAGTGATGGAGTTGGCTCACGAATCAGTATTTGGAGGACATCTTGGAGAAGAGAAAACTAGAGAACGAATAAAGTTGTCTTTTACGTGGCCAAAGATGAGAAGAGATATAGTGAAATTTTGCAAATCATGTGAGAAATGTCAGTTAAAGGCAAGAAGTTTGGTGATGGACAGGGTTCCTATCACTCCAATTCCAAGAGAAGATGTAGCCTTTAGAAGAATTACAATGGATTGTGTAGGACCAATCGAGCCAGCATCTGCTGCAGGTCACAAGTACTGTTTATGTATTGTCGATTCTTGCACAAGATGGCCTACAGTGTTTCTGTTGAAATCATTAACTGCGAAAGCTGTGTGTGATGCTTTGATGGAGTTGTTCATGAACGTTGGTGTACCTTCTGTGATCACAAGTGACCAAGGAACAAATTTTACTGCGAGTCTGACAAGAGAATTTCTGAATTTAATGGGGTGTAGTCCAAGATTTGATACGCCAGGTCATCCAGAGGCAGCTGGACTAGTAGAAAGATGGAACCAAACATTCAAGAAAATGATCCATCATGTAATTGTTGACAATCCAAGGCAATGGCACAAAGTAATTCCGTTTACAGTGTGGGCATTACGAGAAGTACCGAATGCAACTACTGGAATTGCTCCTTATATGTTGGTGTATGGAAAGATTCCGCGTGGACCACTGGCAATTCTAAAAGAAAGTTGGACAAGAGAAATTAATTTACCACCTCATATTGGAATCCAACCAGAAAAGTACTTGAAAGACATGAAAGCAAATATGGAAAAAGCATTACTGTTTGCAGAATCATATTCACGAGAGAAGCAATTACAGTATACGAATCAATACAACAAAAGAGCGAAACATAAAGAATTTGAACCGGGTGAAAAAGTTATTGTGTTGTATCCGACGTCAACAAATAAACTGATTTCACGATGGCATGGTCCATGTACTGTCATACAACGAAGATCAAAGTACTCTTATTTGATTGATATGGGTGACGATTGTCGAAAGATAATTCACGCAAATAAAATCAGAAAGTACATTACAAGAGCAATGAGTTGTGGACTAATCGTTGAAGAAGATGAAGACTTTGGTTCAGTGGTTGAACTGCTGACAAAGAATGACTTGCAAGATGAAAAGAACTCACTGAATCTTGATCCCGATCAGATTAACCATTTAACATTGACTCAACAAAAACAATTGCTGGAAGTACTGAACAAATATTCTGATCGATTTTCTGAAAAGCCTGGACTATGTACATTGGTTGAACATGAAATCGAACTGAAACCGGAATTTCGTGAAAAAGAATTTATGGCTTACCGTATTCCACTCATCTATCGAGCAGAAGTTGAACGACAAATTAAAGAAATGCTTCAAGCCAACATTATAAAACCATCTTCGAGCAGAATGGCAAGTCCGTTGGTAATTGTTAAAAAGAAAGACGGTTCTCTGAGACTTGCCTGCGACTACAGATACATTAACTCGTTCACTGTGGATTGTAAATATCCGATGCCGATTGTAAAAGACGTGTTGCACAAAGTTGGAAAATCAAATGTGATCTCGATTTTTGATTGTCGAAGTGCTTACTGGACTTGTCCTGTTAAGCAAACTGATCAATGGAAAACTGCTTTTGTTACTCACAATGGACTGTACGAGTTTACTCGTGTTCCTTTCGGAATGATCAACTCAGGAAGAACATTTGTTAAAGCAATTAACATGGTTTTACAGCCTATAAATGAATTTGCTGAGCCCTATGTAGATGACATTGCTGTGCATTCAGATGACTGGAAGATTCATTTACAGCATTTAGATGCATATTTAATGCAAATGAGACTGCATAACATTACTCTGAACTTAAAGAAATGTATCTTTGGTAAGAGTGAGGTAAAGTTCATCGGTCATGTGGTTGGTTCTGGAACGATTCAAATGAATCCAGATAGAATTGAAAGTTTAATTAATTTGAAAACCCCAGAAACGAAGAAACAAATTAAGCAATTGCTGGGATTTTTTGGTTACTATAGACAGTTTATCAAAGATTTTGCACAGATTGCGAAGCCTCTATCTGATTTGACAAGCAAACATGTTCCAGATAAGATTGATTGGACTGATAGACATCAACAGGCATTTAATTTACTTAAAGATGCTGTACGCTCTAAAGTTGTTTTATATGTTTTTGATGTTGGAAAACCTTTTAATTTGTACTGTGATAGTAGTGATTTTGCAGTAGGAGCTGTTTTAACACAGATGGATGATAAGGGAATAGAACGCCCTGTATCATTTATAAGTCAGAAATTGACTGACACTCAGAAGAGATGGGCAACTGTAGAGAAAGAAGCCTATGCTATTGTTTGGGCTCTAAATAAGTTGAAAGAGATAATAATTGGATCTAAAGTTCACATCTTTACCGATCACAATCCTTTAACTTATCTGACTGAATCTATGTCTAAGTCTGCTAAACTGGTGCGTTGGGCTTTAGCACTGCAAACTTTTGATGTAGAAGTTAATTATAAGAAAGGACGATTAAATGTTGTAGCAGATTGTTTATCTAGATTATAAGATTGTTTATTTTACTGTATTATATAGTATTAAGTTTATTGCATAATTTAGTACCTGATGATTTCGCAAATTTTTAAGTTTAATTTGCTCAATCCAAAGAAAGGGAAGGAGGTAATGTGAACTAATGTTTTGCATATATAATGAGCACAGGTGTTCCTTAGGTTGATATATATATATATATATAATGTGTATCGATTGTTAAGCGTTTTAGTCTTAGGCCTTAGTTGCGCTGTCGGCTCGTGGGCGCTTGGCCTAAAGTAGCCTAAACTTTGGCTGACGATAGATTCTCTACACGTGCAGTTAGCGCGCCAAACTTAGAAACTGCTGATGACAGTGAATTTGAACAATACAGTGTAGTAGATGTTTTAATGCAGTAGAGAGCTGTATGTTAGAAGTTACAGTTGAGCTGTATTGATAAGAACTTTGATTGTACGTTTGAAATAACTGTGTTAAAAGAAAGGAGAAACATTCAAAGAACTGTGTCAATTTAATTCTTAAACAGTTAGAAGTCGTTGAGCAATTTATATGTAGAGATAAGGAAAGTTCTTGAGGTAGGTCACAACTAAGAAAGAAAAGAGTTGGTGACACACCCTATCTAGTTTTTTATGCCTGTTGTGAACATAATAAACGAATGAATGAATGAATGAACGAACGAACGAACGAACGAATGAATGAATGAATGAATGAATGAACGAACGAACGAATGAATGAATGAATGTTGTAAAAAAGCTGCTTGCTTACTTACCTACGAGACCGTGAGGAGGAGGATTTTATCTCTTTGGTGGAGAGTTGTTCAAAGATGGCGGACGGAGAACGTGATAAAGTTAATATGGCAGAAATAATTGACAACGATCCACAGACAGATAAAGAAAATCTGAAGGAAGCTTTCACCCTCGAAGGTGCAATACAAATCGAGCTTTCGAAAGACGCTTTGATCTCGCGTTTAATTAGTCTCAAAGATTAATTCGTAGACTTAACTGTGTTTGGTTGTACACGTCCTGCAGAAACGCCGGCGTGGACGCCAGATGGTAGCAGCTATAGGCAGATATGACAGTCACTGGGGAAGACTGGGCAGTGGCGGCGCTACAGCAGGGCATATGCCTCGGTTAAAAAGCCTTTGCCCTGGTCGTTGCCCTGCCAGAATGTTGTGCCCTTCCGCCCCTGCACTGGTTACTTGTATGATAACACTGGTTACAAAAAAGCGTTTGGCGCTGCCACGTACTGGGATGTGATCAGTTTCTTTAAATATTTTGTTGTTAATATGGTGTCATTTGCGATCTCGTTAATTATGTGAAGATGTGTGCTTTTATGGGAAGGTTTAATTTGAGCGAACTGGAAAGCATCTTGTTTGTTATCTGAGCGTGCATCAGACATCGTGCATATACCAGTAAATAAGATCTAAAATCTGCTTTGTAGAAAGTAGTAAATAAATAGTCTCCTCTGTTTTTTAAACTGATTTTGGGGTGATCATTTCATCTATTTGTGACGGGGTAGTTTATCTAGCAAAAACATAAACCTTAGACCAGCAGATGAAGAAACTTCAGGACAGGAAGTCACCTGATAAATTCCTATCGCAGGCGATTTCATAACTAAGGCAGCAGTAGTGAAGGAACTCACACGATTCATTCATATTTCTGCTCTTGGTCAGCATGTTCTGATGTTACGCTAGATTTGTTGAGGATATATTGCTTGGAGTTCAGTCTCCCTCTGTGCTTAGAGTTTGTTCATTGTTTGTAGTCTTGCAAGTGGTGAAGGAGGCGCAGCTGCAACACGGCCTGCGACATGGCGACTATCAGCGATACAGGTGAGACCTTTTGTCGAGGTATGTAACTAGCATTGGGGTTGGGGCTTAAACGAAGCTGAAGCCCCACAAAAATAAATCAAGCTCCTGGCTCCACTATAGGCTTGTGCTACCGCACTTACCATGCTTAAGGCTTAAAGCCCAACAAACGAAAAGTCCTAGTTATGTCACACTGAATTCCATGTGCCGAAAAATCTGTGCGTGTGCCACTTTGGGTGGCTTGTGTGCCATGGGTTCACCCCCAATGGATTAGGTTATTTGGTGACGGAAAGAATATTGTCTGATTATTTATTAACTGGTAACAAGTTGTAAAACCTCGTTTTGCTGGATCTGTGCAGTTTAGAGAGGTTCCTTAAAGGTGTTGGATGACTGTTGTGATGTTTGATGATGTTCCCGAATGTTTTTGCTTTGTAGGCAGTACTGCGCTCGTAGGATGCGAAGGATTCGGAAGGTGTTGCATTTTCCACAGGGAACAAAGCACAAAGTCCAACCGAAGAAAATCACTCCGGAACTACTCAAGGATTCCAGGTGAATGACATCAGCTGACCTCTACTGCCACGTTTACTATTAGAGGAGATACCAGGGGTGGTTCAATGGTAACGCTATTGCCTCAAGAACATATAGATCTTGAAAGAAGTGGTTGTCCCTTTAGGTTGACTCAGCCTTCCCACTCCATACATACTGTACACTGAATGGGTGCCTAACAGACTGCAAAGACATGTGTTCCATTAGATCACTAGATTTGTACCGTCATGTTTCAGTGTTTACTTACTGCAGTTTGTCGGTAACCGTCTCAGGGGATGAGGCTCGAACCCATGCTCCTCATTCATTCATTCATTCAGAGCATTTATATAGCGCCTCTTCAAAGAAGCTACTCCCAGAGGCGCTCATGTTACAAGACAGTTCTTCGGAACCATTTTAAGTCCCGAGGGATCATTTGTACATTGGGAAAATAATAAATAAACAAATAATAATAATGGAACTGCTTCTTACCTGTTTGTGCAGGTGTTTGTATTTGCCGTTGGTTGATGCTGAGCGTGCCTGGGCGTTTGCCATGCAGTTGAAATCAGAGGCAAATACAGAGCCGAGGAAAAAGTTCCACATGATCAGTCGCCTGCGAAAAGCCGTCAAGCATGCAGACGAACTGAAGATGCTGAGCGAAGGAGGAAGATACGACGCTCGCACTAAACTCGAAGTACAGGTGAGATTTAACGATTACAGGTATATGTCGATCGGTTGGACGTTGGCTTTTGTGGGACATGATGATTGGTTAGAGTGCTTACCTTGTAATGTGGATAATACAGGTTCCTCCTCCCCTGAAATGGTTGCTGTGTAGGGACCTTGAACAAGTCCTTCACTTGCCATTGCTGAGCGCCATCGACTGATGCTTGGTCACTAGAAAGTGGCACCTCATTTTCTTGCATAATATTTCTTGCATAACGAGGTCTTGCATAAATTTCATAATAATTCTTTAATTCTTGCAAATGCATAATAATAATGACAATAATATTAATAATTTGTGTTCAACACTTACTGAGACGGTAACTGTGTAGGGACTGGTTAGAGCAGTGCTTCCCAAAGTGGTGTCTGCGGACCGGTACCGGTCCGCGAGTCCTCAGTTGCCGGTCCGCAAAGTGAGTCAAGATACTGGTCAAATTGTCTCGGAATCAAGAAATGACTATTATATTTTTAAAAGTCATAACAAAAGACTTATTAGGGTAGCATTTAAAGGGCAACAGTTTCATATAATTGGCTGAACATGCATCTAAATCAATTTTTGAGGAATTTGAGTGATCGAAAACAAAACAGAGAAATAATTAATAAATTGGGCACCGGTCCTCCTGCAGTGGAAAAATTCCTACCGGTCCGTGACACTGAAAGTTAATTCCTGACGGTCCGTGACACTGAAAAGTTTGGGAAGCACTGGGTTAGAGCACTCATCTAGAGTAGGGGTTCGATCCTCCTCCTATGAGACGGTTACTGTGTAGGGACCTTGAGCAAGTCCTTCACTCACAATTCCTTGGTATCAACGACTGATGCTTGGTCACTGGATAGTGGCGCTTAATAAATGCGTAATGAATAATTAGAATCTTTGTCTCTGAGGTTCTGTTGTTTCCTTACTGTCGTCTGGTTCTTTGTTGTCGTTGTTCTGTAGGCTTACACTTCGTGGATGCGCGGTCTGCTCGACTTTGAGTCGGAAGATTGGAGACAAGCGATGGAGAATTTCAGCGAAGCTAAGTGCGTTAATGAAACACCAGTCTAGTAGTAGTTTCAGTGGATTGTTGTCATTTTGTATTGTACGTCAAATGTACCGCACCCCTTTTATGTAGCATCCTTTATGTTGCCTCTGTGTAACCAAGCAAAAGAGATGGCCACTTAGGTTAACATTCTGTTCTATTCTATTTACAGACTTATAAAGTGCCTCTCTCATATTATTAGGATTTTGATATTATTAATAGTATATTTATTACGTTTATTGTTATTGATAGTATTATTATTATTAGAAGTAGAAGTAGGTGGTGTTATTAGTAGTATTTTTATATTATTATTAGTGGTAGTAGTAGTTTTTAAAATATTTATCTTATTTTTATTAGTTTTATTATTAATGTTAGCATTATTGATATTTTTATTAGTATTGTTATATTAGTATTATCAAGAGAAAAGTGAAAGTTTTCATCATTGACCTTCAGAGAAACCAACGTTCTGTCTTTCATCATATTTTAAATTAATTTAAAAACTGTCCTCCAGTCTTTGTATTGACCTTCAGAGAAACCAACGTTCTGTCTTTAGGACGATCTACGAGAAGTTGTCTGAGGCGGTGAGCGATGAGTCAAAGGAGACTTATCTTCTGAGATGTCAGGAGATCTCGCCAAACATTCGCTACTGTGAGTACAACATCGGAGATAAGTCGGCCGCTGACGACCTCATCCGGATGAGGATGGAAGTCGGAAGAGAGGACCCAATGACCTCCAGGCTCGACGTTAGTTCAGTCAGAGTTATAGTAATAATAATAGTAATAATAATAAGGGTAATAATAATAATAATAATAATGGTAATAGTAATAATAATATTGATAATAATTGTAATAATTATAATAATAATGGTAATAGTAATGGTAATGATAATATTTATAATTATAATGGTAATAATAATAATTATTACAGTTCAATGCTTCAATGCAATTGCTTTTTCACAGCACGTTTGTCACTCGACATGACATCAACAAAGACTAGCCATCCAAGAATAATGCTATACCTAATTTTTGAAATCTTGAGGGATCACATGTGCCTCAATTAAATAATGATGATAATAATTATTAATATTATTATTATTGTATTAGTAATAATAATTATATATACATCATAAGTGTAATATTAATGAATAACAATATCAATGTTATTTAGTTTAATCTATTATGATTCAATCTGCTCAATGCATATTTTGTGATTATGTTGTTACTCTGTAATGTTCTATGGTACCAATAAACACATTGACTGATTGATTGATTGATTAAGAATAATATGTGTAACTATGATGATGACGATGTGTAGGAGTTGATAGAGAAGACTCGTGAGCGGCAGTCTGTGACGTTGTCGGAGGTCATCTGGTTGGGTCGGTCGATTCCAGTGAAGAACGAACAGGTTCGGCTGCTGCTGCTCAGCATCCAACAGAACGCTAAGCAACTTGCAGAGGCAGCGTCCGTCGAACTGAAGCTCTCCCTCTACGAGAGCATCCTCAAGGAACTGATCGAGGCACAGCAGTCCGTGAAGGAGGAACTCAAGGATGACCCGGTCAGTCGATGATGCTACAATTTACAAAGGGGCTATTTAAATGATGTTTGGTTTTGTTACCATAAGTGTATAATAAATAATAACGTATCCAGGCTGTTACTAAAAACTGTTCTCTTCAGTCGCAGTCAGCAAACACTCCTACTGTAGGAGTCCTACAAGAAAGGGGCTATATAAATTATGTTTGCTTACGTTACTTCTTTAAGATGTGTGTAGTTACGCCATATGTATGTATGAGCACTTGTTATAGCGCCCCTTCAAGATTTCTACTCAGAGGCGCTCCGACTACAGCGCGGACACTGAATCGGAATTTCACTCCGAAACGCATGAGCAATTGCGAAAGTGAAGGACTTGCCCAGGGTCCCTACGCAGCGGCTTGAGGTGGATTCGAACTCGCAACCCTCCGGCTGCAAGGCACCAAACATACCACTACACCACCACGCCCCACGATAGGTGTATAATAAATAATAACATTGTATCCGTTCTCTTCAGCTGTGGCTGGGCCGGGAGCGCCTCTGAGTGGTTATATTGAATGGACGCTATGTCAAGTTTTGATTGATTGATTGTCTTTAGATTTATTCTCATTAATTACAGTATTATCATAATAAATCTCTAATAATCCAAATATATAACTTTAAGTGTTGCATATTGGCAATCTATTTGCCTTTTACTGTTCCTCTGTTTAGGGTTCAAAACCCAGAGGAGCACCTTGTTTGAAACTGATGGAGGATTCTATGCTCGTATTATTATCATTCTCATTGTGATTGGACATTTATATAGCACTACTAAAAGGCCAAAAACGAATTAGAGGTTAGAAGAGTCACCTTTTGGCAGACCCACACACGCATGTAGAACCAACCAATAAACCCTAACACTAACCCTATTCATACTTACCTATCTCGGTTGACGTAGCTGCCTGACTTCAAGCCATTATCTTGCGCCAGTGCACCCATTAACAGATAGCTTTGTAATTGATCTTGTGTAGATTAAATTATCAGTTTTATTTCTAAGTTGTGCGGTTCTTTGTATAAGTGATATATTTGCAATGTCAATGATTCCGTTGTGGTGTTGTGTGAAGATTTTCCGAGCGGCCATTCGTGGTCAACCGGTGGAAGGGAAGGTGTCGAACGCCATCTACCTGCACACCTACCTGGCCTACCTGAGACAGATGAACACGATGGAACGGAATCTACTGATGGTCGAATCCCTCAAGACCGGAAAACTGGAAGACGGAAAGAAGAATCGACCGCAGGACTTCGCTCGACTCTACGACGTCATCATTCAGGTACATCTGAGTGGACCTTTGGAAGGGTAGTGGTACATCTGCCCTCAATCTACCCTCCCCCATCTCATCATCATCAGCAGTAGCAGTTCCTGACGCCTAGCAATTGGCAGCGATGGGTATTTGGTGGGGTTTAGGGTAATGGTAGCACTCTGGCATGAAGAGCAGAAGATCAGCACGGACATGGGATTGTTTCCCACTACCCTTCCAAAGGTCCACTCAGCCTTTCATTTGCTAGGTGGCGTTGAAAAAATGAGCAGTAGGGCTTCATGGGCGCCATGGGCTTGGAGCGCCTCTGAGTAGGTTTCTTGAAGAGGCGCTATATACATTCTCGAATGAATGAATGAATGCTTGGCTGCCCAAAACAGTTAAATTCGACTCCTGTAATAACTTGTGATGATCCGTTCATACTATGAGTTGTGATCATACTGTGGTGTGTCAGTTTGAAATAATAAATATGAAAATGTTATGAACAATGATCTCCATTGTCCTCTCAAAATTAGTCCAAATCTAGTTACGGTCCCATGTCTTGAAGTCTAGAACCGGGTCTAATTTAATTTCTTCAGACACATTATGTATTGATGCCTAAGGAGTGCTTTGGTGTATTACAATGTTTCTATGTTCTTGTTAATAATCAGTGACTGTTGATTGATTTGTCATCTGTAGAACCTGACGGAGATCCTTCATCTGCCTGGTTTAGAGGACCAGTTGACCCTCGCTCAGGAGATCAACGTCCAGATTCTCGGATACAAAGCATTCAGGTTACATGTAGAACACAAATCATCTCTCAGAAACAACATTGCTGCTTCTGAATTTAAATGGATTTATTTCCTACACAAGACTCCTGTAGTCTTATAGTGTATGTATGTATATATCATCATCATGTGACTGTAGATTGTGTCCTCATATTTCCTTTGAGTGTCTTCATATGGTCCAAAAGTCTTAGATTGTGTCCGCTTATGGCATTAGCATGTGTCTTCATTTCTACTTAGAACGAGTCCTCATTGGCGTATGTCTTGAATTTGCATTCGTAATGAATTCACTGTAGTCTTACGCTCTGGTTTTATGTTGCACCAGGTGTTCAAATGTAAACCGTAAAATCCTCAACTAATACTCTTCACGCTGTTTCTCCTTCGTTGCAGATGCTTCTATGCTGCGCAGACGTTTCTGTCGGTCAAGAAATGGAGAGAGACAATCGCTCTGTACGAACGGAGCCTCGACTACGCTCGCGAATCGATCGCTGGATATAAGCGAAGCAAGTTAGACGAAGCAAAGAAAGAAAAGGTGGAATATTAATCAATCAGTTTCTCTGCCTTTCATCGATCGATCGATCTTTACTTTGGGGAAATCTGAAGAGGAATTAACTTTTAAGTTCTAGTGATGTTTAGCCAAATGGTTTCACTTGGCCTCCCATGGTTTCACTTGGCCTCCCATGGTTTCACTTAGCCTCCCATGGTTTCACTTGGCCTCCCATGGTTTCACTTGGCCTCCCAAGGTTTCACTTGGCCTCCCATGGTTTCACTTGGCCTCCGATGTATCGCATCTTGGAACGTCGCAAGTAGCCGACAGTTTGCATGATGGACTGCAGTTGAAACTGCAAATGTGTCGGGGGGGGGAAAGACGAGTGCATTTGGAATATATAGAGAGTGAATGGTGAACTCGAACTTGGCCTCTTAACAGATGTTTATACTTTGATGTATGTCTTATTCTCTGTGGATTTTCTTAGGACGTTGTCGCTCTTGAGAACCTGATGAAAGAAGTCGACGGACTGAAGTACTCCGTTCACGCGTCCAGTATCCTCGACACACAAGACCTTGTCGACAAAACAAAGGCGACGTCTACCAAGGTTGCACTTCCTTGGTTCATTTCCTCTGTTTATTTAGCTCCTGTAGCCATTAGTGGCAAAGTATTCATCGATCTGGTGGAACTAGTTGGCATTATCATCTGGATTAAGTGTTATTTTTTACCTGAGGTACATATGATCCCTCTTTAATGTAGGTTTCGATTATTCATCATCATTCTTTGTTTATTGAACCAAAAAGTCAGCAAAAGAAAATAAAGACATGAAACATTGACATGGGTATTGAGAAGCAACCGGTAGACCCAGAAGGAACCTGAGTCCCACTTGAATAGAGTCACCAAATTACAGGCAGTACAGATGGCGACAAAGAATGGAACATGTTTCAAAAATCTTAACTATTATTATTATTCTTATTTTTGGTTGTTACCCAAGGTCCCTCAGGAAACAATTATTCTAGGCAGGCGCTGTTACGGTCTTGTTTATTGTTGTTGCTACTTTTTAGTACTGTTATTATTTTATTTATTAGTATTTTGCCCCTAGACTGGGTTGCGTTTGATTTTTTTATGTTCATGTATCGAATGCTGTTTGTTTTCTGTCGTCAGCCTCTTATCGAACGGCTCGACGACTACATGGAGGACGCCGTCGTAGCCACAAAGAAGCCGAACCTCATCCAGGCTCCACCTGACTTTGAACCGATTCCAGTGAAGCCGGTCTTCTTCGACCTGGCCCTCAACCACGTCCAATTTCCATCTCTCGACGACAAGATGGAACAGCAGCGCCAGAAGACCGGATTCCTCGGATGGCTGTGGGGCAGCAGGAAATAGCGACCCTAGACGTAGAGTGGATGCGATCCAGGAGACGTTATTTACTCTAGGCAACTTCTTGTCTTCGTCTGTGTATCTTCGTCTCTTGATATTCAATGTCTGTTCGTGCGTAAGAGTCGTTTGGTTCGGTTTATTTGCTAAGGTCGTCAGTTGTTACGATTGGAAATGAATGAAGGATTGATTGAGAGAATGTCGAGATGGGAAAATGATTTTGTGAATGGGAGAATTACGTGTGATGATGATAGTTTGTGACAAATATTCATTCATGATTGCATCTATGTACCTGGGACCTGTACTGTGTATAGCAGGTTTGGTGACCAAAATACGCGAGCAGACTGAAGTTGGTAAATTTACATGACGCTGGTGGTCGTAATTACCGGTCATTTCTAGAGGAAGTTGCCCTGTCCATGTGGATCCCTTAATATGGTTCCCATATGGGATTCGTTTTTCCACTGGATCATCTTTCCTTGTAACCAGAATAATATGTATGTATGCAATTTAAGTAACTAATTAAAGACTTTCTAACTGAGCTTAACAAGTGTGTGATGTAAGATCATTTCTAACCGACTCAAAGTCAGAGTTCGTAATAATGATCCGGTAAACGCATTATTAGAATCAATTATCAAAATAATAATTGTACCTGTGCTGATAAAGTGTTTTGAAAATTCTCTGAATGAATTAGAGGGAGGAGAGAGTATTGGTGGTTACAGATCGAATGAGCCACGTGTTGTCAATTTCCTCTTTCCTGTCAACGCTGTTGCTTATGCGCTTCAGCTATCGATTCCATAAAGCTTTACCATCTTACATGAATACGTCATAGAAATGTATGTAGCACCCCTTAGAGAGAGAGAGACTGGTCCGAGGTGGAAATGACGTTACTCTACTTTACCTGAGCTTTATTTGGCTGCAGCAGAGTTTGTTTGGAATCTCGGTTCCTTCTGTTGACGTTTGAAGACGACTTCGTAATCGGCGTTTATATTTGAATTTTCTCATTTTTTTCTCCTCGGTTGAATCGTCTTTGTGGTGTCTTCTTGTGCAGAGGTCTTAGAGCAAAACACTGACTATGGAGAGAGACAGAGAAAGAGAGAGACAGAGAGAGAGAGACATCCATGTACAGACAGAGGAGAGATGCAGGGACAGAGAGATGGATGGATGGAGAGAATACATGGAGAATGGAGGCAGAGATACAGACAGACAAAGCGAGACAGAGGATAGAGAATAAATACATAGAGATGAGACAGTCAGATTTAATCTAGACGTCTCTGGAAGTAAAGTACCCCCAGATCGAGGGTCAGAAAAATTAATGAGATGAAATTTTAGCCTGAAGAAAAATTAAAGACATGTAATTTTGTAGAATATTGTCTTGGAAAACTCTGGATACTATTTTCAACCCCCCCTCGAAAATTCTTCTTGGAAAAGTCTTGTTACTCGGTGGTCCTCGAATATTATTGGAAAATTGTTATTTATTACCCTTTGAAAATCCTTGGAAAACTCTCGTTACTACCCCTCTCGAAAATTCGTGGAAAAATTTTTGAACTCTTGTTCTTGGTAACACTCGTCACACTACCCCGCGGTCGTCAATCTTTATAATAAGCTGGATACTCCCCCCAGAACCCTCAATTCCCCCCCGACAGCAAGGGGACTAGATTAAACACTGGATGAGGGTCAGAGAGAGAATGGAGGCACAGACAGACAGACAGAGAACTTGGAGAAGTACTGACAGACAGACAGAGACTTCGTTTGTCTGTCCAATCGTTTCTCTCTTCAATTGACGTACATGTTGTAATGGTGGTGGAAATTACTGTTTCTATTTGATTTAGATTGATTTTTAATGTTTGGTGTCTGTCGCTTTTTTTCTTCTCTGATTTCTAACATGAGGTTGTAGTTTGAGTGTAATTCTGTACATCACATGTCTGGTAATCAGTTCAAAGTCTCGATATTTTGGTTTCTCATTAATTTGCACACCTCTCCCACAGTCCTGCTTCTCCCGGTAGGACTTGTCTGATAGTTGCTGTTCAGTGGCTCATTTGAACAAGGCCAATAATAGACAAATTATTGTCGAGGTTACCCCACCCCGGTTTCCTACGCGTACGTACATTTTCAGTAGACCCTTCCCCCCCCCCATACGCAAGCATATGCATTTGGACTAGCCTCCCCCTCCATACGTATGGATGGCCCAATCCTACGTAGTATGCCCGTCCGTTTCTTTGTATCTCCCTTTGCCTGTCTGCCCAACCTTTTAATAACATCACTGGCGATATTAAACGGGTCTGGGATCTAAATCTGCCGAATACGGTGTTCAAGGATCTCGTTCGATGAACACTGAGCAGGGTCGAGACCATAATAATTATATACTGTCGCTGGTAAAAAAAATTTACATTAGTTTTTTCGCATTCGCCAGGCGTCGCAAATAGCCCCCGATAATATCATGGGATGTTCGTATGTATTCCCTAGGTGGCGCAATGCATCCTGTGCAAGTGTATCATAACAGCATAGATAGCAGTATCAACTAATACGGAATGAAAAAAAACAAAAAGACAAATGTATTGAAGATAATTATAGTTGAGGAAAATACATGGGACGCGGTGGTATAGGGGTACATTCTTTGCCTTGTAAGCGGAGGGTCGCAGGTTCGAATCTACCTCGAGCCACCTTGGACAAGTTGCTCACCCATAATTGTCTGTGAGGAAGGCAACGGGAAACCACCTCATGCACTCATCTCATCCCCGGGTGGCATAAAGGCCAATGGTCCTAAATAGAACTGGTGAAAGAATTCTACTACCTAGTGAAGTATGATCACGACAGATGCCACAGGGAAATTACAAGTAGCACTAGGAGAGGAGGCGCTTTCAAAAAGGAGGGAACTACTGAGAGGAAACATAACAAGAATCTGAAGTAAAGGATGATGAAGACGTGCACTAATATGGAGTGTGGTGCTGTACGGAGCAGAGCCATGGACCACGAGAAAAGAGGACAAAAGAAACTGGAGGCTTTCGAAAAGTGGACTTGGAGAAAATTAGCTGGACGGAGCAAAAAGAAACTGAAGTGATGGAAAGGATTGAAGAATCTGATGTAAAGGATGGTAAAGGTGTGCACTGATATGGAGTGTGCTTTACGGCGCAGAGCCATGGACCACGAGAAAAAAGAGGACTGGAGGCTTTCGAAATGTGGACATGGAGAAGAATGAAGAAAATCAGCTGGACGGAACATAAAACAAATGAAGAATTGATGGGAAGGATTCGAGAAGATACAGACATTAAGAGACAAAGGAACAATAGGAGACAACGGAAATGGATCGGACACACGTTGAGAAGGGACTCACTACTCAGAACGGTCATCGACGGAAAAATGGAGCGGAGGCGGACAAGAGGAAGACGAAGGCAGATAATAACAGATGGGTCATACGGAAAGCTCAAAGAAGAGGCCCAACAGCGAGAGGAATGGAGAAAACAGGACATAGGAAGACTTTCGAAATGTGGACATAAGTAAGTAAAAAGTAAGTAGGCCTACGTACGTGCTTTATTGAACCGCCTGCAAACACACTGCGGGAACATGAAAAGAAAAGAATGGAGAAATTCAGCTGCACGGAACAGTGATGTGAAGGATTTGAGAAAGGAAACGTCGGACATTTGAACCTAGAGAGCAGACTAAGTAAGTAAGCAAGTATATTCTGAGAACCAGAAAAAGAAGTGTGGCGTAGGTCTGGGCCATCAGTTACGCATCTATGGCGTGGGTTAAAAAAAGGAAAATATGGCATCGCTCTGAAGTTTAAGATTTTACGGCTAAAATGGCTGAACAGGTGAGACTTAATTGTTTGAAATTTATTTCCAAGGTTTAGGTGCACCGTGTTTGTTGTTGCTGTTGTTCGATTTACATTTTGCTTTTTAGTGCAAGCTGTGGTTTGCAATGAGATGAACTAATGGTTGAATATCGTTGGCCTCGTGACAAAATGTTACCAGACTTTACCCGATGATACCTAAGACTGCAAGCATTCAAACGCCCCTGTTCCCATCTATCGGAAATGTTTCTGCGATTTTATAAAAATTTATGAAAATCTGTAAATTTAATGGACACCATAATTTTTTGTTATGGCTATAGATCGTTCAAGAGTGCGCACAGCTCAATAATATTTTGGTAGTGACATCTATCGATTGATTGTCACCAGCTTATTAACGAGCGCTGCGTATAGTCAGAGGGGTTGTCAGGATAGATTTAAGAAATGTAGGTCGGTTAGTTTACTTTGCGCAATACTACCCATTTATTCTCATGGACTTCTACGTGTTAACTAACGTTTTAGAATATATATATTCGTTTTATTGATAAAAACAATCTGACAAAAACGCAGAAATGCTAACATGAGTGATGTTGGATAATTCAAAGTAATTAGAAAATGTTAAAATAAACTAGTAAATATTTTTATATAAGGATCTGGGAATAAATTGAGAGTTGTCCTTGGGTGGGAGAGTATGGTTGTGTGCTCTAGGTCTTAATTGGTGAAAGGAGAGGGCTCGAAGTGTCAACGATGTTGTGTCATTTAACTCGTTGGCAGCTAGGGACGTGTGTTCAGCGGTCAAAGTGTTAATAAGTAAGTAAGTAAGAAGTTGGGGAACAGAGCGAACTAATTCCTAATGTTACAAAGTCATTTCACTCAGTTGCATGCAGTTCCTTTGGGTTTTAACATTTTGGGTCAGTCTGGTTTTCTTCAGCCAGAGAATAAAAAATGATTGAATAGGAAATGGAGTCTGACAAAACGATTCAAATCATGCGGTGCTTACATGTGTCTCCATTTATAGAATTGTGTGGCTTTAATATAAAAGTTGTTTCTCTTGTAATGTCTGGCTTACTCCACTCTTAGTATCATTGACTGTCTTTCTTTCCCTATCTGTATTTTTCTGCATGTTTAGGTGTCCGTATTTAGCGGGATGCATGATCCCTTCTGGGCCTCCGTGTAGCCAGTACATGTCAGACCGTTGCCTTATTGTTTCTTTGTTCGTTTTCTCTTCTGATGGTTAAGAAATAAACGATTGATGTCTGATATTTTCGGTTATCTTCTGGAAGGTTGTCCAGGTGCTCATCGAGATCGGTCACCGAGCGTGGTATCGCAAGAAGACGACGCCAGACAGGACTCACGACTGGATTCTGTACGTCCGTGGGTCAGAGGGAAACGACGTCTCGCACTTTGTTGAGAAGGTCGTCTTCAACCTTCATCAGAGTTTCAATCCTCCCAAAAGAGGCAAGTTGACCGTAATTCTGGCCTAAGAAAGGAAAGTTAACCCTTACCCATAGGAGCCTAAGAAAGGCAAGTTAACCCTTACCCATAGGAGCCTAAGGAAGGCAAGTTATCCCTTACCCATAGGAGCCTAAGGAAGGCAAGTTATCCCTTACCCATAGGAGCCTAAGGAAGGCAAGTTATCCCTTACCCATAGGAGCCTAAGGAAGGCAAGTTAACCCTTACCCATAGGAGCCTAAGGAAGGCAAGTTAACCCTTACCCATAGGAGGCAAGTTGACCCTAATCCTGGCCTATGAAAGGCAAGTTAACCCTTACCCAAAGTAAGGCAAGGTATCCCTTATCGCCCATTTTGTGGGCATCCGTAAAGTATCATTTCATGCTCAGCTTAAGACTGATCTGTTTCCAATTGTGTATCCACCGTTGACTGTCTCTATCTCTCTCTCTCTCTCTCTCTCTCTCTTTGAATGGACTAGTTGATCTTCTGAATGTTAATCTGATTATGGGTTAGTTTTTTGGTGTGTCATTGGTGATGCTTTGTGCATTAGACACCAGTGATATATAAGTTACTAACTAATAATAACAAAAATAATGACAATAATAATAAGAGTAATAATAAATAATAATTATAATCCTGGCTAAGGAAAGGCAAGTAAATCCATACAGATTTGATTGGTGATTAGATTAGAAGAGCTTAGATTAGAGTGGAGTAGATTGGATTGCATTTGATTAAGCTAGAATGAAAGAGATTAGCTTATCTCGCTCCTGCTTTTACCATCTTCGTCAGCTTAGGGTCGTTGCTCGCTCTCTTTCAACCTCTGCTGCTTCTACTCTTATCCATGCCTTCGTCTGCTCTCGTTTAGACTATTGCTCTTCTCTTTACACTGGTCTTCCTCAAGTCCGCTTGTCCTCCCTTGAGAGGGTCTTTCGGTCTGCGGCGCGCCTTGTTGGTTCCATTCCTCGCTGTGGTAGCGTATCCTCCTACATGCATCATACTCTACACTGGCTTCCCCTCCGGCAGCGTATCCTATATCGGCTCTGCACTCTCGTCTGGCAAAGCGTCTTGGGTTCAGCTCCTCGCTACTTGTGCACCATCTTCACTCTCTCTTCGTCTATTAAGGGTCGCTCAGCCCTCCGTTCCTCTTCTCGGGGTGACTTCTTGGTTCCACATGCCCGCACTGCTACTATGCAGCACCGAGCATTCTCTGTTGTTGGTCCAACAGCGTGGAATGTCTTGCCATCTTTCCTTCGGTTATCTCCTCGCATTCACTCGGCTTCCTTCTACGCTCAATTGAAGACTTTTCTGTATGATCAGGCCTGGCTTGGGAGCGCCTCTGAGTAGAGCCCTTGAAGAGGCGCTATATAAATTTTATGATTGATTGATTGATTGATATAGTGGATCAGATTAGGGTAGATTAGATTACGTTTCCAAGGGGTGTTTCCAAATCATAAGGGTGCGCTGGTGAATCAAAGGTTCCCAATGGTTTCATGTCATTTCAGTTCTCAAGTCGCCTCCGTACGAGTTACGTGAGTCTGGATACGGGGAGTTCTTTCCGATTATTGACATCTACTTCAAGAACAAGGGAGAGAAGGGCGCTCAGAGGAAAATTACGATCCAGTACTTTCTCAATCTCAACCGCGAGGATTCGCCTCCGATCGACAACGTTCGTCCGGAGAAACTCAAGTTCTACAGTCCGGCTGAGGAGTTCCTCGAGAAAGTCCTGAAATCCGGCGGAGTAAGTTTGTCGGATTGACAATACGGTTTTCCAGACAATTGAGAGGGAGGAGGGAGAGGAAACCAGGAGAACAGAGACAGAGAGAGAGAGACGGAAAGAGATAGAAGGAGGCAGAGGAGATGGTAAGGTGGATTAATGTCAGTTTTAGTTACATTATGATCAGTGATCACATAATGTAACTGAAACATCATGTAATGTAACGCATAATAATACCTAAATCATTGTAATCGTACTATGTAGCAATGGTTTGTAATAAAAACTCTGCCTTGCAGAATCAACATAGATAAATAAATTCCAATAAATTTCCAGTTTCGTATCTAGAGTTGTAAATAATCTTATATCTGTCCGTTCGTAGGTCATTCTCGGACACGATGGTTGTCCTCTTCCTACATCAAAACCGCGACCATCAGCAGCCGCAGATATTCAGTCGAACTCTGCTTTTGATTCAAGAAATCACGATGCATCAGACTTTCTGGTTGCTGTCGACTCAGCCGCAAAATCTGCGACGACACAGTTGGTCAGTTCCTATCGTAATCCAATCTAATCAGCGACACTCACTCTGACCTAAACCAGTGAAATTACTGTCGAATAATACAGTCATTACAGTTACAGTAATTACAGTTACAGTCATTTCATTACAGTCGTTACAGTCATTACAGTCATTACAATCATTTCAGTTACAGTCATCTCAGTTACAGTCATTACAGTAATTACAACCATTTACAGTCATTACAGTTAAAGTAATTACAGTTACAGTCATTACAGTTACAGCCATTACAGTTACAGTGATTACGGTTACAGTGATTACAGTTACAGTCATTACAGTTACAGTCATTACAGTTAGTCATTACAGTCACTGTCATTGCAGTTAAAGTAATTGAAGAGTGACCAACTGTTGTCACAAACGCACAGAACTCAATCTATCTGTAGAAACATACTGTTAGGTCATCTCTTCCCCCAACGGACGATTTAAGAGAAAACCTGGAAAACTGTTTTAGGCGAAGAGGAGAAAGCGATCGACGGAAGCGAATCCGATGAGCAACGATTCAAACTCCTCGAACGAGTCGATCATCTCTCGACACTCGTCCAAGTCCGATCCTCTCGACAAAGACTCGGACGTCGCTCGTGGCACCAAACGCAAAATGCACACAGCGCTCTTCGAATTGATCGACGACGATTCCTCAAAGAAGAAAAAGAAACAAGCGCCATCACAGACGTCAGAGAAACCGGACTCAAACAAACCGAGATCGGTGGAACAGAAACCGGCGAAAGTAGACCCAACGGAAGACAGCAAACACCGGTCGAGCAAAGACGACGGACACAAACGCTCATCGAGCAAGAGTAGCCACCACAGACGAGACGATGGCAGACGCGATCATCGGGAGAAAAGCACCCACAGCCACACACACTCCAAACCTAAATTGGGCGATCGGAATTCCCGGTCGTCATCTCGAACGCCGAGTAAAGTGAAGAGTTCAGAGTCATTGAGCGGATCGCGAGTCCACGGCAGCTCTTTGTCTTCACATGGTTTGTCGACGCATCATCGTAGCTCCTCGTCCAGTTCTCGTCACCATAGCAGCAGCTCGAAAAGTTCAAAGGTCGAGGGTTCACGCCACAGTGGCAGTCAGTCCCAGAAGGGTGAATCATCGATGACGCACCGTGAGTCCTCTTCCTCCTCCTCCTCTAAACACCGCACTTCAACCGACAACAGTCTGTCGCGAAAGACAGATATCCAGATTCGACTGAGTCCCGTCGACATCCAGATCTTGGATTCCATAAACGCAAGATCCGGCAGCTCCACGAGGAAACTGGAAGCATCATCCGGGAATCGCATCGGTCCATCTCCAGAAGGTTTTTCCAGCCAGAAACCGAACCATTTGTCTCCAGTGAAGAAAAGACCGAAAACCGCGGTCCTTGCGTCTCCCGTCGGATATCCACCGCCGACCTTTGACCCCAAGTCATACGACGACCCATTCGCATCGGCCAATCGCATTCGTCCAAAGTACGACAAACTGCTTGACGATATGAAGAGTGATGATGAGGAGGAGGATGGGGAGATTCGGTCGCCAGTGGCAACGGAACCGCCGGACCCAGTGCCATGGAAACCGGCGAGCAGCGGCGACAGGAAGGACGAGAAGTCGAAGGAGTCTTCGCTCGATCGCAAGAAGTCGTCGTCTTCCAGGACTTCGTCGTCTGCGACTCCACGTCTGGAAAAACCGGAGAGGTTTCCATTTGGAACGGAGAAGCCGAGCCCGACGAAAGTGAAGAGCGAATGGAGTTCGTCGCTGTCGTCGGAGAAGACATCTCCGGAAAGCGTTTCCTTCTCTGGGTCACAGGTCAAAGCGAAGAAGTCTCACGCAAAGGAGAACGTCGACAGCGACTCGAGACTCTCAAAGAAACCGAGCACGTCTAAGTCTGGGAGTCAGAGGGACTTCGTTGGAGGCCAGAGAACCTCGGCCGCTAAACAGACGACGAAGGGACTTCCTCCTCCTAGCGAAGTCTCGTCATTTGCTGTGAAGTCAGAGACAGATGAAAAGGACGACAAGGACTTCTTCAAAGTTGAGACTCCGTGGGACAACAGTTACACCACCAGCAAAACCAACGACGTTGCTCTTAAGAAGGAAATCGAGACATATGGCTTGAAAAACGAATTCACTTTGTACGACGAAAAGAAATCAAATGATATTACGACAAAGAGCGAGCCGTTGAAGGGAATGACGTACTCAGATCGAGCACCAAATGGAGAGCTGCTCATGTCGCTCGTCGAAATGAAGGAGAAGATCAACCGCGTGACGTCAGCTGCTCTTCTCAATCGGATCGTTGACGTCATCCAAGCTGCAGGAAAGCTGAAGTCGGATGACGAGGCTTTGGAGTTCGACTTCTGTCAGCTCGACCATGAAACGATGCAGAGAGTTAAGCAGATCCTCGAGACTGTGTCGGACTGAGTCGGATCGACTCATTGTTGAGTCGGACTAAGTTGAGTCGAGATCGAGTCAGAGTGACTGCAGTGACTGAGTCTTTGAAAGAATGGACTGCATCATCTAACATGAAGAAACTGGCAGCAGAGGCTGTGGATGCTGCAAGACCAGCACCATTTATATAGCATGCAACTTGAATGGTTAACCCAGGCATGTTAGGGTTAAACCAGAAGGTTAAAGGTTAGACCAGACAATTAAAGGTTAAACCAGGAGGTTGGTTAATCAATCAATCAAAAGAAACTTGTTGTAGCGCCCCTTCAAGATATCGACTCTGAGGAACGTTAAATTAGACAGTTAAATGCTAAACCAGGAGGTTAAAGGTTAAACCAGGAGGTTAAAGATTAGACCAAGAAGTTAAAGGTTAACTTGTGATCTGGCAATTGTAAACGTTAACTTCATCTCCCAAACAGTTTTGTCAGTCTTTGAGACTACGAGGGTCGACTTCTTATCTGTGAGTTTTGTTTACGGAACATGACTGCATGGTGTGCAATTGTCTCTTTACCGCATGAACCAGAGTACATTATGCACACGATGGAGTAAGAAACATGTTTTAAGAAAACCATTAAGAGGATTGAGAGTCTGCAGAAGACATGATAATCAATTTCTTGCATTTGTACCTATTATCTGAATTTTATGGAATATTTGATGAAGTGATTATTGAACTTATCGTGCTGCCGTACTCTGCATAGAGTTTGTGCTGTAAGTGATTTAAAAATCGTGCAGTGAAATTTGTTCTTTGACTGGTTTTGTGATTGTTAGTTTCTCGATGTCAACAACTACATCGATGTTAACGGTGGAAGCATGTCTTGCTGAAAGTTTCTCAGAAACATTTGGAAAGGACCACCTGTTGATTGGTCTCTGTTGATTGTTTTTCTAATTAATTAGTAACTTATATCATTATTATTCTAATTACCTAATTAGTAACTTTTATGGCACCGGTGTCTAATGCACTAGACATCAACCGATGGCTAACCGTATTGAGGTCAACCTCATCCAGAAGATGAGTCTGTTGATACAGAGAGACAGACAGAGACAGAGAGAGAGGTCTATGGTGGATAAACAATTTGATCACTTTATTAGCTTATGTGCTGTTGAACAATTATTACGAGGCCTGATTAGTTTTGATGGGCTCTTCAGAACTTTGTAAATTCAGTTGTACCGTACACAAACAATCATTATAATACATCCTATGTGATTCATATGAAGAACCGCCATGTTAAATGGGGTTGTGTCTTGATGAGTTTATATTCTGTGGGTTGATTAATTTTTTGATCCATGTTCTCTTCTGTGTTGCACTAGAACTCAAACGCATTACATTGAATTATTTCCTCTATACTGTACATCTTTCAAGATAACAAGGTGTAACTTTCAGTGGCACCTTTTAAACATATCGATTACTAATATTATTATTATTATGCATTTATGCCACTATCTAATGACGAAGCATCAATCGATGGCGCTGAGCAATTGTGAGTGAAGGACTTGCTCCACATCCCTACACAGCAACCGTCTCATTGGAGGAGGTTTGAACCCGTACTCTCCACATTACAAGGCGAACGCTCTAACCAACAAGTCATCGTATTCCACAAGGCTCAAGAACGCTTTGCCTGACATCATTTTAAATACATGTATTAATGTTCAATTCATTGTTTAATTCACTTCAAACTTCATACAACATTCAAAGTAAACATTAGTATTAATTTGTCAGAACTTAAAGTAACAATGTCTGCCATCACCAACCACCACTGGTCCATCCACATTGAAAACTTTTCCTCAACTCGACCAAGACAATGTCAATCCAACCAACAGTGCTTCATGAAAGGCACTATATAAACTCCATTGGCATACAATATATCATTTAAAAGGCTCTACATAAATTAACAAGAATTTTTAGCGAGAATGCTTTATAATGCATAATTTCATGTAAACCAAAGTGCGGTTATGCAGTTGGATAAATAAAGAATATACTTACTTAAATTCTCCACTAAGGCTCTATGTAAATTTTCCACTGTATTACAAATTCTTTTTTGATTGTTCATGAAAAACAAAGTGATGTCATAATGATCCGATGGTAAAATGACAGTCAAAACAAAATTCAAGTTTATTCTACGATTATTCACTTAAAATGTTCGAAATGCAAAGTTCATTGACACAAAAGTACTACAATGTTCGTAGAGCCACGGCTTCATCAAAATAATGCAGACAACTGAAAGTTTATTACATGTACATTGTTCTGCTCATCGCAAGAAGCCTCTTTCAGTCAGGGGAACCATGTCTGCTGGATTTCTGGGTAGAGGTTTTAAAAGGGTTACATAGAAGCCTTCATATGCAGTGGTACAATACAACTGTCATTTGATCATGCTTTCCTTACCAAGTTCAGAAGTGCACACACTCAAACCGTGTGCACGTTTAGAGTGACAAGTAGACTGGAAAAGGTGAGTTTTCAGTTTAGAGGAGAAGACGGTCTCTCGGTACGAGACTTGCGAACGTGGTAGAGAGTTCCAGATGGAGGGACCAGAAACTGTGAATGGGACGCTGGTCAAAGACAAGACGTGTACCAGGAACAACATACTTTCCAGCCGTTGCCGAGTGGTAATCGCCCAGCCAGTGTGAAATGGGCATTTCAAGCCACCCTGGCCTAGTGGTAGTAGAGTCTGGAAGGTCACTTGAAACCCGGCTTTACCATATGCCACTCCTCTCTGTCTCAGAGGATTTCAAACCGATCAGACGTTTGGCATCGTTTTGTAGCGCCATCAGCTGACGCCTAGTGCAGTAGGCATTAGCACAGTAGAATATACATTCATAGTTTTATTGGTCTAAGTGTGAAAAAATAAAAACTTTAAAACAAGATAAAAGATTCTCACGGGTGCTGCCACTGCTGCGTTCCTATCGATCACAATAGCATTCAATGTTCAACATTCAAATAACGTTTATATGATTACATTTGACGAAATAGACAAAATGCTAAAGGCGGAATTTAAACAGATCTCTAATGGTGAACCATTTAGAGGTAGGTCCATCCAGATTGGGAGTGAGATGTAGCCAGAGAAAACAGAAGTGGGTCAAAATCCCATCTGGCAAGGAACAGAACATGAAGAGGCTGGGAAGAAAGAAATGCGAATGACTAATCATTCAAACCAGCTGTACTCAACCGTAAAAATCACCAATCTATGCACCAACTTCCACGTTTAATGGTCAATCAAGATGTTAAGATAGCTTTCGTAGCACAGCAAATACTGTGAAACTGAACCTTCTACGCTGAAGCTTCGTTGATCTTACTTTTCAACTTTTTCAGTCCAACTTCTCAATTTATATTTCTAGCGAACAGTTTAAAATTCGGTGTACATTCGTTGAACACTTTAAAATTTCACTACAACCGTAAAGAACGAATTGCAGAAATAATAATTCCAGATTCTTTTACTTAGATTCAACTTTGTGAATTTTTCTCACAGTTTGCATTTTTCAAAGCAGAAAGCGGATAAATGCAGAGTAAAACCGTCGTAATCACGTGACTTGGATAGCATATAATTTAAATATCATAACCGTCGTTCGCAGGGATGGGCAAATTACTCTGAAAAATGTAATTGAATTACAAATTACTTTGGGACATGAAATGTAATTTCAAATTACAAAATACATGGGAAATGTAATTGAATTACAAATTACTTTGGGGACATGAAATGTAATTTCAAATTACAAAATACATGGGAAATGTAACTGAATTACAAATTAACAAATTACAGATTGAACAATTTCAAGTAATTTCAATTACGTAATTTCAATTATTGCCCATCCCTGGTCGTTCGTTTCTCCATCTGCAGAACTTTTGGAAATTACGGAATCGTATATATCATGTAGTCTGATGAGTGCCTCTCTCCTCCTCCTCCTCCTCTTCGTCCGATCTACCACCAGAGCAGTGGGCCCCACATGAGCGATCCAAGCGCTGCTCCTGCCACCACTCCCATCGCTACGTCTCCTCCATCGTAGTCTCTCCGGTAGTAGTACGGTTGGTCTGCGTAGATGACTGTTGTCGTTCCTGGTTGCTGGACCACTGCAACACGCATCCAAACACTGAATGCAAACACTGGACTCTGACCACCCACAACAATTAAAAGAAGTTCTTATTCCACGGCCTAAAATAAGGTGTTTTCTTACACATATTGTGCAGCTGACATTGTCGAGAGCGTCATATGAGTTGTTGAGAGATTAGACTAGATTAGAACTGAATAGATTAGATTAGAATAGATTAGACTAGAATCGATTAGAATAGATTAGAATAGATTAGACTAGAATAGATTAGAATCGATTAGAATAGAATAGATTAGAATCGATTAGAATAGATTAGACTAGAATAGAATAGATTAGAATAGATTAGACTAGATTAGATTATAATAGATTAGGCAGCAAACAAACAGAGATAATCGCTTAAATTGCTCCCAATGAATCCAATATCGTCAGTATTTACAGGTGAATCTAATCAGAAACTGTTGACTGACCGTAGGGTGGTGGGTGCGTGCCGTAGTACGTCTGGGTGGGATAGCCACCAGGTACGACGGTCACCGACTGTGATGAATACGGAGGTGGTCCACCGTAACTGGAGCTCATGACGGAATAAGGAGGAGGGTTCTCGCTCATCCGGATCACCCTCGCCTGCTCCATTGATATCTGCCACGCCCTATAAACACCACCACAAACATGTCACCACTACTACTATTGATTGATTGATTACTACTACCACTACTACTTAGTACTTATACTACCACGACCACCACTACTACTACTATGACTTTTCATTGGGGGCTTAATCCTTGAGTATTGGCTATGTTAGTTACATCCATGCTTGCAGTTAATCTTGTTAGATAATACAGACCTTTGTAACTAAAAGTAACATTATCCAGAATAGTGTTCATTGCTATCTTATGCTGCAACTAAACTTCCCATTACCGCATTTCATTACTTCACATTGTCACAAAACCTCATGTCAGCTTTCTTACCTCATGTCATCAATCGACTCGGCGCACATGGTCAGCGTCTGGTCGCCAACAAAGACCAACATGAGGAGACCGCTGGCGTTCAGTCCCTGCGGTGGAGTGACTCCCGACACCTACAACATCCAACACATCATCATCATTGTTAATCTCATCTGATCTAATGACTTATGTAGCACTATAATCAAGGTCTCATTCTATGGTTGTTTTGAGTGAAATCAGTTGAGAATCGCAATCCATTGGATACTGCTGCTTAGCAACAGGATACAGAAGCCTACTTGTTACAACGCTTGCCTTGTAATGCAGAGGTATGGATTTCATCCTCCTCCTCCTCCTCTGAGATGGTTACTGTGTAGGGACCGTCACTCACAATTGCTCAGCAGCATTGGCTGATCCCTGGTTATTAATAATAACAATAAATAAATAAATAAAATAATAATATTGATAATAATAATAATAATTAATAATTAATAATAATAATAATATTATAATAAAACCCAATAAAGTTGAAATCAAGACAAAACTGAGCTTGAAGAGGTACTACATAAATTAACCGAGCGAGTTGATGACTGGATGAGCCAAGCATTATTCTGACCTGTGACCCGGTCTTGATGAGCAGACATTTCGTGGGAATGACGTACGCCTCGTCCGCAACGTGACTGTCCGGACTTTCAAAGAACTTGAGAACGCCATCTGTGTAGAGCACAAACCAACTCTTCTTCCAACGCCTCAGCACGGAACCTGCCACAGAAAGAAGAACAGACGGAAAGATGAAGAGAGACGTCCTTCGCTCAGAGGGGAATGCTTTTGCTTAAAATAAATCAATCAATTTTGTTAATTCTTATAAAATGTCAAATTTATTAGAATCGATTCCAAGAACAGTTAATACAATGTACACGTGTGAATACAGTCATTAACAGTTTACATTTCGTAAGCGCCATTAATAAGAAACAGAAATTGAAGAGGTTATAGTCTAACAGGTTAAGTAATAAAAATCGATTCGTGGGGTGAAGAAGCCCATGGGGCTTATCAAGTCTTCCCCACTATGATGGAACAAATTGAAAGAACTTGAAAGAACACAAGATGACAGGTCGCAACTTGTTACAGGTTGCAAAAATTGTCTCAGTTCTGCTCTGACAGTAAGTTATTAAATGGGATGAAATAACAAATAAAATAGCAATTATTGACTCAGCTCTTAACAGTTAGTTACTAAAGAAGAATAAGGCTAGTGGCAAGTTAGGGCAATGAACGAGGTAACCAATGAGGTATGGACTGGAGATAATGCTTGCGCTGGGGCTGTCCAATGCTCCCTCTTTGCCTTTAGAGGTAACGTTGGGCAGTCTGTAGTAGGCACCGTTTGGGTAAAGACCTTCGAGTAGGAGAGAAATGTACAGGGAAATGTATCTAAGAGTCTATAGTCTAAGCCAGTGGTTCCCAAACCGTGGCCCGCGGGCCAAAAGTGGCCCGCCAATCCTTTGAATGTGGCCCGCGACAGTCACTCACAAATTTTGAAAAAAAATTACCTTGTTTTCTTGATTTTCGATTTAAGTTAAGTTAAGTTCTTTTTTTCTATTATTTTGTTTTAATCTTAGTTCACTTTTCGTCAAGCTCTATGCAGCGTATTTACACTTCCGTTGAAAAATATGTGTGTTTTCATTCTTGATTATTGACGCTTCCCCAGAGACCACTATTTGCTGGCGCTCCAGCGCACGCATTCGTCCACAATGAAAGCAACTGAGGACGGCTCCTCAGATCTCTGTGGCCCGCCATGATATTTTAAAAGTAAGACTTTGCCCTCCATCAAAAGAGCTTGGGAACCACTGGTCTAAGCCATTGGGGGCTTGGCCCTATATATTATGCTCTTTACCCAAGCCTTACACCACTCCTTCATGGTCTAAGTTTACTTGCATCAGGTAAATTTTGTGTCATACTAGATACGGATTTAGAATGGCACAAAAATATAGGAGCTACGTAAGCTAGAAGATTACCAACAGGCACCATGAAATGGCAATTTTTATAGATGTTAGGATTTAAGTAAAAGTAATTAATGTATGATCTATATTAGAAAAGGGCTTAGAACCACAAAAAACAGGAGCTATATAAGTCAGAAGATTACCAGCAGGCATCTTGAAGTGGCAATACATAGATGTTAGGATTGAAATGAAGTAATGTATGATCTAAACATTCAGGCTGTAATGTTTGATCTGCATTGGACATTCAGAACATGCTCCACACATTTTTCTATTTTCCTTGTTTTAAATGACGTAGCAGATTAACGAAGGCTTACTTACTCAGTCGATAAAGCCAACCGGCTTTAGCGATTTCAAATGACATTGTAAACTGCTTCTCAGTCAATTAAAACGTTCTTCTTGAGTAACTGAAATGCAAACATAAAAACAATTTAAAAAATGGTTTAATGGTGATAATTTCACATGTTAAATAATAAAATGCATATAAATGGATTAGTTCAATGTCATATCGTTTGACTTTTTGTAATCACGTGTGAACACTAGAGAATTTCATAACCATTAAAAGTTACTGCAAAAAATTAATAATACTGCTAGGTAAACGCGTTGTTTGGCATAATAAATTATTCCCTGTTTTCCTATCGTAAATTATTTTAAGGCAGATAAATTATAGCAGTAAAACTGGAAGTTGGATGAGCGATGAAAATATGTTATAGTAGAAGTAGAAGTTGGATGAGCGAGGAAAACACGTTATATTACAAGTAGAAGTTGGATGAGTGATGAAAATATAGTTACTTAAAATATGCATAAAATACGCTATTTCTTACATTCAAAGTAAGAAAATAATTTACGACGCTAAACTACACGTTCACCATACTGTCATTTGAAGGTATAGGCCTACTGTCTGTATAGTCTGGAGAGTTTGTAAGTGCAAAGTGGGCCGTGCCTTATGTCCTATTAACTGAATCTCATCAATCGACGTAGTTCAAACCTCGTTTCAGTCAGCTGAAATGGCGAAAACAAAACTGGGTACTTGTCGGTTAATTCACCCCATTTCATTTTTCCAATGGTAATGACTTACCCACGTGAAATTAATTCACCCCAATCAACTGGTGTCGAAAACACAGCATGATATGGCTGGGTACTGTTTAATTAACGCAATTAGGAAAATAATCAGATCTTGCGAATCATTCTTAAAGTCAGTCACTGTTTTTTTTTCATCAGTAGCATAGCAGGCAAGCTTATAGAATCGGGGATTCAAATATAGAATGCGTAAGTTTACGCCAACAATTCGCCTTATAGACGGCATATTTTAGCCCGTGTATATTCCAGGTCAACCAATGACAGTTTGGTAATTAGAAAACATGGACCCTGACCCTAACCGACCCTCACGACGCATCAGGTGAACCTAACCGACATAGATTATGGAACTTTACGTCGTGAGGGTCGGTTAGGGTCAGGGTTAGGGTTAGTGTCGTCATTGGAAGACAGATAAAGGCTACGTAGGACCCTGGGCAAGTCCTTCACTCGCAATTGCTCATGCGCTTCGGCGTGAAACTCCGATTCAGCGTCCGCGCAGTAGTTGGGAGCGCCTCTGAATGGGCAATCTGGTAGGGGTGCTATAACAAGTGTTCAAATACAATACAATACAATACAATACAATACGACATAATGAGTCTTATGAAACAGTTACAGAATGGATGGACTTGTACGGATATGACGTCAGCACTAGGACGGTGCATGAACAAGCAAGGTAAACGCAAGAATTAAATGGGGTGAATTAACCGACAAGGTAGACGCGAAAATGAAATGGGGTGAATTAACCGACAAGTACCCAAAACTGAATCGTTGCACTCTGCTACCAGTTTCGATACACATACATACACAGTTTCACACACAGACTCCGCCCACCATTGCAGGGACACCAACAGTCTTTACAAAATCTCTCCGATTCGCCTTAAATAGCAAGCGACAGGCATTTCTTTTAAAACATCTAATTAGTTTGGAATATTTTGAACAACGGATGCATTCTAGAAGTGGTCTTTAAACGCGTAAAATAACGAAATTTTACATTGTTTACCTTCTAGATCTGTTATTATCGTCGTAACGTTGTAAATTGCGCAGAATATCCAATTACGTCATCACAACATGAAGCCTTTAAATAGCACACCGTTCAATGCAGTAAGTAAGTACTTAATTTATTCGGTAATTGTTTAAAGAATTCGATTCGATTATTACTAATAATTTTTTTTAATAGTATACTTGACAAACATCCTAAATGAATATATTAAATAAAAAATTAATCAATTCCCAAAAGATAAATTACTTAGTTTTATCACCAGGCCAAACAGACTGCAACAAATTTTTTCAGTTATAATAAAAAATTATCGTGTTAATCCGTGTTGTGATTCTTGTAAAATTATTTCTGATGTATGCGCTAATGTTATTTGCAGAAACTGGAGATCTACATTACTCTCCCACCCAAAGACAGATCCTTATATAAAAATATTTACTAGTTTATTTTAAAAATTTCTAATTACTTTTAATTATCCATTGTCACTCATGCTAACATTTCTGCGTTTTTGTCAGATTGTCTTTAATCAATAAAACGAATATAATTATAAAACTATGGTAACGTCCATTTTGTGCCTCTATATTTTTGGAGCACTGTGTAGCGCTGCTTACAACGTATTTAGTTTCCGTTGATGTCGATCACTTTATAAGTCTCAAAAATGTCTAATTATATGAGAAATCTGTCCCGTCTGTTCAAACGGTATAATTAATTGGTTTCTTATCTGTTTAATCGTATTAGTTTTAGTCGCTCTTTGGACTGAGATAAGGGCGATTAACTTGACTTAATCGAGGTCGCTATTTGGCCTCCATTCAGCACTGACCCATCTATTGAACTGTGACTCTGTTTGCATTCAGTACACTTTTGCCTAAATCTGTATTGAACATCTGAACAGAATAAGAATACCCGACGCATTTCTTATAACTCCAGGCCGTCTAGGGTTCCAGTAAGTCTTAGAAGATTTTGTGAGAATTTTTTGGTTGTTACTTCGTTTTAAGTAATTAAGTATATTCTTTATTTAACCAGCTGCGAAACAGCACTCTGGCCAACAAACATCTAGGTTAAGTAGGCAATCACTTAAACAGTATCTGTGGCCATTTAGATAGTATGAGAGCATTCTGACTATAAAAGTTTTCCTCAGGCTATTGTTTACTTTAGGTAAAACCTGGTCAAGTTATGAACCATAATTTTATGATTTCTTTTTTTAAACCGGCCGATCATTTCTGACTTACACTTTGGCATTGTGTGTCATGTAACTGTAATGTAGCACTTTATTTGTTGGATGTTTAAGGCATTCTACTTCATACTATAATATCTAGTTTTTGTTTTTCCTACAGCATTATGTCTGTTGTTAGCACAATAAACAAATATATGATTCTTGACAAAGGATGAGTCTACAGAGCTTGTGTGAACACTTTTCGTCATAAGATTTTATGTTTAACTGTGAAGGTCTGGCGTTGTATTCGGAAAACGATGGAGTTCTTCCAAGGCAGTACCGGAGACGACGTCGTTTGCCATGAATATCTTCCGCGGACAGATCCGCCATGAAGAAGTTTTTCCATTTAGGCAAGGTGAAGTTGTCCTATGTCTCTGGATGAATCCCTTATTCTCCTCTATTGGCTGAGTTATACACATATCTTACGTTTTTCCTGTTTTTTTGGAATATAATTATTATTCTACTGAAAGCTCTGTTTTATCAGTTATTTGTGGAGATAACATTTTAAAATTGGGTGAATTTAGGTCATAATGCAGCTGATTGGTTAGAGAGCTCGCCTTGCAATGCGGACAGTAAGGGTTCGATCCTCCTCCCCTGAGATGGTTACTGTTTTGGAGCCTTGAGCAACTCCTTTACTCACAATTGCTCAGCGCCATCGATTGATGCTTGGTCGTTTAGTTAGTGGCACTTAATAAATGCATAATAATACTAATAAAATTATTACTACTACTAATAATACTGATGATAATAATAATAGTAATAATAATAATAATGATAGTAATGGTAACATGAATAATATGTTAATTGTGTGAATTTTTGGTCTTTATAATTTCACTGTATGTAGCTGGGTGTTTCTATAGAGAGTCTCTGTAGACCTTTTAAAATATGGTGATTAATTTAGGAATTGTGTTTGTTTTTTAGCTTTGAACGAAGACCAGCTCAGCATTCTGTCGTCGCTCGTGGGTCCAACGGAGACATTTATGAAGGTTAGCCACACATGGAACATTTAAAGCATCTGAGGATTTAGGGTAACGTAGAGTTAAGGGTGATGGAGGGAGTCAGGGTGGTCGCGTGAAGTGGCCGTTGATTAATGCTCTGTGCATAAGGATAATGGTGCTATAGAAGTCAGGTAGATTAGATTAGATTAGATTAGATTAGATTAGATTAGAATTGATTAGAGTAGATTAAATTAGATTAGATTAGAATAGAATTGATTAGAGTAGATTAGAGTAGATTAGAGTAGATTAGGTTAGAATTTATTAGATTAGATTAGAATAGAATAGAATTGATTAGAGTAGATTAGATTAGATTATATTAGAATAGAATTGATTAGAGTAGAGTAGATTAGATGATGAGCCTCGGTCAGCTGCAGTAGTCCGTGGAGATTCTGGGTTTTGAACAAAACTTTGGCTGAGGTGCAGACACAACAACAGCGATCTGACAACTGATGCAACCGTTGTTTACTAGTTACTTATCTTGACAACGGATTGTTAGTTTTGTTTGAACCCAAGACTTAGACAGGAAATGCATTGCAGTCGACCAGTGCACTGACCGTTGTGTGCATATTATAAGTAAAGGTTAACATTTGACGTAATACATAATGAAGTTGATAGTCCAGCATCCCAACCAGTGGACCATTACGTTGTGAAATAGAGGCATCTGCAGTGAAAACTGATGGCAAACAGTGCAGACTTTTCAGATCCTTGTATTGAATGGTAGTTAACACTTGTTAATGTAACTTTGTGGAATGTAATGACTTCACGTTTGTTTTATGTAAATGTTTCCAGGAATGTAATGATGCTGGCAAAAACGACGCAGCCGAGAAAGTGGACGAAGCGACGATGAAAGGTCTTCGTGAAATGGGAGCATTTGGTCTCCAGGTCCCAGAGAAATACGGTCAGTGGGATATCAACTGACGTAGCTTTGAAATTCAGGGAATTACTAATTAAGACTAATTAGTAAATAGTGTCCTTATGCTGTGGAAATCTTCTGTAATCTGCATGAAATGAATTCACTTAAAATTAAGTTTTGACCTTGCGTCTGATTTAATTTTACAATTGGTAACACCATTCCAAGTAGTTTTTTTCCAGCAGTCTCCGGACTTTGAAGGCCGACTGAGGGATCCTTGATACGTCAGGTAAAAAACATAATAATTGATTTGTTGATTTCTGAGATGGTTTGTTTTCTGTTGTCGGTGCAGGTGGTCTCGGGTTGAACAATACGCAATACGCTCGACTTGTGGAGGTCGTGGGAGCTCACGACCTCGGATTGGGAATCGTACTCGGAGCTCATCAGGTGAGTAGTATGCTCACTCAGTGATGATGGCTCCACAGTTCAATAACTCCTCTTCCTATTCCTCATGCTCTATGGCTTCCTGCAACTCCTCGTCCTCTTTTCTTCCTCCTATTCCACTCTTAATTCTGCTACTATTCTTCTCCATCCTATTCCTCCTCCTGCTCTCCTCCTCTTCCTCTTGGTTCTCCGCCTCCTGATCCTGCTCCCCGTTCTCTTCCTCCTCCTCCTCCTCCTCCACCTGCTCATTTCCTCCTCTTACACCTCCTGCTCCTCCACCTCCTCATCCATCTCCTCCTCCTCATTCTCCTCATTCTCCTCCTTCTTCTCTTCCGCCGCCTTCTCCTATTCCTCAAGTGTCGTATTGATATTGCATTACAATACACAGTACAATCACTTTGCATCATACATTACGATTTACAGTACAATTTATATTATGATTACACTACATCTACAGTGTGATGACTTTAGAATTACATTAGAATTTACATTTACAATTGCAATGTGTTACACTCTATTTCATAACCTTTGCAATGCCTTGTGTGTATTGTTCGGTGATCTGCGCATTATTTATCTTTTTACATTTCCTCTCGTTCATTTGTCCGTTTCTTTCTGTCGTAGTCGATTGGCTTCAAGGGAATTACGCTTTTCGGAACAGAGGAACAGAAGCAGCGATATCTTCCGTTGTTGGCGTCTGGAGAGAAGTTGGCCGCATTCTGTCTGACGGAGCCAAGCAGTGGATCAGATGCAAGCGTCAGTTCAGACTAATCTAACTCTTTTTTTCCAAATGACAAAAAAATCTTATTCCTTCAAATTCAAGTTGATTAGTGGTCGATTTTGTGTTCTGACGTGGGTTCATAAACCACTCGCCTTTTTTGGTGAGCTGGATCAAAGATTTGTTATTTATTATTAATTAAATTTGTAATGTGCACACTACCACACTGAAATATGACTATGAGGCGCAGATAGTCAACTGCCAGGAGACGATTTGTTCAGAGGTAGGTGATCCTCAGTTTTCCCTGGCTGGAAAAGATAGGCAGTGAAGACAATGGCAATGCTGTATGTCATAACCTTTTAGATGTAATTAACCGTAAAATTATTTTTATATATTAAGAAGGGAATGAAAATAATTGGATTTCTTTTGTGTGATTTTTTGGTTTAGTCGATTCGTACGCGAGCTATTCCTTCCGATGATGGAAGCCATTACGTCCTGACGGGTGGAAAGATCTGGATCAGCAACGGAGGAATTGCTGACATCTTCACCGTTTTTGCTCAGGTCAGTGGCTCAGCCGGTCTTTGCCTGTCTTCTGTCGATTTCTTCTGTTGCTTAGGCATCTTTGGTGGGACATGGTGATGGCCGGTTGGTTGGAGCGCTCGCCTTGTGAGGGATATTGAGCAGAACGGACTGATGATGGAAGGAGATATATGAAGCGGAATGGACAGATACAGGGAGAGAATTTTCAAAATATAGGTGAAGCAACCAAAAACTCTCCTTCACAAAGAAGAGTTTTAGCCGTGGAAACAATGACCAGGGAAAGAAAACAGGATGACCTATATGGACTCTGGTGTCAGTGAGAAGATGAGCCAGTGAGGGAGAGGACTGGTCACTTGTCTCATATGCTGATGTGAAGAAAAATGAAGTAGGTGACTTCATTGCGATATTCACTCAGTCAGTCACTGACTTCTGTCCTGCACTTCCTATGGAAGTTTTTCAAACAGTGATGTTGAACTGATTCGATTTGATTATAATTATTGTTGGAATTGTGTTTCTTAAACAGACGCCAGTTGTCGATTCAAAGACGGGCGTTACGAAGGACAAGGTGACGGCCTTCATAGTTGAACGATCCTTCGGTGGGGTCACTAGGTACACGTTATGCATCACTGATTCTAACCCCACTCTGTTAAATGGATTTACTTATTTTGTTAGTTATTTTGATACGTAAATTGTGATAAAATTTAACAAAATTAATATTCCTCTCACAGTGTAAATTCTGCCTCTCTGTGTTTTAATAGTAGCTTTTTTAATATTAAAATTGTATTTTTATATTAAAATTGTATTTCTGTTATTATTATTATTATTATCATTATTATTATTTTATTATAGTATAGTAGCAGTAGTAACAGTAGTAGTATATTTTATTATTATTCATTTATTAAGCGTCACTATCTAATGGCCAAGCCATCAACCATTGGCCTGAGCATGATGATGATATGTTCGTTTATTTATAGCAAGAGTGAATGAAGGACTTGCTCAAGGTCCCTACACAGTGTTACTGTCTCAGGGGAGTTTTAGGTTTAGTATTTAGTGGGATGTATGTTTTGATGTATGTTTTGCGATGGTTGCAGTGGTCCACCAGAGAAGAAGATGGGAATCAAAGCATCGAATACGGCAGAAGTTCACTTCGACGAAGTCAAAGTTCCAAAGGAAAATCTCCTTGGAGGTTGGTGGCAAGATGTCTGAAAATTGGATTTACTAATGTCTTAAGGGTTCTTGAGTGTTCTCTTGCTGGTCAAAGGCATTTAAATTCACTGCTTAACATTATTTACATCTAAGCTTAAAACACTTCTGTTTCCATTTTTGTTTACCCACTGTAGTGTGACTTATGTGTACTATCAGGGTTTTGATTGGTTGGGCTTCTCCAATGGGGTTAACACTTGTTACTATGATTTAACCTGAAGAACCCATCGACTGGTACCTTGTGCATTCTGGAAGTCATTCAGTATAAACATGAGATCATGTAACTGCTGTGATTCAAATAACTTCTGTCATTCGCGTAACTTATGTGATTCACTTTTGTAATTTGTGTAACTGCTGTAATTCACTTTTCTGCCATAATTAACGTAACTGTTTTGTCTTCCATTTCGGTAGAGGTTGGTGGTGGGTTTAAGGTAGCGATGAACATCTTAAACAACGGTCGTTTTGGAATGGCTGCCTGTCTCGCAGGAACAATGCGAGCGTCCATCCACCAGGCGATCGAATACGCCTCCACTCGAGTCCAGTTCGGACGAAGGATCGACACGTTTGGCTCGATCCAAGAGAAGATCGCTCGAATGGTGATCGCTCAGTATGTCACGGAGGTACGTTCGATCGACTTTTGTAACCTTCATCATTTATACAGCACCTTTGGAGAAGTATTATGAACAGTGCTTCTGACCTGATAGTACAAGACTGATAATGATGATGATCATGATGAGATGATCACGATGATGATGATGATGATGATAATAATAATACAAATAATAATAATAGTAATAGTAATAATAATAATAATTATAATAATGGACTTGAATCGCTGGCTAAATGTGAATCTCATGCCAAATGTCACATTAAAGTCTGTTGGGGGAATGCAGGGTTAACCATGACTTATTATGAGTTGGATGAGTTAAGATTGGTGTCAGGTATTGATTGTATAAAGTACAAGTATAAGTATATTCTTTATTAAACCAGTTGCATATCCGCAATAAGCGTGTCTTCTGACGCCAGACAAGATAGTTTGTGCGTTGTCGGTATCGTTGTGCGTTGCATTTGTTTATCGTTGCTGTTGTTGTAAGGTGTTGTTCTGTGGTTGTTTTGCAGTCGATGGCTTACATGGTTTCTGGAAACATGGACAGAGGAATCAAGGAATATCAGTTGGAAGCTGCCATCAGCAAAATCGTCGGATCGGTAAGCGGACAGATGCAGAAGAGCGGCGGAACTTTCTTCTGCGCTCTCTTCTAAGGGGAAAGTTCTCCTGAAAGTTCTTCTTTTTTGATAGAAGCTGCCTGATCCTCATTGCAATCATTCATTCATTCAGAGAATTTATATAGCGCCTCTTCAAAAGACCTACTCAGAGGCGCTCCCAGCCCAGCCATGGCTGAAAATGTGTGATTTGAGAGACTTGCAGTTAGAATCTTCTGTCTTTCTTCCTTGTTTTAATTTACTGAAGGATTATTTTATGTAGAATGACTTTGCGTTGAACTGAAGACATCGAATGTTTTCTCGCGACTTCTGTGACTTGGTTATCATAATATCCCAGACTTAAGTAGATGGTTGCTTTGCGTGAAGTTGTAATCAGAACTAATAATAGGGTTACCACGGATCCTGGAAAGTCATGGAATTAGACTTTGAAAATTTTTTAGGCCTGCAAAACCTGGAAAAAAGTTGTTTTCCAAAAGTCAGAGAATTTGAAAATAGATAGATAGGTCATGGACGTCATGGAAAATCGTTAATAGATGTAGACATAGTTCTAATCATATTTTTAAATTTCATTAGATATTACACCAAATAAAACAATTGGAAAGTAGGTCTTTCTCGTCTAAAATAAGTCTTAAAGTCATGGCAAAAGGTTATGGAAAGTCATTGATTTTTGTTTTATTAACCTTGTGGCAGCCCTGTAGTAATCCATTGGAGAAGAATCCAGGTTGAGATCTGATGGATGAGAGAAACAAGAGGTCATGATATGTGGTGGATGATATGGAAGTGGAAAGAGACACGGAGGCTTAAGTTTAGAGCTGAATGAAATCCATGATCTGTTCAACTTGTTGCTTGTAGGAGGCAGCTTGGTTTGTGACTGATGAGGCGATTCAGGTCATGGGAGGAATCGGATACATGAAGGTTCGTCTTCTATTGTCTTCTTCTCATCTTTGAGGATTGTTAGACATGACGGAATGGACAACATACTTCCCCTGCGTCTCTCTCCAGATGTAATACAGATTCATTTAGCTTCTGTGGAAGAGAGGTTCATTTGTGTAGCTCCTATTCAAAAGAGACTCATCCCATTTTGAAGCCCATGCATCAGTGTTTAGCTTCATTTTCCGTTTGATCAGTGACTTATTTTGTTTGTTCTTCTGTTTCCAGGAGTCTGGAATCGAACGAGTGATGAGAGACCTCAGGGTATTTCGGATCTTTGAGGGCACAAATGATATTCTGCGCCTCTTCGTTGCACTCACTGGGATCCAGGTAGGAAGAAAGCCATAAACGAAGCCCTGGCCCCTTAAACAAGACCCCTTACTCCTTAGACCATTTTTCTGACCTCTTAAAAAAAGACCCTAGCCCTTTAAGACTTTAGCAACGATCTGCATTGGCTTCCCAGTTACTTAGTACATGCTCATCGTTAAAATGTTAAACAAATCCACTAAACCTTTTAAAACTTAACCCAATAAACATATCCCTGGCCCCTTAGACAAATCCACAAATCCTAACCTTTTACGGAACAAAGCCCTAACTAAGGTTTTTGAATGACTCAAGTCTTTAGACTCGTCCATTCAATTTACCTACTTACCCACACCATAGCCCGACTTCTGGTTGATCTGATCCATTTGGGATCTTGACCTTTGACTTTTCCAGCAGACAGCTGGTTGGACTTGAAGCATTCCTAGTTCCTTGTGCGTTATGATTGCGGTGCTCTAGAAGTCGTCATGTTATGGTGAATTATGTTCTTATCTAAATCTATCCAGATGCTTTACATTGATACAAAGAGATGCAAAGGATCTCTTCTGCTGTTCTGTCCATCTCTCAATCAATCGATCGTAATTTATATAGCGCCTCTTCAAGATCTCCACTCAGAGGTGCTCCCGAACCAGGCCAGGCGGAAGAGAACAGTCTTGAGCAACTGACAGAGCAGAGAGGAGAGAATCCTGTGGAGGAGAGGCATCTCCAGGGGAACAGAGTTTAACAGAGTTTTTCTTTTTCCCTCTGTTTCAGTATGCTGGTGGTCACCTGAAGGAACTCCAGAGGGCATTCAAGAATCCTACGGCAAATCTCGGCCTCATCGTCGGCGAAGGATCAAAAAGAGCGATGAGGTTCGACTGCTTCCAATGCTTTGCTCTACTTTTACGCTCGGATCATTGCGCAGAAGTGGATTAGTAGTTACTTGGTCGAATGGTTGCAACTCTGTCCTAACTGTGATAGTACCAGTCCTAAGCCTGGAGAAAGGAGGAGGGCGATGCTAATCGTCTATGTTATGAAACAGTGTCGTTAAACAGCAACTAACCAATCACGATGGCGTCATGGTTGACTGCTGCCTGGTTGTCATTGTTTTAGCCAATGTTCTATAAGGCCGTTTCAACAGACAAGAATTCTGCATACATACATGTCAAATGGCAGATCAATTTTGGATGGCATCGCTTGATGCGTTGCGCTTCAGATACCAGTGCTATAGAAGTTGATAATTACAGTTAAAGATGTATTTCTGTTATTTAATTAAGTAATTTTATAGCACCTTTGAAATTAGCTGTGAACTGTGTGTTACGAAAGGATTATGGTTACGAGTGATGGAGTGAGTTGTAGGATTTGTGGTTTGTTTTGTAGGATGGTTGGGATGTCGACTGCTGAGTCTTTGGCCGAATACGTTCATCCAGACCTAACAGAATCAGCAAATAAGGTCAGATTTATTTCTCTCTTAATTTAGTAGAGCAAAGCAAATGACAGACACTCTCTGAGGGTGGCTTATTTCAGAAATCTAAAAATCTCAGGCCATGCGAGGGAATGGAATTTAAATGGTGTTTCGTCTATTCAAAATGGGCAAGTGCTTCTGTATGGTGGCTTCAAGTCGTCGACTGCCTACGAATTACGACACTCAAATCTCTACCTTAGATACCGATTCCTTACTTTGACAGCAAATGCTAAACTGATGGATTCACAGTTGTTCAGTCAGTTTATCAATTATAATTCTCTTTTTTTAAGATATTCTTGTAAACACTGAGAATATTAAATTATCTCTTTGTTTACCGTGATTGTTCTGATTGTCAGGTGGCTGCCTGCGTTGAAAGCTTTGGCGTTGCAGTCGAAGGACTTCTTGTGAAGTTCGGCAAAACTGTTGTAGGTAAGCAGGCTCAGAATCTATGCTTTCATCCAGAGAGGATTACGGTGTATATTACCTAAGTAAGTATGGTCTTTAATACACTATTTCCAAACTCACAATGGGACAACAGTTATACCAAGTAACTACTCAGAGGTGCTCTCATTCCAACCTTGGTGGAAAAGAAAGTTTTCAATTGTCTGTGGAAAGTGTGTGCAGTATCCGTAACTGAGACTGATCGAAAGGGAGACCTTTCCAGGCGGATGATGGCCCTCAAATACTCAGAAATGTCAACTGCATGCTCTTCCGCAAACGATTCGACTGTACTTGAACTGGTAAGGAAAACAAATCATGGGTAATTGACTTGAGCCTATCTCTCAGAAATACACACTACACATGCCAGACAATGTCAACTGCGCAGTTTGTGCCAGAAAACAAAGACTTTTAGGATTGGTCCAATCACCGAAGAAGCAGGACTTCATTGTGCAAATGGAACAATCAGTTCACCCTGCACTGTGACAACTGTGTTGTCTCTGGCGCTATATAAATCCTCTGCATCACTCAATACATCAAAATTCATCTGAGAATTTAATTGATTCATTCTAAACAATTCATTGTCTTGTTGTATAATTTAGTTGACGTTTGCTGGTAAGATTTATCTATTGGAATTTCAGAGGAACAGTTTCTGTTGAACCGTTTGGCCAATGCGGCCATCGAGATCTACGCAATGGCCGTCGTGTTGTCAAGGGCAACGCACTCACTGACCCAGAACCACGCTTCAGCAAAACACGAAATGATGATTGTCAACGTCCTCTGCTCAGAGGTATCGCTTAATGATCGATCAGATTTCTAATCTGTTCTAATCTATTCTAATCTCATTTATTCTATTCTAATCTATTCTATTGTAATCTATTGTAATCTAATCTATTCTAATCTAATATATTCTAATCTAATCTATTCTAATCTAATATATTCTAATATATTCTAATCTAATCTATTGTAATCTAATCTATTCTAATGTAATCTATTCTAATATAGTCTAATCTAATCTATTGTAATCTAATCTATTCTAATGTAATCTATTCTAATATATTCTAATCTAATATATTCTAATCTAATATATTCTAATCTATTCTAATGTAATCTATTCTAATATATTCTAATCTAATCTATTCTAATCTATTCTTTCTATTCTATTCTAATATTTTGCAACGCAGTTATCATATTGCAGAAGGCAAAAGCTTATGTTTGCTTCAAGTATAAGTAAGGGTAGAAATCGTAATCTAATGGAGAAAGCCCCGGTCAAAATCGATGGGTCAAGGAAACCAGAAGTGAGGCTACAATGAGTAATCTAATCTAATCTCCTAACTTCTATAGCGCCATTATCCTAGGACAAGGTGAAACCATGCAATATTGTAATACGTTGGGTGAGTCCGTTCAAGATCCGTTAAATATAATATCGGCATTGTTGTGTGAGAACGAGTGGAGTGCTAGTCCTACAAATTGGTTAATTAAAAGTCTTCAGCATCTCATTTGCTTATGTATGGCATGTACGGTAGTGCATACAGAGCCATCTTTCGGGTTTTTTTCTAAGACATTTCTTTCTTTCTTTGTTAATGGCTGCGGTATGTCAGCAATGAGCTCAGTAAACAAATATATGATGATGATGGTTTTGTTTGTGATGTAGGGGTCAGAGAAGGTGAAACTGCTGCTCGGAGTATTGAGCGGAGATGCCCAGCAGATGAAACGCTTTGAACAGCTCAGCCAAATCTCCAAAGACGTCGTAGGAAACGGTGGACTCATTCAACAACACCCGCTCGGAATCTAGCGGCCCCACATAAATGCTATCTACACATCGAAAATTCCATTCATCGAAATTCGTATTGTAAACTCTGTTTCTTGTAAGAATTAAGACAACGATACTAATGACTGCAGGTCGTCGTTTAAAATGCTTTATATAGATTATCAGGTATATGTATGTTAACACTTGGACAGGAGGAAATGGCATGAATGGATTTGCATGTGTGTGTATCTAAGACAACTGATGAAGCACCTTGTTGGGTGTGTCTCAAAATCGCATGAATGGAGTGAGAAGGTTCATCGGGAGCAGATGACTGGTGGATTTGTTGGATTTGTGTTGGTCTCACTTTTCAGTCAAAGTGAAATGGTCGATGACTAAGTGGCTGAACGCTGGAAGCCATCCTGAATGTATAAATATATTACGTGTAGACACGTGAAACAGAGCCATTTAAGAACCTCTGAGAAGGCCATTTCAGCTGTGAATTTGCTGAGAGCGCTGTTGTCTGTTTACATTAGGTTATATTCACCTCTTGACTCTGGCCCAACGATTACACGTAAGGGTGAGTTCCTGAGCGTTTTTGACGAGTTTCATGTTTTCAAATGATGTCCTGTGAATGTGTGGTTATAATGGCTGTTGTCAAAGGCATTTGCAACAAGAAGATGTCGTTAAACACTCGTATGTATTGTATGTATGTATCTGACCATTGATACAGAGCTCTGGTAAGGGAGCTATATAAGTTTACGGCCGCTTTACATTACAGCTGATTGATGCAGATTTGATGCTTTGTGATAATTGTAGTAAAGTAACGATAAAACCCGGTTTGAAAGTTCATTTACTGCTTATATCTAAACGTAAATTTACGCCATGATGCTTACTTACTCAGATGTTCCGGTGCACTTGTAAATCTCGAACTGGTTACGGTTTTTGTGGTCTGGTTTCTTAACGAAATGTTTGCCTTTATATTCAGTTGAGTCTCTCTGATGCTTTTGTCTTCTTGAGAAATCTCTCGATTTATCCAATTTATCGCATTTCTACGTATGCCTCTCTGACGGATGACGACTTTGATTTCGCTTGGATCAATTGATGGTTTATGCATTTAAGAAAAAGGTGCTATAGAAGTCATTAGATTAGACTTTCATATGACCCAAATGACCTTTGACCTATTTGGTTATTATTCTTCCATATGACCTTTAACCTATTTGTTAATATTCCTTGTTGGTTATGTTATGAAATCGCTCATTTCCCGTTCATTACTATCAGCAAATAAACATCGAATTGCTTTGCTATCTGTTTTGTTTCATTGAAATTTACATGCCATGGCTTTTGTATCTTTACATATCGCTACAGCTTGGTTTCTTATGCTTCATGTAATTTGGTGCAGTACGATGGCAATTCCACTGTTAATCGTCTACTTTACTATATTATTCTTGTTTTCACGTGACGTCACATATTCCACTAGTGTTTGCGTTGCTTTTGAACTCGTGTGACAGATACGACTGCTGTTGTAAGAGTGTAACTGTTTTACTATGCTGTATTACGGCAGCCGTAAGAGTCCTCGGTCGTTTAGTCAAGTTACATTACATGTAAAGTGTAGCGTTGGTTCTTCTGCAACGAAACGATTGTGTGGTTGCTCTGTTTAGTCGATCTATTTTAGAATGATGCGTGGCTTTGGATTACTTTACTCTGTAATTCGTGCAAAGCCGAAAGTATTTGTTGTTCATTTTACTTCATAAAGAAATCGAGTCTCGCTCTATTTTTGCTACAACGAGTGTTTTATGTGAATTGTGAATTCTTCTGCTTAGTTTGTAAAATTGTTGCTTTGAAATGTGGCGAGTGCTTTAGGGGAAACAGTTTCTGATGAACTGAATTCATCTCTAAAGCTGCTTCTTAATTTCCAGCTGACTTGTTTTGTTATGAATTTTTTTCTATCCAGTTAGAGATTTTTTTGGTAGCTAATTGGACCAACTGCTAGGAAGCAAGGTGTTTGTTTAAATCTGTCAGTAAGAGATAGATCTTAAAACATTTATGTTATTGGCAGCTTGGCTGTAATTTTAATATAAATATTTGCTGTACTTTACTTCTTAATGTTTTGGGGTACATAACCTTACGGGCGGCGTTACATTAGTGGCTTTAATTTTCATAAAGTTTTGTGTTACATGTGTGTTACGATGTTCTAATTTTCTATCTGGTTTGTCACTCGACATGGTTTGTGCAGCACGGCACCTGATTGGCTAGAGCGCTCGCATTGTAACACAGAGAGTATGGGTTCGATCCTCCTCCTCTGAGACAGTTACTGTGTAGGGACCTTGAGCAAGTCCTTCACTCACAATTGCTCAGCGCCTTCAATGTTCTGTCGTTACGGTTATGTGTGCATTTCTGAACTCTGGAAGAAGGAGGGCAATATCAAATACATTGCATATTAAATCTCTCTCGGTTTGCTTTGTAATCAACTAAACGATTGCTTTATAACTCTGTGGACAGCCGTCTAGCAAGGACTTGGCTGCAATTCAGAAGGAATTTTGAGGCAATTATCTGTTTATCTTATTAATCACCTCACAGCCACTTGCTCCTCCTCTTTTTATGCAATCAGAAAACTCAAAACCCATGGCCTTTCTTCCTCATCCATCCATAATGTAACCAAAGCCACTACCGTTTTAAACTTCTATATGCCTCCCCATCCTGGTGGGGTCTCAACTGGCTTCCGATAAAGAACGCCTGAAAAATCTTTCAAAAAGAGCCAAACGCCTAGGTTACATAGAACAATCCTTTCCAACAGTCTCTGAACTTGCCAATATAGCTGATGCGAAACTTCTTTTCTCCATATTACACAACCCCAAGCATGTACTTCACCAACTCCTACCTCCACTCCGACCCCTCTCCTCACCAATTAAGACATAGAGCACACAACCATACTCTCCCACCCAAGGACAACTCTCAATTTATTCCCAGATCATTATATAAAAATATTTACTAGTTTATTCTAAAATATTCGAATGAACTTTAATTAATCCACCTCAAACCGCCGAGTAGGGACCCTGGGCAAGTCCTTCACTCGCAATTGCTCATGCGCTCAATGCGTGAAACTCCGATTCAGTGTCTGAACGCTGGAGTCAGGAGCGCAATATCTCTGAGTAGAAATCTTGAAGGGGCGCTATATAAATATCTGAAATGAAATGAATGAATGAATGCATTATCACTCATGTTAGCATTACTGCGTTTTTGTCAGATTGTTTTTCTCAATAAACGAATATATATATTATCAGAGTGCATTTAATTCACGAGGTCTTCTTCGCTTTTAAATAAGGTTCGACAACCCTTTGGAAAGTCTCCAACGCGTCCTGAACGTCTTTTCCGAGAATGAAGAATCCGTGTCCCCTGCGGATGAATATCTTGTTCTGCGGATAGGGGTTGCGACCGGCCAAGTCCAGCAGGGCACGCAGGTCATCAGGGGTCGAAAACATCGTCTCTTCCTCAGAACAGGGCAACTGGAGGCGCTCGGCGTCTTCTAACGAATCCAACGAATGGCCGTGTAAAGTGGCCATTGGAACTTCAGACCAATCGAACTGTTTGTAGGCTCTGAGGATACAGTAGTGCAGAGGCGTATCGGACGTTGGAAGAATCGATTCAGAGCTGGAGTAATATTCCGCCGACCACGTCTCCGGATTAAACCGAGTCACGATACAAGTGTCTGTCTCTGGGTCAATCTGTTCCCCAACAGTCTTTCCAGATTTGCTGACGAGAAGGTGGAATTCCTGATTGCCAGTTGCGATCCGCACTGATCCGTTTCCAGCGAGTTTTCCATCTGGTAGAATAGGAGTGGCTCCGGTCTCTGTGAGGATTGTCAGGGCATCTGCCAACTGTGATGCAGCCATGCAGAACTCGCTGCTTGCGGACGAACCGTGAAAATAGTCTGCGATGGTCCCTCGCCGCGTCAGACTGAACTTCACCCTTGGACCTCCCTCAGCAAGCGACCTGTTCTCCATCTGAGATATTCTCGAATCGATCAAATCCTTAAGAAACGAGCAAATATAATGCAGATTAGATCTAACTGACAGCGTATATGTGAAGATGCAAAGCAGATGTACGAAAAGGTAAAGATTAAAGGTCACATCATTCTATTTAATCCCTGTCTAGGGTGGCCATATAATATGGTGATCGGCAGCAAACGACCGAATGGTAGAGATTAAATGCGACCTGATTAGGCCTACAGCTTGACTTTTGTGCACCATCATAATATTTATTCTTTAATGAAGCGCCTGACAAATGCACTGCGCTGTACATGTTATAACGATTAAACAATCCACGAGAACACAAATTACAGAAGACATAAATCAACAAAGTTGCAGCCATGTAAGGCGCAAGCTCATTGTACTTTTGCGGCCACCTATGGAATGAAGGCATGAGCTAAACCCAGAGGGCCTTACGGGAATCGAACCGGGTCCGTGAGAACGCAAGAGTGATCCTTTATACTATCCCCCCTCATTATACACTGGCCCTCATTAATTAATCACCACAAATATGTTACAAAAGGCGGAGTTACTATTTGTGAGAACTATGAAGTTTGATCTTTCTCGAAGGTCCACGTTACATACGGACCTTTACTTCGCGGCACAGCTGTCTCTGCTCTGGTCATTTCTCGGGATTATTATTATTCACTAATTATTAGTAATTAACCAATTACGGCAAGATGCGCTAAAATAATTCCAGCGGTTTATGCTCATACCAAGATTATTTCCAGGAGGTTAGCACAAGATGTGATTTTTGTTACGGAAAAAATGCATTTTTAGCGCTGTTTACTATAGACCCGTTTTATTTCTGATCCAAGTATTCTCGGAGTTTTGCGTTTAGAGCAGGAACACGAGCGGGTAGTGTAAGCGAGTAAGATCTTTGGCAGACATAGAAAACGAGGTTTGTTTCTATTATCGTTATTGTATGTATTGTATTGTATTGTATTGTATTGTATTTGAACACTTGTTATAGCGCCCCTACCAGATTTCCCATTCAGAGGCGCTCCCGACTACTGCGCGAACGCTGAATCGGAGTTTCACGCCGAAGCGCATGAGCAATTGCGAGTGAAGGACTTGCCCAGGGTCCCTACGCGGCGACTTTGAGGTGGATTCGAACCCGCAACCCTCCAGCTGCAAGGCACCAAACATACCCCTAAACCACCGCGCCCCAGTTGTATTGTGATGTGTTGTATTGTGTGTTGTATTGTACTCCACGTTTATAATGCGACCGAGCCACCCGCAGTAAAGATCCGAGAAATTAATCTCTGATAAACCGACCCGACCGGGAAGCGAACCCGGGGCGCCGGCGTGACGAGCAGGCTACCAACCCACTCAGCCACTCAGGATCCTCGACTGCACGGTACTCTCTCGCTCTCCTCTCTCTCTCTCTCTCTCTCTCTCTCTCTCTCTCTCTCTCTCTCTCTCTCTCTCTCTCTCTCTCTCTCTCTCTCTTCTGCTCTCTCTCTCTCTCTCTCTCTGCCAAATATCTCTGGTCTTTGACGCGTCCCCGGCGACTTACTGTAGCCCAGTTCAGGGGTGCGAGTCGCCGCTGCTGCGTCCGGGCACAGAATAGATAGAGCGTACATTGGGGAACGGATATAATTGATTTGCTGGTTTGCTTATTTATTACTGATTTGCTTACTTACGTACACATACCTACCTGTCATATAATATAAGTAGCTCCAAATTTTGGTTTTTGGTTTTTACAAATTTCTAAATTATAAATGCCAAAAATTTCGTCTCTTCAACTCTCTTGGCAATTGTTGTATTGTCTTTGTTAACTTCGTTTTATGACATTCTACGGTTCTGTACTGTTCTAGTTAATTTCATTAAATTTTATAATTATGCTGAATTTATGCATCTAATTAATTTGAACGGTATTATGCCATTTTTATGAGTTTTATGATCCGAAATAGCAAAATCTCAACAACAACAAACCAAAAAACCAAATAAAACCAAAAAACCAACTTTTCATTTTGAAAAAAGTTTGCTTTTTGCACCCCTGGTCTGAGGACTCGGCAACATGTCTAATGGTCCTTGCCATGTAGGCCTACCCTCTGGATATTGTCAGCATCTAGAAGGCCATGTCCTTGCCTTGGATCCCTGCCATCGACCTCAAAAAGATATGTAATCCTTGCCTTTCACGTGCAGCGAGTAAGTAAGTAATACGTGGCGCAAGTGAATTTTTATTTAATGGGAGATTTAACAAATGTTACGCTTCACTGACGATTTTAAGAGCGATTTTATTTCGGGTCGTCGAGAAGTATTGCTTAGAATGCTGAGAATATTTCTAAGTGGAATCGTAAGTATTTTGGAGCCCAAATGTTTACATTGTAGCCTACAGTTAACAGATTGACACAGATGGAGTTTGCTCGATGCTCAGGCGCCCAGTTTAAATACTGACTGTCTATAACTGATTTAATTTAGTACAACTAACGACATTTGGTTTAATTTGTGTGGATTGTTAAGTATTTGAGGTGAATCTCACGAATTCAGAAGCAGTCTAACATGGTTTAAATCATTAGAAAACTGACTAGAGAGATAGTAAACATGACAGAATCCTACCTGTTGCAGACAGTCTGGCACGCAAAACATTTATTATTAGGATGATTTATTCGTGATTATATACTTCATAATGTACACCAAAGTGCGGCTAGCAATTGGCTTAACTTAATAAAGTATATACTTACTTATTTACTTTTTTTAGTAGTACAGCACATCATGAAGGAGAATTTGATGATATGTGAAGAGATTTTAGTATAGTAACAGAATATGTGCAGATCAGCAACGAAATATCAGTATGTCTATGACTTCTATAGCGCCATTACCGTATGCATAAACCTAAAGCACTAAACGAAACCTGCAAAATCAGCTCATCTCTCTGGTCTCTCTTGCAACCAGACTTATCTCCATTTAATATCTCTGGACAACCTGACTTGACACAGCACCTGTGAATAACCTGCTGCCATGCACATAGCTTTCAAATGGTGCTTTAGAAATGTGGAGTTTACGGTTGTGATTAATCGATGGCTCAAACTTCGCATTGAAATCATGTTTTTCATTAAACTTTGAAGCCACGTCAATGTCATTCAGTAGAATACTTGCTATTAATCAAATTAATTTCATACCTGACACTATTCCAGGTTCTGAAGTAAAACGGAATAATTGCACGAGTTGAGTTTTCTTTGGATTCTTTCAACGTCGGTGAAAGGCATCATGACATCCATGAAGTCGGGTCTCGACTGTCATCGTTTCTGATACGAAGGGTTATTAAACAGGCCGTAATGAATTCCAAGCTTTGCATTTACTTTATGAAACTGTGGCGGACAAAGTCGGCCGACTCTGTTACATCTGAGACAAGTTTACACCGCTGCCTTGGTCTCTTTGACCTCATCATCATCGGAATCGGTGCAGTCGTCGGATCTGGAATTTACGTCATGACTGGATATGCTATTCACAGCCAAGCAGGTCTGTCTCCATTTCATTCCAAACACATCTATCGATCTATCTATCTATCTCAAAGATCATATCAGCATTGCTTTGGCAAACTTAGTTCATTTGTTTGACAACTCTTTCTTATGAAAATTAAGAAACAAATAATGTGGAACACAGTAGCCTAGTGATTAGAGTGCTCTCTTTGTGATGTAGAGAGTATGGGTTCGATCCTCCTCCTCTGAGGCGGTTACTGTGTAGGGACCTTGAGCAAGTCCTTCACTCACAATTGCTCAGCGCCAGGGCCGGCCTTAGGCACAGGCAAAGCAGGCAGTTGCCTAGGGCGCCACAATCTAGGGGGCGCCATTTTCACAAAAAGTGTGTTTTAACAGTTTTTCACTTTTAGCCATTTTTTAAATTAAAATGATTATTTTCATTTGAATTCAAAACTGTTGCGTATGGAACAAATTTTAAAACAATTATTGGTTTCATTGCACCTTTTCAAGTAGACCTAATTCAATTTCGACACCCCACAAATTTTATTTTAACCATTAAAATTCAATTATTCACACGTGTCTGTACTCTGTATACAGTTTGTGTCTGTAATAGACCTGACCGTCCGTTTATCTGATGCCGACATACATAGTGACAGCTTCGACTGAAAATGCCAACAACTGAAGAGATATATTATTGTAGTATAATATATTTAATCAATGTAGCTTTATTTGTTGACTGCTGAGCAGACATCGCAGTTGCATCAATTAAGTCAATAACCTGTAAAAATCTGCACATTTACATTTTATATCAGTTTTCTTAATTATATCTAAATCAATTTACAGATTTGATCTTATAAAATAAAAATTGCAATTTAAAAAATTAGGTAAAACCCTGTGAAGCGTCAGAATTTATCGAGTGCTCTAAATTGTAAGAAAAACACGACAGAGACGTTGTATCAAAGAGTAAAAAGGATGGCTTTTAAACTATTTCAACGAAACTGAAACTACTTTAGCTGTTAGTGTTGGTGCCCAGTCATCAGCTATAGTAATTCGCTTGTAAAATACTAGTATTGAGGGTATTTTTAAAATTGCTTTCAGCTTTATAAAAATACAATTCTGATAAACTGAATCCTGTTGGTAAAAAACTACAAGCAGAACAGATTTCTGATTACTAAAACAAATAATTTTTTAATAAATAATTTTTTTTTTTTTTAGTAATTTGAATTTTTCGGAAGGCCTAATTCGAAGTCTTTTTGCTTGTTACCATCCCTCCAAATTCAAAATTATCCAGGGTTGAGTGTACTAAATAAAATGTAATAATAAATAAATAACTCAGTTGAGCGTAAATCTTTTGGCGGATTCATCATTGAGTTGTGACGTGGGGTGGACCGTGGAGACGGGATCAGAGGGCGCCAAATGTATGCTTTGCCTGGGGCGCCATTTGGGCTAGGGCCGGCACTGCTCAGCGCCATCGATTGATTCTTCATCTTTAGATAGCGGTGCTTAATAAATGCATAATAATAATAATAATAATAATTTTTTATGTCTGTAGATGTAGAAGAGTACTGGCATGTTTCAGATTAGCTTGAAATTAGAAATAATTTATTTAAATAAAATAATTTATTTAAAAGATATTGATTGCAATGTTATCTATCTAATAACTTCCTGAAAATTTATGGTAGCAATAATTATGCCATTAAACATGCCAATAATTTTCAGTTTTTTTTATGATTGCCCATGGATGTCATGTGGGCCGTAGCTCATGATAACGACAGTACAGAAGTTATTAAGTAGATTACATCACAATCTACAGATGTTATTAATAAGATTACATCGCGATCTGTCAGAACTGTTTACTGTTCTGCGCTGATAGATTTATGTATCATCTCTCCAGTGATGTGGTCTCGAGACTGTGGTCTTTGTCTCGAGACCGGAAAGATGCGGTCTTGGTCTTGGTCTCTGAGGCTTTAGTGACTAGTTACACTGATGCAGTTTCCCACGGATAACAGTAGTTGGGTAAGCGTTGCAGATCCGGGATTTGGTCGACTTTTCCCCATACTGGAAAAGGTTTTTTGTATCCCAGCAACATCTGGACCTGTTGAGAGAGTGTTTAGCTGAGGCGGACTTTTCATGAGACTTCACAGGGCAAGACTTGGGACAAAAAAACTTGTGTTATTTAGTAGACCTACTTATAAAATGTAATAAACATCTGACTTGAATGATGGGATTATGTAACACTTCAATTGAGAATTGCATTTATGGTCATGAGACAACATGGTCTTGGTCTTGAACCACTCGGTCTCGGTCTTGAAGTTTTGGTCTTCTGCACAACACTGCATCTCTCTGAGAAGCAACTATAATGAAAATTTTCTTTTAAGTAAGTAAGTAAGTATATCCTTTTTTAAGCCAATTGCTAACTGCACTTTTTTATACACAGACATCTCTGCTTCTTTCCTAATCATCAGTCGTAGCAAAAGTTTTATTATTTTGAACCCTTCTTTCTGATGCAGCTTGTTGTGTAGCACCAGCAATTCTCGGCCAATTGCTTAACGTCCGATTACGTTTTAGGTCCGAGCATGGTCATTTCGTTCCTGTTGGCCGCACTTGTGGTTCTGATGATCGCTGCATGCTTCACAGAACTGGCTTCAAAACTTCACAAGACCGGGTCCTCGTACCTTTACCTCTACCTCACAATTGGAGAGTTTCCAGCTTTCGTCACCGGAGTTTCCTCAATGATAAGTGAGTGGCTGAAGAAGACATTGAACAGAATGTTATATAATTCTGTTAAAGGTGTAAAGAAATGACCTTATTGACCCACAGCTTGTGATGAACGTGGGCCGTGATTCGTGGGGAAGAATGTTTTGGGGTGACCTACAGCTGTATGATCTGGATAAAGCGGTCGCTTTCCCTCTGATGGAGGCGTTTTGGGAGTTGCAAATGGAACAGGGAAATTGGTATTCTCAGCACAGTTAAAGTGGTTTGGGTCACAGTGAGAACTCTGAAGAAGAGTTTTATTGGAACGCATTTGTTACCAGGGTTCCATCGCATGGTGAGCAGTGGGAACTTAAGCAAAGAATTTCGAGTGCAGTGGGAACGCTGTTCCTACCGTCTAAATGCTGGGTATTCTGTGTTTGTGTGTTTACTTGAAGGCGCTAGATGAAGTGTCGTCATATATTAGCAGAGAAAGGGACCACCTGTTGTTGCTTCTTAGACTGTTGAAGAGCCGGTCTTTTCCCAACGAGACCATCAATATCAATCTTCTGTCTATATCTGCATCTTGGGATGATCCGTGTAATATGTATTATACCTCAGGACATAATAAGCACAATTTCTCCTTTTAACATACTGAGTGACGAGAAGTAGAATTGCTGTATATGCAGTTTCCCACTAAATGATATTTTATATAATTGTTAAGGGTGTACATAAATTTTAGACCCAAGTCGTGATATTTTTAGCATAACCTTATGGTATAAGCCTATGAAGAATGTGTCCATTGCATGACATGTGGTCCAATGTACATGTCTACCAAGGTCATGTATACCTACCCGAGAGAAATGGGAATATTATGTTTGGGTTTTGTTTGAACTTCTCCCCAACCTTCCTCTATGTTGGGAAGTATGAGGAAATCTGCTGACCTGGGAGCCAGTGAATTGTTTGCTTTAGATCATGTGCATTATATTACGATTCAGAGGCGAGGTTCTATTTGAGGAAAGATAAGAGACAAGAAACAACAGAACCAAACTAATCAGTGTTCATTCATTTATTCATTCATTCATTCTGGAGATTTGTATAGCGCCCCTTCAAGAAACCTGCTCAGGAGCGCTCTCAGCGCAGCCACGGCAACAGAAAAAAGCCTTGAGTGATTTATAAAACCCAGTGTGATTGGTCAAAGGTAGCAAACGCAGCTCCAATGTGTGTGTGCTGCCCTGTTAATAAAAACGCACCAGAGAGTAACGTATAGTCAAAGATAACAACTATTTATCAGAGGTCGTGAGAGCAGAGTTGGTTCTGGTGACTGGATTGTTTTTTGGAGGGGGATAGTATAAAGGATAATACTCAAGATTGTCTGAAGTTTTCAAGGACTCGGTTCGATTCCAGTAAGTCCCCCTGGGTTTAGCTTATGCCTTCATTCCCTTGGTGGTAGCATATTGTACCATGAGCTTGTGCCTTGCATGACTGCAACTTTGTTGATTTATGTCTTCTGTAATTTGTGTTCTTGTGAATTGTTTAATCGTCATAACATGTACATGTACAGTGCAGTGCATTGTCAGGCGCTTCATTAAAGAATAATTATTTATTATTATATGGTTGTTGATGTTTTTGTGCTTTGAGTGTCTTGCCTGAGTGGAGGGGTGAACGCCAGAGCGTGGAGCTTCTACTTCGATTCGTTATTCAGTGGCGCCATCTCTAACTACACCATCACACACATCGCGGAGTGGAACATCGGAGCGCCAGTCGCCAGGCGAGTCTCATCTCTATATTCGTATATATTTAGACACAAGGTATATATGCATATAACCATACACACATATATATATATATATATATATATATATATATATATATATATATATATATATATATATACTAGTGTGGTCCAAAATGACATGTAAAAAAAATTTCTTTTTAAATTCATGAGGCATGTTGATAAATTGCTTCATATTGATCCAAAAAGGACCTGTGTGAAATTTTTCGTGAGACATTTAATATTTAGGGGTCGCTCACGACTATCGAAATTTTACATGAGAATGGTCCAAACTATAGTGTAGCGGCATAGCTCTGAAATTTGAAGTGATTGTGCATTTTGCGATACAAGCATAAAATTTGGTACAGACATTATACATACTATTAGTACGAGATCTAGATATTGGGCCATGCTTAATTATTATTTTTGTCAAAATGGCGGCCATTTTTCAAAATGGCCGACCGAAATAGAGATTTTTCAATATCTCAGCTTCTAGTTCACTTACAATTGTGATCTTGATGTCTAAACATACAGATTTAGGGGCAAAGATTCCAATAGAACTAATTTTAAACACTTATCTACACGAGATTTGCAGCCAGGAACTTTAAATGGGGGAAGGAAGGCAGTCCGGTGCAAAATATGGAACAATTGTTCATTAAATGATAGAAGCATGAAATTTGGTACATAGTATGAACGTGTCCTAAGGGAAGATTCTAGCTATAGGGCCATCGCAGTTTTGCTCCTGGCCTCAGTGGCAGCCATTCTCCAAAATGGCCGACCGAAATAGAGATTTTACACTCCACAGTCAATATGAGGGATTCCTTCATCTGCGAAGCGAAGTCAAAGAGAAAGATGCTTATATTGGCTACAGTCTTCAAAGCTGTGAAATGGTTGCATCTTCTGGACTAGATATCCAGCTATTCTAACGTTTTTGTGAACAGTTGTCCTTCATCCTAAGAGACGGCTTCCGTGCATTCCAGGATCTAAGAATAAATGACTACAAGGAGAGGCGATATGCTACCATCGTGGCCATGAAGACTAGCCTGGAGAAAGAGAGTCCACTTGACGATTATGCAGAACCGTGTCTGTATTTTGTAACGGGGATCTACACGCTCCCATCAGAAAGCCTGGAACGTTCCACCATGCACGATGGATGGCCAAGGCCATCTTCGTACTCAAACTCCTGATGTTTCGTGAGCAAATAAATTGAGCGAAGTAGCTGTTTTTATTGTCCTGATCTACTTCAGAACCTGGGTGGAAGCTCCACGAGCTTGTGATATTGCTGTGATGACCGGGCTCTCCTGAATGGCCTAATCCACTACAATGCTGTTAATGAGAAAGCCAAGGCGGCATTTATTACTTTCATACACCATCTCTGGTATTTAGGAAGTGACTTTGTCGGCTTCTCACTTTTCTTCGGGAAACTGTCAACGGATGAGAAAAGAGAGCTCATGACACAAATGAAGAAGGAGAAGAAGCTGGATCGCAAGAGATGGGTTCCTAAAGAAAAATGTTGAGAGGAAATAACAACGAGCCTGAGCGATCTTGCTTCTTTCGCATCTCCAATTTGCTAATTTATAACTGGTACTACTGTTTCTGTAATGGGTTGCGGTGTGCCAACCCAGTGTTTCTTCAATAAACGAATATTATTAAAGGTTTCTGAAGTCTCTTCGCGTTCGTATCAAGGAGATGCTCTTGGATCTTCCTCCTGGGCAATTGGAACAAGACATAGGCTTTCAAGAGAATAGGAGGAAACCTGAAGAACTTAAAGTCGTGAATGATGGGGCAGAGAGAGGAGTTGCCTTGATCAGCACCTTCAACGACTCATTGACGAGCGATGAAGGCACTAAGCAAGCTGCTTTGATATGGGCATTGAACACTGGACACTGTGGACAGTCATTTAAACACTAATTTCAGATGCCTAACAATAAAGTGGCAAAGTGATAGATTGCAGGCTCATTGCTCGTTGACTGGCCGCCTCGGCCAGCCAAATCGCAATATTTACACTGCAGTAAGTATATTAAAACTTTGACAGCATTGAGCGACCTGTAAATGTAGTCCAATCTTTTAAATATTTTGCACTGTGGGTTTCTTGTACCAGATGTACAAAATAAACAACATGCCTCTTAAATATTTCAATCTTAATTTTTTTGGACCACCCTAATATATACAGTATATACTATATATACTATATAACCCGAGTGGGTTGGTGCCCGCTCGCCGGGTTGGTGCCCGCTCGCCGCGCCGGCGCCCCGGGTTCGCTTCCCGGTCGGGTCGGATTATCAGAGATTAATTTCTCGGATCTTTACTGCGGGTGGCTCGGTCGCATTATAAACGTGGAGTACAATACAACACAATACAACACATCACTATACAACTGGGGCGCGGTGGTGTAGGGGTATGTTCGGTGCCTTGCAGCTGGAGGGTTGCGGGTTCGGATCCACCTCAAAGTCGCCGCGTAGGGAACCTGGGCAAGTCCTTCACTCGGAATTGCTCATGCGCTCAGGCGTGAAACTCCGATTCAGCTGTTAAGGCAGTAGTCGGGAGCGCCTCTGAATGGGAAATCTGGTTGGGGCGCTATAACAAGTGTTCAAATACAAAAATACAATACAATATATACACACATATGCTTTGAGTCATTTTTAACATTCGCTTTAATGGTTGTTAACATTACTTTTGAATCAGATCACCCTGCTGCTTTGCAAACTAAGTATACTGTTGGTCCTATCATGTGAAACAATTGAAATGGTTTTTTCATCATTAATGAACAAACAATTAACATGAAATTATGACAGTTTGTAAATGTTTCTTCTTTCATTTCAGATATCCAGATTTCGTAGCCGTGTTCGTTGTCCTTGTTCTTGCCATCGTCGTTTCTCTCGGCGCGAATTTCATGACGAAATTCTCGGCCATTTTCGTCTTCATCAACGTCTTCGTACTAGTCCTGGTGACGATCTGTGGATTCATCTTCGGAAACCTGGAAAATTGGACGCGGAACGGCACTTCCAGTTTCTTCCCATACGGCTGGAGCGGAACGATCCAGGCAGCGGCCGTCTGCTTCTGGGCCTTTTCCGGTTTTGAGTCGATCTCGTGCGCCGTGGAAGAGACGCAAAATCCACAGAGAAACATTCCGATCGCAACCGGAGTGACGATGCTTATAGTGACCTTGCTGTACGTCAGCACGACCTCTGCGCTCAGCCTCATGGTTCCCTACTCTTCGCTGAGCGTCACAACCCCTCTGGCATCTGTCTTTGACCATATAGGGCAGCAGTGGGGTCGATATATCGTATCCGTGGGAACGCTCTGCGCATTCACGACAGCCATTCTCTGCAGCGTCTACGGATTCATGAGGTTCGGGCTGGCGATGGCTGAGGACGGTCTCCTCTTTCCATTCTTCGGAAAGGTGAATTCGCGGACCAAAGTTCCGGTTTATTCGGCCATCATCTGCGGAGTAGTGGAATGTTTCGTTGCGTTTTGTCTCGACATTCAGGACATGATTGCGTTCAGCGTGAATCTGATGCTTCTGACGTACTGCGCCGTTTGTTCCAGTGTCATCATCTTGTGCTACTGGCCGAGGACAAATGCTGGAGCGCCACCGGAAGTGGGATATCTTCCACTGACCGGAGTCGATTCCGACGGAGACAGCATCGATTCCGCTTCGAATGAGTCGCATCAGTTACGCTTGGCCGAAGTAAATGTTGCAGAGACAGGTTGTGTTGGAGGAGCGGATGAACTGAACCGTGACGGAAGTACCGTCGATGCAGCTGATGAGAACAATGTTTGCACGGTTGAGCGTACATCCACAAAGGATTCCACCGATCTTCAAGATGCTTCGAACGCCGTCCAACATAACAATTGTGATGCCGTTAACAATGGTGATGAAGATTATAAAGAAACAGCCGAAGACAAAGCATCAGCATCAAATGACAGAGGAACATTGTCTGTGGAAGAGAACAATCTCTTCTCAGGTGACGCTGCTTCCACGGTCGGTTACCTTCGTAGCACCTTCGCGTGTCTGGCGCCTTTTATGATCTTCAAGAATGGAAAATGTGCTGTGTTTGCTCTTGCGATGATGTTACTCTTTATGCTCGCTCTGTCGTTCTGCATCACGTACGCGATACAGCCTCTGGAGAGCGGGGTCTGGTGGTCCGTTGTTCTTGTTGTCGCAGCCGTTGTTGGAATCGTCGTTTTCATGGGCGTCATCTGCATTCATCGACAGACTTATGAGCAGGTCATTCTCAAGGTATGTGAGCTGCACACAACGATTTCAAATGCATCATATTTTTGTATGATACAATACACTAAAACTGCATCTGAGAATATTGCCCTCTTTTTAAAGTTCAGAAATGCACACACATCGCTATACGACAGGAGAGCAGTTGTGAATGAAGGACTTGCTCAAGGTCCCTACACAGTAACCGTCTCTCAGAGAAGGAGGCTCAAAACCTTACTCTATGTGTTACAAGGCGAGCACTCAAACCTATTGGCCACAAAAACTGATCTTCCTTTGTCCTCTTTTCTGTAAGCGCTTGGAAACCTATCTGTGTTTTTCAGGTCCAGAGCACATCTGAGACGGTTACTGTACAGGGACCTTGAGCAAGTCCCTCACTCACACTGGTGCTTAATAAATGCTCAGAGACTTTGAACTTCCAATGATGCCATCTTCAGCTGTCGACGGGAATCCGTTGGTTAGTTCCACGCGTATGCGTTGGCCCGCCACTGGTGACTCGTCTAAAAGTTACCAACAGTTACTGTGCATTGTTTTGCTAACTGGTGTAATTTTTCGTTCGTAATGACATTTAACATCATATAGGCTAGCGTAGAGAGTGCCTCTGAGTAGATATCTTGAAGAGGCGCTATATAAATTCTCAGAAAAATGCGATAATTTTTAAAATCTTGAGGGATCATATGTACCTCATAATAATAATTAATAATTAATGATAAAAGTAAATGAAAGAAGATGTCTGGTTGTATTGTTTCTAGCTTCACTGCATTCCAGTTGTGCCTTCGTTGGGTCTCTCTCTCTGTCTCCTGCTTCTCGTTGTCAATGCAACGTTGTCCAGTTGGATCGGTTGCGCTGTGATACTTCTCTTTGGTAAGTATTCTGTTAACAGGAGTTGGAAATGCCGTTATGAATTCTGTTGTTAGTAACAAGGTGCCCACGTTAGCCAGACTTTGTGTCCCTTCTGGTCTCACCTTTCGGTGCATACTAAGACCTTCTTTGAGTGACTTATGTTGATTGTTATTAGTGGTGTTCAGTAAGAAAACAGAAGAAATGAGAAGCAAAACTGAACCTTAAACAAGTACACTGTCCATTAGGGTGGTCCTTAGTTATCAACTTTGACTTTTTTCATGGGGCACCCTCTAGTTTGGTTTCTATGAATGAGAAAACAATTCTGTAATTTTTTCAGCTCAAAATAATAATATCTAGAGGTCGCTACCGGCTCTGAAAGTTTGCCATGGACAGCTAACATTGAGCGGTAATTGATACAAGCGAATAGTCATTGTGATTGACGCTTGTAAATTATTATGCCATAAAATGTTACGACTTGCATGGTTTGTATCTAAACAACTTGATCTTTGCAAGTATAGTAATGTAATGTAATTGAACATTATTTTATATAGCACCCCTTCGAGATATCTATTCAGAGGCGCTCTCTGCGCTAGCTTATGCTAAATGTCATTACGAACGAATATATTATATCAGTTAGCAAAACAATGCTGAAATAGTACCTTTTAAGCTGACAGGAAAGTCTAGAATTAGGTTTTAGCTAATTGGATACACTGTAAGATACAAGATACAAAGACGCGTGTGTGACTTAGGTCAGGAATAATACATTCAGTAATACAAAGCTACAAAGCAAAGAAGAAATCCTGACAGTGTTTTACGATTGTATAAAACAACCAATCAAATAGTAGCAGATGCTTGTCATATAAATTGATCGATACAATACAATTCCGTATAGCCAGTCATGTTCTCGAAGTTTGCGCAAAGACATCCAACGCTTTGTAAGAAAAATTAAAGGTTTCTTCAAAAACTATTAAAAAATTAGGGAAAATAAGGAGAACAAGCAAAACAACCAGAAGTGCTAAAGAATAAAGAAGAAGAATGAGAATCAGGTTTACAGGATTTGTGTGACATTGCACATGCCCAAACCTTGCAAATAGCAGCATTGAAGGGGCAGACTGTTTCTGTTAACACAGCCCACGCAGGGGACCCAGATAAGATGTGTTGTGTTGATAGGACTTTGGCAAGAAGAGAAAGACAGTGCTGTACATAAAAGGAAAGTAAACATTGGACCAAAAATGGTGGCTGGCTGCATCCTGTTGGAGCAGACACTTGACAAGAATATGTTGTGGTGTGCATGTCACCATCTCATACTAGAAATAATGTGGAGGCATTGGTCATACTTTCTCGTGATCCATCCAAAGGTCCAGACATACCGGTAATGATTTTCAAGAGATTCCAGAAAAGCTGGGAACTTATAGACAGATCAAATTAGGAAACAGTAACAGCCGATGAGTTTTTCACGGTGCAATTTCCTGTGAATCAAGAGATTATTGCCTTTGCTGAGAGTCAACTTCAACAATACCAACCACGGACGACTATCGCGAACTGGTGGAGCTGACCATAACCGTCTTGGGCGGAGTGCCTTCCAGGGGCATACCATTCAGAGCACCAGCTGGACTACTAAGAGCGAGGCGAATGGCCTGGAGTATTTACAGTCTTAATATTTGGATGTTCAAGAGACAATTCAAGTGGACAAGAAGAGAAGAAAAGAGGATAGCTAACATCTGATTGTTCACTGTAATGCTGTATGTCAAAGTCTTGTTTCAAGCACCGTATGCACCATCTGCTTCTCGAATTGACCTGGAACTCTTGAAGGACACTGACAGATACAAAGAGAAAAATAGCGCAGTTACAGAGGTTGCAATGAAAAAATTTCTGGGTCACCTCTGGCATCTGTCTGAGGAATTGCTGGCTTATGCATACTTTCATGACAGGGTCTCCAATGATACCAAGCGCCAAATGGTTGCTGCTCTGGACAAAACTGGCATCAACATCCTCAAAAGAGAACAACATTGATCAGCTCGAAGCAACTGGAAGATTTTTTAGGGAAAAGACTAGAATATTCTTCAGCATTACAGACATTCCATCAAGTTTTCTTCAACAAGATGTTGATGCTTGGCCAAAAGATAACAACTGCAAGTTAGTAAAAACCCACCGCCAGCTTAATAAGAGTTATGAGTGACATAGCAGAGCGTGGAGTGGCACTCGTGTGCAAGTATTACAAGCTTCCAACAAATAGAGAGGATCAGAAGCAGTTTCTGCGGTTGGTTGTTAAGGAATATCGTCAAAGATATCCAGACAGGAACAAAAAGACACTGATGCATTAATATATTAAATATTAATTGGAACTCAACATTTTCATGTTCACTTATGTGTATTGACCCAAATAGTAAATACCATTGTCCACCAGAATTTTTTGAATTTTTGCATAAGAATAGTACACACTATACAATATTCAATGTTTTATCAGCGGATTTTTACAATTTGATATATGTTCGGTCCGGTAGCAACCTCTAAAACTTATAAAATCTTTACAAACTTTTCAATATACATATTTTTGTACCTAAAACAATAAGTTGGAAGGGTGCCTCCTTTAAAATTCATCAAAAATTTCTGTTACATGGAGCTAAGGACCACCCTACTGTCCATGTAGGCCATCAAAAAAAATGACTGACCATCTGCTATTGTATGCCGAGGCCAAGAAAGTGAAGTCGCTAGCATTTCATACCCATTGCTCCTCTCAGAGTGTACCTAAGGAACTGCTGTGTTATTTTGATTTTTAATCTTTGTTTTTGTAAAGTTTTCTTTAATTAAATGTGATCGCATAATAAAATTTAATATCATTGCGACCTTGACCTTAGGGATGGCATAGACAAGTATTAAAGCGCGGCTCCTGAAAGCAAAGCGCAGGCACCAGCTTATTCACAAGCACTGCATCGAGTCAGAAGTGTTGTCCAAAGGAGATCCGAGTCTAGATGTATTACTGTGTAGGACCTTGCAAGTTGCAATCGATTTAATCTGTCAATAAGTGTATTTTCTTTTCTTGCTGTTTGTCTTTTTGACTATCAGTTAACAGTTTTCATGATTTGATTATTTTGTGTATTTTTTGCTGTCAGCCTCCATCCTCTACGTTTCCTACTCCGTTCATCACAGCAGGCTCAACAGTTACGTGATCATATCTTCGTCGTAGAACTAATTAAACCGTCTTAAATCAGAACGTAAAGACCAAGAGAAGAGGAGCAACATCGAGTGACAATTAGCAATTTTAATTATGTATTTTCGTGATATCAGTGGCTATTGAAAGGCAATTAAAATTAATTAATCAAATAAAGTTTGTTAAATTCCATTCAATTTTGTGGTATTAACGATAATCAGCATGATCAGATGAAGCCTTAACCGTTTGACTTTCCACATGGAATCTCTATTGCCCTCTGCTCTCTGTTCAATTTATACGGTGTGACTATAAGTAAGTAAGTAAGTAAGTATATTCTTTATTCAACCAATTGCATATCCGCACTTTGGTGTACATACATTTATACAGAGTATAACATTCTTATTATAAACGATTTGCGTGAAAGATTGTCAGCTATAGTTATGAGTTGTTTCCCATAGTCATATAGCCAACCATTTTCTCTGGTCTAATCTTATTCTGACTCCCCCGGATGGGGGTCCGTCCGGGAAAAATTGACGGCCCCTCCCCATACGCCTACGTATGACAGCACCCCCTCCCATCTGCGTACGTACGCTTGACACGCACTCAAATGCAACAGTTTCGCATAGTAATGCCTGACGGCATTGAAGAAATAATTATGAACTCGTAAAACCTGCCAAATGTGACCTAGAAAATTAATTAGAGTCCGCCAACGTTGCTTGTAATCGTTAACATTTTTAAAACGCTGCTATGAAGCTAAGCGCAGGGCACCAGCTTATTCGCGAGCTCATCAACGTCTGCCACCTCCTCTGCCGATTGGTCCCTCCAATCCTAATGTTGGGATGATCCACGTATCGCAATGTGATGAGGCCAAAACTTGCTAACCCGTCTTTGGTTCATAATACGTTGCCTCGTTGGCTTCGTATCTAACGAGCGTCTGCTGAAAGGTTGGTGATCTGGACTCAATTTCTAATGGAAATGAAAAATGGGCCTACTACAGAGTTTAGCATTAGGGTTTTCACACAGGGTTCGATCTAATAAATCCGCATTTGGAATTCGATCATTCGAATAACTGACTGTCTTACTTACTTAGTAGTAGTAGTAGTTTCAGTGTTAACGACACTGTGTGATAACGAAGATCATTAGCGTCGCCCTCCTCCATGCAATCTTAGGACTGGCACTGCCAGAGTACGAACAGTGGCGGAGTTACTTTCTTACTCACTCGTCTGGTTATTTATAGATGAGACGACGGGTTCCATCCAACGACCTTATAATATGGTTCCATCCGTGCGCCATCTTAATTATTTGACGATCGGATTTTGTTAAAATATTTGCAAAAATCTGAAATTCATTCAGAGAATCTGAAGTGACGGTTATACAGGTTCCTTAGGTATGCCACCAGAATTCTTCTGGAATTAATTTTTAACCATTTAAGCCTAAATGTTTACAGCTAACGCACTTTTGGCATCTAAAGGACGCCGCGTAGGTGGCCTTCATTAACGCCAGTAGGTGCATAAATTACTTAAAATTTTCTGGATACTAGTTCTGCTGGCTAGGTTCAATAGCAATATGGAAAATTAAACGGGTAATCCGTAGTTTAGGTTGGTAAATTACTTTAACGTCTTCAATGCCGTACTTGGCGTTGGAAAGCAACCAGTCTACCTATGTACATGATGATAACTACCATCAATCCAGCTTCCATTTAATCGGATTTTTCATCAATCCAACTTCCATTTAATGAAAAAAATTACCCAATTCTATTTAAGCAAAAATATTGGCAAACATTTAGTATCGTGGTGCATGTATTTTCGGGAGTAGGACGGTATTTTTTTGCATGCTCCGCAGAAGGTACGATGTTTTCTAAAGACGACAAAGAACCCTAATTCTAACCGACCCTCAGCTAACCTGACCCTAACACTAAATGTTTGCCCAATTATTTTCATCAATCCAGCTTCTATTGAATCAAAAACTTAGTTTCATAAATCCAGCTTCTATTTCGTGGGAAAAATTAAATAATCGATCAAACCAGCTTCTATTTAAGCACAGAAATGGTTTAATCAATCTCACTTCCATTTAGGGAAACAGTTTTTTCCAGCTTCCATTTTAAATTGACCATATGAAATAATTTGCCAACCTAAACTACAGGATTACCTGAATACCCCATGCTGATTAATATCTTTGTAAAGTGTATCCACAAAAACGAAGAATATTGACTGAATTATGTATTCAGTCTTTCAGATTGAAACTCAAACGATGTCGGACGAAGAAATTGGATATCGACGTGAATCGCATCATTCGCCGAGAGATAGGTGAGCAATCGCCTGACGTTAGTTAAAGGTCCAGGCATTGGACGATTTAATAATTTCTTTTGTCCATATTGCTAGTGCTTAAGGTTTTCTTTTCTCAGATGATTTACAAATAGCGGAATGTTCATCTCAAAGGAAGGACGTCCTGGGATATGAACCCCAGATTCAATGGAAAATATTTAATTCTAAAATGGATTTCCCAGATTAATTAAAACTAGTTCCCCAACGTCTATTTTCCTTGATTCTCATACAACTTGTCCCTGTTTGCGGTATGACAATTAGTTCACTCAATGATAAATGAATATAATAATAATAAGATTCCTTGGGGCCAAAATTGACATAAAGTGCTTTTAACCAAATGTATAAACTGCGATTGACCGTTGCAGGGACCGTCGGAGTCGGGATCATGACAGAGACCGGCGTGATCGAGACCGATCGGCCTACGATGATCGGCGATCGAGGGACAGGATGGGTGAGGATCGAGACAGATACAGCAAGCGTGATCGACATTACAGCGATCGTCAAGAGGAGAACGATTCAGTGAAGGATGTCGTAAGTCATGCATCAGTGGCTGAGTTGTGTAGCAACATTAAACTCATTTAATTATTTTATAAATTATTATTTTTATTATGTATTTATTAAATGCCACTGTCTAATGACGAAGCATCAATCAGTGGCGCTGAGCATTTGTGAGTGAAGGACTTACTCAAGGTCCCTACACAGTAACCGTCTCAGAGGAGGAGGATCGAACCCGTATTCACTACGTTACAATGTGAGCGCTCTAATGAATTGGCTGCTGTGTCCCACAAATGACTACCATGTCATTTTCATTGGCTGTTGCATTATTTGTTTTCTGCTGAATTATTTCGACTACTTGAAGCATCTGTGGCAATCTGTCAATATGCATAAACGAATATTGATTGATTGACTGGAAAATTGATTGATTGGAAATTGTTTGATTTTAGACGGAAAGCGCTGACAATTCATATGGAGCTGATGACTCGTATTATCGTCGGCCGAGATATTCGAACAGCACTAACAACTCTGGAAAGGGTCGATGGAACGATAGTATCCCTAACAACATCATCCTCGTTCGAGGTCTTCCAGATGAAGCGGACGAAAATGACGTTGGTTTATTTCATTTTCTATAGTCTGTTTTAGTTGTCATTGGAAATTAAGACTGAAAGTGTCACCATTTATTTATCGAATATGTTCTATGCTTTGTCAGATGCAAATAAAGGCTACTTACCAACCTTCATACTTACCTACTTACATACATACATTCTTACGTACATTCTTACCTACATACTTACCTACCTACATACCTATATAATACCTCCCTACATGCTTACCTACATACATACCTACAGGCACGTAGCGAGAGTTAAATTCAAGAGGAGGCAACTTCACAGACCATTGGCAAAATCGTGGTCATTTGGGTCATTAGTCAATGGAAATTCGAGAATATAAAAATGCAAGAGGAGCCAACTGCTTCCTCGTGCCTCAGTGTAGCTACGCCTATGCATACCTACCTACATAGTACATACTTGCCTATCCACTTATCTACCTACTTAATAATTTTATACTTATCTATCTACCTACTTATTGATTGCTTACCTACTACCTACCTATTTACTAAGTACCTACCTATCTCCCTACCACCTTATCAGCCTACTTTTTAGTTTTATACTTATCTACCTACCTACCTACTTACTTACCTACGTACTAACATAGAGAAAGACTCAGCCTGGAGAATCGGCGTCTATGCATGCAACTGATTGAGCGTATTTGTATTTTGAATTGCAGATCATCAGTGAGTTTGCGAGGTCAGGCGTAGCAGTGAAGGACGTTCGACTGATGAGAGGCAAAGACACAGGTTTGTCTCTGTTTGGCCGTCGTTCGTTCGTTGTTTCTGATGTGAAGCTCTTCATAGTCAGCGTCTTCTTCTTCTTCGTCGTCATCGTAACTGTTGTCTGAGAAATGTTCTTTGTTTTTGCTTTGCTTTACGTGTCTTCGTGACTGTTACTTCGCAGGGCTGTCGCGAAGATACTGTTTCGTCGAGTTTCATACGGTTGCAGAATCCCAATACTGGATGGAAGTTCACCAGGTAATGTCGCTGATGCTCCTGCTCCTGCTGCTGCTACTGCTGCTTGGCAAATGCATAAATGGATTAACTGACGAAAGTGAACGTCTAGAATCTCTAGGTACTTCGTGTAGGGGGCTTTGTTGAGTTTTAGCGCCTCCTTGATAGGTTCTCAGAGTTATTTGATACGCGACTTGGGATGAAATTTCCACAAAATGGAGTAAACACGTGAAGAATTAGATAAATTTATAAACTGCAATTCGTGTAAATTATAACTAGATAAATAAATCTCAGAAAAGAGTAATTTTTAATGTTACAGGTATTTTGTGTCCAAGTTTTTATCGATAACAATGATAAATTTAAACTAATTATTTTACGATTAATAATAAAGGTAAGACTAATAGAGTAAGTTGCAAAGAGAGTTATGATCCCATTGTATTAGAATGTTGGAAGTAGCTGTTGGAATTGGCAATGTATATCTCCCACTCCTAACATCACAGCGAGGTTATCGATTCGTTTCTCAAAGGGTCTTTGTTGAAGGATTTTGAGCCTATTTTAGACATGTCTTGTGTGACCATTCTACTCGACAGGGTGTGATGAAACTTCAGGACAAGTTTACATTGAACATGTACTACAGTACGTCACGACGTGGAAATATTAACACGATTACGGTGCCAGACACGTCGATGATCGACTCATCCATGGACTGGATTTGTGCCAAGGTTAGCTGAATATTTACTGTAGATTGTGGTAAGTTTTGCTGGAGAGGTATGCCGTGAGAGCGTCAGGTTTGATGTGGGTCTAGGTTTCCTTGCAAAGCCTCGAGTTAGTGTTGAAATGCTGGTCCAGGTGTCTGTTCGTTATTGTTTTAAGACAACTGGATTATAAAAATACACGGAGTTGTTGCTGTTGCATTGAAAATTATGTTGCACCTTTACACGATTTCAGTCCTTGTATAGGATTTGTTTTTGTGGCACTATGTTGGGAATTCATCTGGTTTTGAGCTGTTTTGCTGTGGGTTGGCATTTGCAAAACATGGCAAATTTACACAAATGTTCAACATCTTATTCTCAAGTCCTTGCACTTTTCCAGAAAATTACTTCTTAATAATAATGATAATAATAATGTTTATGAAATGTTGAAGAAAAATTCTGTTGATTTATATGTAATATATTCTTACCACCGCACAACAAAATAATTTCAAATGGTGATAGGTTATTTGTTTTCTGCCATGCTCTGTATTCGTTTGTGAATTTTCTAAAATGTGAACTGCGTGATTTTTATGTTGTTTTCAAGTTAACAGGTTTATTCATTTGTGTATATTTTCTTGTTTCTTTGAGTTTGGGACTGTGAACAGCAGTCTGGAATATGCTGAAATGTTAGTTTATAGAGAGTCAGTGAGTCTCGTGTTTAGGCCACCGACATTCAGAAAGCTTCAGGTTTGGCAATTTCGGACATGTGATGTCGTCGTCGTTTTTGCTCTGTAGCGACGGATTTGTTCGATTGTTAAGCGTTGTCGAATATTTGAATTTGCAGTGTAGCTGTAAGAACTTCCAACGGAGAAGTCACTGTCGTAGGTGCAACAATTCCAGAGAAGGTAACGGTCTCTTGAACGGTTCGTGATGATCATAAAATGATGATATTGGTCGTGAGTTCTACTTTTTCATTTCGGGAAGCGTCTCTTGAAGTCTAGGAGTTTGGTTTCAGTTTGCTGCTTCTTGAAACTCTTGCTTGCACACTTAGTTGGTGGACCAATTGTCCCACTGTGGAATCTGAGTGGTAATGACAATTATAATCTTCCTGCAGCTGTGCGAAATTCTTGAACATTGCTTCGGTTTTGGACTTTATCGATTATGTTACCCACAATTTCATCTTTCTGGAATAACAACATGATCTTGACCTCTGCCTCTGTGAGTCTGTTCCTTAAGTGCTTAAACTCTGAAAATTAATCGCCTGGTTTTGTGTTTAGTGTCCGATTTAAAGCACCTCTGATGAGTTTCTCTTGTGATGGTGCTACATAATTGCGATTATAATTACTAAAAACCAGGGGATACCCACCTGATGAAAATTAAATTAACTCTACATTGTTTTAAATCATTTGATGATATTTGCGTTAGGTGTGCAAATCGCAGAAGTTACTCTAGTTTTATTTCATAGCAATCTTGCAGCACCGTCACGATGTTTTTTCATGAATTTTTTTAAAGAAAGGCTTTAGGTCTTTCCTTTAAACGATAGACCGCCGATGATTGGGTGGGATGATTTTAGGATTTGGGGTTCTTTTGCTGATCCACTTGGAAACATTTCACCGGATCGAGTGGCCGAGTGTTTGAATATTTGACTTGTGACTGATTTTTAAATCGGTTTATGGCTACTGAGAGAAGAGGCATTGAGAGTCGGCAACAGACTGCTTCACTTCCAACGGATTCACTTAGATGAAAGATTTGAATCGGTGCCAGAAGACGGCTGGTTTTAGATGCTCTTGGAAGAGGATGATTCAGGAGAGCATTCAAAACCTGCGCTGCTTAATCATGCTCACTTTCTCTTGAGTAAAGGCAGTGTCAGTCGTTAGTCGTTACTTTTAAATGTCACTGGTGTAAGTTGGATTTGCACAACAAGCGAGCCAACTGTTTTAGACATTTACGTAGGCTTCGCTTTCCAGACATTCAATCGACACCAGATGGCATTCCTGGCACCGGTTGACCTATGAGGACCTCTAACAGTTCAGACAGTAACACTCCAGCATTTCAAACGTAATAGAACAGAACGTTTAATGACGAAACTTGAGCGACTGTTTTGGAGTACATTGCCTCTAAGAAGAATGGAATGAAATGGAGAGGAGCTTCGTTTGAGCAGCAGCAGCGGAGGGGACAGCTGGAAAAGAGTCTGGACTGCTCCAGTGCGGACAGCGTTTGTCCGCAGTCGGCGGTTGGTTAGGCGTCAGAAAACTCACTGGCTGATCGTCTCTCGTCTTCTCGCTTTGTCTGGCTACGAAACGTTTGTTGTAAGCGATTGACAGAATGTCTTACTCCGTCTTGTGTCGTTTACTTTACTCAGAGTCCGAAAGGGTGACGTCTGGCGATGGACTGGATCAAGTCGGCTGCAATCCTTGTAATAGTACGTTCACGTTTGTCTTCTTCATTTCTTTCTGTTATTTTGAATTTATACAGATGCATCTGTTTTTAGATGAACTGGATTGAATTAGCATAATTGGATCAGAGATGGGTAACTAATCAATTAGATTCTAATTGATTAACTAATGCTGGGCGCGGTGGTGTAGGGGTATGTTCGGTGCCTTGCAGCCGGAGGGTTGTGGGTTCGAATCCACCTCAAGCCGCCGTGTAGGGACCCTGGGCAAGTCCTTGAATTGCTCATGCGCTTCGGCGTGAAACTCCGATTCAGTGTCCGCGCTGTAGTCGGGAGCGCCTCTGAGTAGAAATTTTGAAGGGCGCTATAACAAGTGCCCGAAAGAATGAATGAATGAATGATTAGACAAACTTCTAATTCTAATCGATTAGAGCTCTGCAATATTTTGCTAATTCTAATTCTAATCGATTAGCAATTTAACTAATAGTACCCATCTCTGAATTAGATGTCGTAGGAATATGTTGAAGAAATTAAAGAGAAGTTAGTTGGCAACTGTGCTTAATAAGGATAGATTGTGGGGTCTGGACCGAGTGTTGAATCGATTTCCTCTGTTAACCGCTTAACCGCCATAATGTCCGGCGCCAGCTAAAAATCCTCACGCCTTAGCGCCGGATTAATCCGGCATAAACATAATGACATGCATACATGCATGCATGCATGCATGCATACATACATACATACATACATACATACATACATACATGCATGCATGCATGCATGCATATACACATACATACATACCATACATACATACATACATACATACATACATACATACATATATACATACATACATAAATACATACATACATACATACATACATACATACATACATACATACATACATGCATACATGCATGCATGCATACATACATACATACATACATAAATACATGCATACATAAATACATGCATACATACATACATACATACATACATACATACATGCATACATACATACATGCATACATAAATACATGCATACATACATGCATACATGCATGCATGCATACATACATACATACATACATAAATACATACATGCATACATAAATACATGCATACATACATACATACATACATACATACATACATGCATACATACATACATACATACATACACACATACATACATACATTACATACATACATAGTTATTACATACATGCATGCATGCATATATACATACATACATACATACATACATACATGCTTGCTTGCTTGACAATATGGTGCGGCGCCCGGATTTCTTGGCTTGCGGCGGTTAAGCGGTTAAGAAAACAGAATTGATTGCAAACTCATTGTTGTGTTCAAAGTATTATTGTCTTTGATGCCATACAGAGCAGTTGAATTCTCTACACTGAGTGTAATTTGCTGGATTTGACAAAAGGCATGAATCAAGTGATGGTTTGAACTTTGTAGCACTTATTTTGCGAGGACTGGATGGTTTGACAACGGAGGAGAACATCATTAATGCGCTGAGCAATGTGACGGCTCTTCCCCTAAAAAATGTGCGAGTCATTCGAGACTTTATGACGGGGGCGAGTAATGGCTTTGCATTCGTTGAGATGAACTCGCTGAAGGAGAGCAAGGAGTTGCTCGAGTACCTGGAAAGTTTGGAGAATCCTCTGGAGGTCGATGGAAAGGCACTTCTTATCGCCTACGCCAAGAACACGTTCTCAACAGCGTAAGTTGACGAGTTTTCATTTCTGTTGGTGTCCTTTAAAAATGTTAACATTTAATGTCCCTCTATGTCTCTGTCTTTCTCTCTCTCTCTCTGTCAGTCTCTGTCTGTTGTCTCTCTCTCCATCTCTATGTGTGTCTGTCTCTCTCTAGCTGTCTGTCTCTGCCTGTCTCCATCTCTGTGTCTCTGTCTGTCTGTCTGTCTCTTCCTCTCTTTCATATGCCATCAAACTACCCCACTGCCATTCTCCCATTCTTATTATAATTGTACTTTAAAATTTATATAGCACCACTTGAGGACTGACTCATCAGTGGTAATCCAAACCTATCGCAGCAAATCCATGACTGAACAGAATGGTGTTCAGGCATTTGTGTAAAAGAGACAAAGAGAGGCCGAGGAGCTCATGTGAGTCGTTAGGCAACTTATTCCAGGTGGATGGACTCCTCATATAAGTTTGGTACTTATATCTAAAAATGTGCAGGTTTTGTCAGTCAATGTATTTATATCCACCAAAGACTGCTTGTGTTTTGCATCTGCAGACACACCCACCACCCAGTGTTTCTAGCACCGCATTTGACGTCTTTCCTCCATCCAGCCACTAATCTCACCCAAGATGTCATGTGACATTGCTTTTTGTTGTGCGCTGCAGATTGGCAACAATGGAGATGCAACAGCACAACCAAACGCAGTTCATGCAACAGCAGGCAACCGTTGCAACCGCAGGAGGAGGAGGATATCTACCACAGCAGCCAGACTACTCTCAACACGGATATTACGACGTCAACGCTTACTACTACCAGTCAACTGCAATTCCGGATCCGAGTTCTGCAACACAGAGTCAGTACAAGACACAATGTCATGTAGAACAGTTTGAAGCTTTTTTCTGTAGATTATCATCACGGGCTGGAAATATCTGGCTTCCCTGACTAACTGGATTCTTACCCCAATCAATCAATCAATCAATTGGAACTACGATTACGCTTGAAGCGACCAACGATTGATGCCTTGTGCTTTGTAATTATGGTGCTATAGAAGTCATTAGATGATGATTATGATTAGAGTTGTATGATTAACTGCAGTTGAATTTTAAACTCTTGATTATTGATTAACCCAGTTAGCACAAAATGATATTTGTTGTAATCGTTTCTGCTGCTAGTTGTTATTACTTCTGTATTTGTTACGATTACATCTAGTTCTGTTATTTTCTAAAGACGGACACAGAGTTTCTCTGGGATGACTTCTCACCAGAACAGAAAGGCATCTGTTGATTGATGATGCACTGGATGGTGGTTTACAATAGCGAATTAAATGATGCCATGTGCATTAGATAATGGTACAATGATCAGTCACTAATTACTTGCAATGGCAATTATTGTGTCTGTGCCTCAGTGGACTCGACGAACGCAGCAGCTGCCGTGGCTCAGGCGGCCATCATGCAGTCCCAGCAGAAGAAGCAGTCGTCATCCATTGCATCCTCCTCCACAGCCGTCGTTGCTGCTCCTCCCGTCCTTAACAGAACAACTCAACTGGTGACGAGTCCAGCCGCTAGCACGGCTTCAACAGTGTCACAAGACTATCCTAAGTATCGTAAGTACCACAAGTACTGTCTACTGTATCAGAGTACCAAGCTACTGTGGCTTAAGCATTGCAGGAGAGCACATAAGTATATTAAGTTAAGTTAGCCAAGCACTTGTCTAACATATGATTGGCATTAGTGTTGTAGAAGTATCCCAAGTACCTTAGATACTGTGTTGTAGCCTAGTGTTCCCTACCTTATGTACTGAATAGTACTCCGAAGTATCTAGTGTGTATGTACTTCTACAGAAATCTTGGCAGAAAGTCTTCCAACTAGAGAACCAGATTAGTGATGACTGTTGAAGAGCATGTATGTGTAGCGTATCTGAGAAGTTATAAAGCGCCTCTTACAGTACTGGCTATTCAGAGGCGCTCTCAGCATGACAGCCCAGAGGAAATAAGAAAGTCTTCAAGCAATGAAGGGATGAGGGTGACACCCTGACTAAAATGTGTCAGTTGTTTACCTGATGTATTGAATAGTACTCCAAAGTATCTAGTGTCTAAGTGCTTCTAAAGTATGTTAGAAATCTTGGCAGAAAAGTCTTCCAACTAGAGAACCAGAGTAGCGATGACTGTTGAAGAGCGTGTGTGTGTGTCATTTGTTCATCTGATGTGCCCTTGCCTTACTTTTGAGATATCTGATGTGCCCTTGTCTTCTTGCCAGTTACCTTTGAAATATCTGTCTGTTTTGTTTTCTATGATCAGCCGTTCCTGACGTTTCGACGTACCAGTATGAAGAGACGTCTGGCTATTACTACGACCCTTCGACTGGACTCTACTACGACGCATCCACTCAGGTCGGTCATCTTCTTAAGTTACGTGGAATTTGTTTTATACCATAGGACACAGTATCCAATTGGTTAGAGTGCTTGCCTTTAACACACAGAGAGTGTGGGTTTGAGTCTTCTCGTCCCTCAGATGGTTACTGTTACTGTAGGGTAGGTGCTCATATTGTAGCCCAGAACAGTTTGAAGTTTCAAGTTTCAAACTGTAGCCCTGGGACTGGGAGTGCTACTGAATGGCCACGACTGTGAGTGGCGCTATATAAATTAATAAATACAATACAATATTATTATTTTTATTATTATTTTATTTAACCCGAGGTAAGTATAATCACTCAGGAGGAAGTAGTTTGTCCAGAGACAGTTAATAACATCTGGAACGGCAAGTACGACATTAACTCATTCAATCGTTCATAAATTTATATAGTGCCCCTTCAAAAGGACTACTTTGAGGCACTTCTGACTCCAGCATGGCCAAAAAGTAGCAAAAGTATTATTAGTATTATTATTATATTGAAGAAAAAGTGTGTAATGAATAATATTTGTGGACTGTGTGTGTTGTTGTAGTACTACTTCAATTCGCAGTCGCAGCAGTGGTTGTACTGGGATGGAGAGCATCAGACATATCTTCCCGCTCCATCAACAGACAGCAGCAGCAGTGTCTCTGTTGGGGTTCAGCAGATGGACGATCAGAGGAGAGACGATGACGATGACAAGAAGAAGCGACCACAGTCACCGGAAAAGAAAGTTAAGATCGCCAAAAGAATCGTTAAGGTTCGTTTTCTATTGACGCAGTCTAAGCTTATTCATATTTCTGGTTCTGGACTTAGGTTTAGGAACGATCTTCCATGTTGCTCGATAGTGTAGTGGTTAGTGTGCTGGAAATTTGTAGAGAATTCTGTTCCATCTGCACCCCTAGCCAAATCGGTACACTCACCGTACACTGTCTGTGGGAAGATGAGACATCGGGTGAGAGGACTGGCCACCTGCCCTCATATGCGAGGCTAAGAAAACGAGTTGGAATATCATTTTTCTTAATAATGGAAGGGAAGAAGAGCAGTCCCCTAAGCTATCCCTGAGGCAGTCCAGCACACTAACCACTACACTATCGAGCAACATGGAAGAGAGTTCCTAAACCTAAGTCCGTTCTGCTCAGTCACTCATGTCATTCTATTCACAACATAAAAATATATCTTCTCCAAATTGCTTATTGACTATAGGATGCCTCCTCTCTGTCTTACTGTATATTGACCTTATGGTTTTGGAGCACCATCGGTTGACACCGTGTGCATTAGGGTGGCCCAACACAAAAAAAGTTGGAAATGTTTGGCTCCACAAGGCTGCCCTTGTTACACACGAAAATATAACCCTGTTTGCAAAATTTTGGACAGATTGAACTATATTTAGAGGTCGCGCCTTTTGGACACTTATACACTATTAATAATATAAACGCACAGAAATCTCTGCGCCTGCCTGCCTGACTATGTCTGTGCATGATGTTACGCTGTTTGCCTGTTAAGCTGTTTCGCCATGGACAATATGGCTTACGTCATTCTACGTCGTCATAGCAACGCGAGATAATGCACTAAGGACGACATGCGGATCCTTCTTCGTGTTAAGGGTAGAGGGAGGGAGGGAGGAAGGGAGGAGGGGAAATGGGAGGGGAAGGGAGGGAGGGAGGAAAAGAGGGAGGAGAGAGGGAGGAAGGAGGGGAAGGGAGGGAGGGAGGTACGGACGGCCGGGAGGGACGGCAGAGAAGTAAGAGGAGGGAGGGAGGGGAGAGGGAGTGACTGACATTTTCATTACCCTCGGACGGACGGAGGGAGAGGGAGGGAGGGGAATGGGGAGGAAGGGAGGGAGGGAAAGGGATGGAGGTACGGACGGCCGGGAGGGACGGCAGAGAAGTAAGAGGAGGGAGAGAGGGACTTACCCTCGGACGGACGGACGGACGGAGGGAGGGGAGCAGACACGCACGATCGCCGTGAGAGACGTGGGGGATGGAGGGACGTTGAAGGGACGGACGGGAGAGAAGTACGGGAGGGAGGAAGGGAGGGAGGGAGGAACGGACGGACGGAGGTAGGGAGGGAGAGGGAGAAGACTTATGTCAATCATAGCACGAGAAGACGCATCTCTTGACATTTTCAAATTGTTTTTAACCGTCTTAGGACGGGCCAACATCTAGTATAGTATGAAACGTCAAAACGACATGTATCATTTTGAATTTCAAGGCAGTTATTATTTTGAACTTTGAACAGCCTAATAAAATATATACCTCAGTGTTACTGCTTAGTCAGAGTGCATTGAATGCAAATAATTTGTAATGCAATATATTTTTTATTATTAAAGTAGTTTTCCAGTCTGCATAAATAACCGTCATTGAAGTGCCGGAAAACGCGAAAACCGCGATTTTTTCATTTTGCTCTTGTCGGAAAAGAAATCATTGTGCGATGACTGGAGTCAAGTTGCAGCAAGTATTGTTTCTGTGACTCATCCTTAGATAGTAGGGATAACATCATTGTGAGACTAGATCAGAGCCACTCCACGTTCTGCGCAGTCATTGACTACATCAAAAGTTTGACATTAGCCTTTATCGACTGGAATGTAGGGTTCATTGGTCAGAGAGCAGAAAGCTTCGATAGGAAAGTTTTGGCTTGCTCTTCACCCTGGATAGTAAGAAGACCAAGCAGTTTTAAAGAACTCCTTGTGACATACGCCTCCAGTGTAGTGTGGGGGTCAAAGGATCACCTGTCCAGCCGTTTCGTGGATAGCTGATTAGGGGGGTAAGTAAGGTTTTCATCATAGTGGCCTTGATGTTTTCACTGTTCTCTCATCAAACAAAGCAAGTGGCACAGGGTGCTAGGTGAAATACCAGAGAAGACAACTGAATGCCTCCACTGCTTTTTCTTTGATGACACGGTCTGAGTATTCAAGAAACTATGCAAGAAGCTTCAAATCATTGAATTGTAACAACACTACTACAGTAGTTGCAATTGGTCGGCTACTTACTCTTACTTTCGAACAGCCGCTTGAGCGCCGTTGAAATTCTTGTGAGTCTCTCTGTTCGTCAAGATTTTGGCAACAAACTTGAAGGATCCTTTTTCTAATTGTTAGAAAGAGCTTGTCCTCTTGACTTGTCATCAAAGTCATTGCATCTTTTCGTGAGATGTCAAATAGTTAATTTAAATCGACCTTAAACTGTTCCTCTTTGAGTCGGCAGAAATCTTGAATTTAAGTCTATTCTTCTTCAGCAGACTGTAACCGTCATACAACTTCCGGAGCTAGCTAACACCCGAATCACTCATTTTGGTGATGAAACATAGCCCCATTTGTTGGTAGTCCAGACCCAAGAATGTCCTTGTTAGGCATCCCTAACAGCCAAAATTGTGGAGAACTTCTGGTTGATGCCATGACAGCTGCTGTTTTTGCGTTTTAAGCGTTTATTATACAAAGTGAAAAGGCATGCGTTGTATTTCACAGTTAAGGAGTGCTTCACAAATAAAAAATACTTTAATCATACAAATGTAGCGGTATGAGGAGCAATAGTGAACAATCCAATTGTAAATTAAACGAATTGTTATGAAAACTTTAGTCTATAAGTTAGCATGCAAAATTTAGAGATTATTGCCTACCTCTAATTCAGCAACCATTTTCTAAATACAAAGAACTTGAAAACAAGCTTTTTTATTTGTAAGTAAGCTTATTATTCTTTAATTTACTTAAATAGGGCTGACATCTAGATTATTATTTAGAAAAAAGGTGTGTGGAGTTCATGGTGTTAATCCTAATTTATAATGTATCTATTGAAACGCGACGTGCGGTTTTTGCGATCTCTACAAAAAGTGTCAAAAAGGCGCGACCTCTAAACATGCTCAGATCTTTTCAATTTTTTCACCACATGGTCTTCTTGTCAAGTGGAACAAGGGCAGCCTTGTGGAGCAGCATGTTTCAACAAAAATATTTTTCCCGTGTAAATTTGGGCCACACTAGTGTGCATTGGACACCGGTGCTATAGAAGTTACTGATTAATAATAGTAGTATAATAGTATATGTGGTGTTTATAGGATATGGAGAAATGGGCGAAACGGTTGAACGCCCAGAAGGACGCTATGAAGGACGACATGAAGAAAATGATGCACACTCAGGCGAGCGGGGAACCAGCCAGTGTTCCCATGTACATGGAATCAGCGTCAGCGGATGCGGGGTTTTCTCTGCTCGAAAAGGTAAACAAATGATGCAGGAAACTAATGTTGATGGAGGGAGGCCTTTTGTTTCTTACGACATTTATGTAACACCAAGAAGAATAACCTGGGATCTCGTGTGACCTATGATTTTTTAATAGATTAGATTAGGCATAGAAGTCATTGGATTAAATTAGGTTGGATTGGATTAATGGTGCTGCATTGGGCACAATAAGTTTACAGAAATGGACACGGAACCGTTGGATTGATTTGCTTCGTGTGAGGATTCATGCAAAACGAAATTGTTCTATTCCGTGATCACCAGATTTCTTCAGCACCCAAAACGGTGGTGTACGCAGGAAGAGCAACCGTCAATTGACGCTGCCAATATGTTATGATTAGAGATGACCTTAATAGAAAGATCCAACTAAGTCGGTGATGCACCAAAGCAGTTGTGGTAGGGTGGAGGTATGGTAGATCGACTTACCCCAAATGTTTTCCTCATTTAATTGCCAGACCTCAAATATGTGCAACTGTAGAAGTGATTACATGAGATTGGATTGGATTGGATTAGATGTTGATTCTGTTGTTTGTCTTTGTAGTCGGTCTACAGTAAATCTCAGCCAGAACCAGGAAAACTACGAGAGATGCAGTCGCCAGCAATCACAGCTGGTTCCATTCCATCTCCACTCGTAAGCTATCCGGTTTCTGTCCTCTTAAAAAACGTTGGATTCTCTCAGGTGGAGTGTTGCAGGAATTGATTCTCAACAGAAACAGAAGTTTGACAATTTCATAATATGTCATTTCAATGCTGAGGAAGCATTCTCTCTTTCTTTTAGAAATCTTTTTTCGCAGTTGTTTAACAATGTTGTGATAAACTGATTTAACTCTAGCCTCTGTTAATTGAAGCAGTGGTGTATAGGGTTCTTTGCTGTCTTCATCTTTTTTGCTTATCTTTGTTATATATAGCAAATACCAATTTCATTATAATAATGTAGTCCAGTATAATTAATTCCTTGTAATAGTTTTAATAAATACCTCTTAACTGTAATAAATAGTTATTTTAATAAATTCCTGTTTCATATTTTTCTGATAATACCTGTTTAATATTATACGAGTAATAATGACTTTCCTGATTTTTGTATCCTCAGGGAGCATGTGTTCCTTGGGGGTTAATGGGTAATAATGATGGTTAGTTTAAAAGCACGTAAGATCTGAATCAATTTCCTCAAATCCAGTTGCTGCAATAGTTTGGATTCCAGTTACCACAAATCTGTGAATGCTTCATTTAGAGATGGGGAATGTGGTTGGAAAATTGTTTTATGAGGATGCTTATGATGTTTAAATGAAATGTTGACTCTGAAATGACCGTCGATTGATTCTGTGTGCATAAAGATAAATGGCAAAGTAGAAGTTTCCAGATAAGACTGACATGGTACAACCACATGGTAAACGATGGTGTTGTCTTACTATTTGCAGCATACGAAAGTGGAACTACCGGGTCCATCGTCATCATCTGTCGAGACGCCGAAGTCGATGTTTGCTTCGGAGGAGGAGATGACCGATTGGAAGAAGATGGCTTGCCTGCTGTGTCGTCGCGCTTTTCCATCTAAGGACGTTCTCATCAAACATCAACAGATGTCTGACCTACACAAGGTACTCACAGATACGCCACACACCATGGATTAGAAGAGCTATTTCTTAAAGCTGTTTTCTGGAATATACCGGTAGTGCTGTGTATCCGTGGTTTCTTCTTCTTCATTTAAGTACGAGTAAGTATGGCTTTAATCATGTACTGATTCCAGTTATATTGATAATTTAATTCTATTTCTTCTTTGTTTTTCTTCTTTCATTTTCCACTTCGTCTCCTTGGTGTGATTAAATATTTCCACAGTATTTACTTGAATGTTGGCTGGTGGCGCTAGGCTTCTGTTTGTGATGGATGGATTCGCTTCTCGTTCCTTCGTAGTCTCTGAATTTGGCAACTTCGATGTCCTGGTTCGAAACTGAATCTATTCGTTTTGAGCAGTTAGCCTGAGTTTTATGATAGGATTGAGGGAATTGTGGCACTGAACCGCTGACCTTTCTAACAGACCTAGTCTCTGCTGAATCAAGGCATCTGTCTGTGAGTTGTCTTCATGCCTTGCACGCTTATACTTTCTCCATTGACTGAACTAGATCAGCTGGATCTGTTCAGCCGACTCAGTTGAGTCTTTCAAGTCAAGACTCAAATCGTATCTATTTTCCAAGGCATTTCTCTGGGTGATCGTGTGTTCCTGTTTGTCAAGGCGCCCTTCTGATGGCATGTGCTGTGCTACGGCTCCATAGAAATTGTCGTCATCATTATTATTATTATTAACTGGGTGCGTTTTTGTTGTTGCAGAAAAATCTGGAGGAATTGTACAGGTCGAGAGGTCATTGTACCGATGAATCTCTGGTAAGTTTTACTGTCGATCAGCTGAAATTGTAGATGTAATGTAATAATAATGCCTCATAATATGTTGGAGCTCACTGTTTACTGGCAGGTTTATCATATTACTTGCGATGATTATTGTGGTAATAAATTTAAGTTAATCTAGTGTTTAGAAACAATGGCCTTTTGCATTTCCTTCACTCTGACAGGTTACTCCAGGGGATTATGAGCTTGTTATTTTTTGATAAATCTAGGCGACAATGAAAGTGTTCTTGTGCATGGCATATGATAATGGTGCTATTCATTTTATGAGAATAGAAATGCGTTTCCAGATGTCAGACTGCACAGTTTTTAAACCTTGATGGATTGACGTAAAATAATAATTTTAATAGTGATGAAAATAACTATAATAATCTCCATGAAAATGACTCTTCAAACTGTTCAGAGCATATACCTGAGGTGAAGATCCCTTTGGGTATTCATGATTTAAAAGTAGCATGTAACCGTGAGTTACGGTATGCAATTATGTTGGATGGAGAGTTGATGTTGAAAGGTGTCGTCGTGTGTTTCGTTGTAGGTCCAACAGTACAGGGATCGAGCGAAGGAACGGAGGGAGAAGTACGGCCTACCAGAACCACCTCAGCCGAAGAAGAGAGCGAGAGAGGAGGCAGAAGTAGTCATTCCGTAAGCCATTCACATTTCTCACTTCCAGGGATTTATTATTTTCAGCTGGTCTTATGTTAATGTAGATGTGGGTTGAGTCTGTAAATCTGAATCCCGTTTGTCATTTGATTTCTGCCGAGGGAATACAATCAATGGCTGTCCTCCAAGAAACTGACTGAATGTATGGTTGTGTCTGTCTGTGTCTCTTTCAACCTGTCTTTCTGCATCTCTCTATATGTTGCTGTCTCTTTATGTGTTGCTGTGACTGCCTCTTTGTCTCTCTGTCTTTGTCTTGTTGTCTGTCTCTCTTGTCAGCCTCTCTGTCAGTCTCTGTATATGACGAGCGATGGATTTGTTTTAGTTTTGAACAACCGACGCAGGAGGGAATCAAAGACGATAACATCGGAAACAAACTTCTCCAGAAGATGGGCTGGAAAGACGGACAGGGTCTCGGACGAACGAACCAAGGAATCGTCGATCCGATCGAGGTAAGACCTTCTTTGATCATAGACCACTGCAGACTATTCATCTGGCTGCTTTCATCCAACTGGTTTTCTTACTTAGAGCAGCAACACTTGTGATTGAATACTTGCAAGAAAGGACATCCTTTTGTGCTGCCTGTTGTTAAATCTGAATGGTTTAACACTTTTAACGATGAGCTGTATTGGTTTTCCAGTCACTTTTTGTACATGCTTCTCGTTAAAGTGTTAAAAGTAGTTTTGTTAATCGATGTATCTCTAGTTATATTCAGAAGTGTATGTGTGACTTTACAATCTGCTCCTGTTATAGTTTATTTTTAAACTGTATGTAATCGTTGTATACGATCTAATGCATGTGCGCTTGTCATATGCGAATAAAGGCTATTTGCTTCATCTACTTACTTAGGTAACTTCTGTGATGCTGTTATTTTGCATAGCAACCAGGCGTTAGTAGATGGTGATAGGCTTCTTTAACAGATGCACTTGGCAGTTCTAGGCTCAACCAATCAACTACCATCTTTCTTTACATGGTAGTTGTAATCATAGATTTATATAGCTCCACCAGTATATAAACTCACTAAGTTCTGCAGGCAATGTGTTACAACTGGGTGATGATTTCTTTTAGGCACGGCAGCGCCAGGCACAGGCTGGTCTCGGAGCGAGAGGGAGCGCGTACAATGTAGACACAACGTCCGGTTCCTACAAGGAACGAGCTCGCAAGACTTTCATGGCCTACTTCCACGAAATCAACTGATTTCTCACCAACGACTTTAGTTTTCTTACGACAAACTGTCAAGTTAATATTTGACTTGTGATGCTTGGCAGAGGATGTTTTAGAAGGGCGTTTAGACGATCGAGCGAGGAATCAATGTGTGAATCTGTGAAGGACTGTGATGTGTGGACTGTGGCTTATTGGTCGTCTTTCGTCATCTTGGCTTTAAGGACATACAGTGCCAGGAATAACGAGCCGACCGAGAGTGCATGGTTTTCTAGTGTTGGCAGAGGTCTTGTCGATGACGTTTAGGCTGAATAAAACAATGGACTAGTTTACAAAGTTGCTTACTTAGTTGCAACAGGACAATAAACGAAGATGTAAGACAGTGGTCGCTTTGCCGACATGCAACACTTTCTTAGTACTCGGTCTTGTAATTATTCAATTCTTGATTGTCATTCTTTGTTCATGAATATAAGTAGAGCTGTTCTTGGTGAACGAGACTTCAGCTGTTAGACTTGGATTTAATGAAATTCTCTCAATATGCATCTGTCCGTTCTGCTCAGTTGCTTATATATCATCATGGTTCCCACTTTTCTGGAAAACCTAGACAGTCAGGGAATTTCTGAAGCGTCTGGAAAGTCGAGGAATATCATTGTTGGTCAGAGAAAAATGTCACTGGATGTTGACCTGGTTGTGGCGCACCTTTAGTTGCTGCCTTCTGCATTGGACACCAGCGCTATAGAAGTTACTAATCACACACAGAATTGTTCTCCTTTTGAGATCGGACGTATGCAGGGAGAAATGGGGGCAGGTAATACCAAATGGGGACTAGGGCGAGGGAGGCAGACGGACAGAGAGAGAGAGAGAGAGTGAGAGAGAGAGTGTGAGAGAGAGAGAGAGAGAGAGAGAGAGAGAGAGTACATGTCTGTGGAAATGATGTAAATGAGATTTCTAATTTATCGTATGGTCTTCTCTGGAATTAGTTACTTTGAAACAGGGGCCGTCCATAAATGACGTCACGCAATTTTGGCCGATTTTTAACCCCCCTTCCCCCTCGTCACAAAAAGTAACACCCCCTCCGAAAATGACGTCACAAAGCTCTGACCCCCTAAAACCAAATTTCCATGGTGAAGCAAAATGCTCCTTTATGGAACAAATAGGGAAAGCATGAATATTTTAAAATCTAACGGTCACCAAATATTGAAATAATTAGAAAATTATTAATAATGGTGCCCGTATACATTAAAATAATTAAAAAAATAATGAAAATTTAATCCTCAAAATTAGTGCTGTTATTATTAAAATTAAATTGTTGTTAATTGTTAAATTTAATAACATAGACCTGGTGTGACGTCACACTTCTCAGACCTCCCCCAACCCCCATGTCACACATCGTCACAAATTTCCTACCCCCCTAGGTGCGTGACGTCATTTATGGACGGCCCCACAGTTATTTAAGAAATCTCAAAGCAAAAAGATGCTTCAGTAAATATAATTCCTTTAAAGTTAAACATAATATTACAGTAGCTTAATACAGTCCGTGGAAACAATGAGAATACGTAACGTAGTCTTGTAGGCTAAAAAAATGGATCCGACAGCTACAGACTAATGCTACAGATTACAATGCTACAGATTAAACTTCGTCTTCTTTCAGGGTCGTTCCAGATTCAGTAGAAGAACCAGTCAACGTATTCACGTCTGGTTTTAATGGTTATGCCTGAAAGTTCGAAAGAATCAAATTAGCTTAAAATTGGACAACAAGAACTTCTAGTAAACCTAGCTAACAATAGTACCGTAC